>JAEIFM010000121.1:90000-515585 GCA_018901885.1 Zaprionus kolodkinae | reverse complement strand
GTCTGTGGTACAGACTGTACACGGGTTTTAAGTACTGCGCACGCGGGCGTTTGCGCTAACTTTAGCTTTATTTTTTTTCACTGCTTGACCCTTTTTACTTGCGCCGGCGCAACCTGACTGGTGACTTTACCCAGACCACGAACTATAAGACTCGGTGCCGAATACCGAGGGAGTCAGTCGAGATCGGGCACGCGAGCAGGCAACATCGAATATAAGTTGCGACAATTCGAACAAACGGGCAAAACTTTTTTTCTTCAAAACGTTTTGAAGTAACCTCTGCTAACGAGAAAATACTGTTGATATTTTTCGTTAAATTTTATACGAGAGAAAATAAAAGATTATTACTCCGTACGGTAATAGTCCGCAGTGTGAAAAAATAAAATCAAAGTCGAACATGGGAACGCAGTGGATTGCTTTTCGCCGCAAGCCCGAACTGTACGCGATCTTGAAGAGTTTGGCCAGGACACCAGTGGTACCGTGGAGGAAATGCGTAGTCGCCTGGTGAATTTCATCAACCAGGGCGAACTAACAAAGGAGCAGCTGCAACGAGTACTAGACCTGAAAGCCAGCTTGGCAACGCGCCCACCCTCGACGCTAGAGAAGTTCGGTCACGTGGACCATCACCAGTCTGCAGAAAGCCAATCGTCGACGAGGTATTACCAATCCCGATAATGTACAATCGTCGCGCAACTAGCCCCACTATGGTGAACCCGGTACCTGTTCTCACGCCGGCGGTAAAGGTACCTGCCGTGAGTGATAGCAAAGGATATGGACCAAGACGGATGGAGCCGTATGAGCCTGCAGACCGAATCCACCGATGGGGCGTCTCATTTGGTGGGGAAGGAGCGGACCCATGGCGTTTTATCGACCATCTGGAGCAGAAGGCAGCGATGTACCAAGTCAACGTGCAGCAGTTACCGCAAGCGATCGCGAACACGTTGTCCGGCCGAGCTGAAGACTGGTTCCGAGTGAACAAGCTCTACCAGGCAACATGGGAGGAGTTCAAGCAGGAATTCATGGACTTTTTCTTACCCCCGCGGTATTTTCAACGGCTCGAGGACGAGATCCGGAGTCGAGTACAACGGCCGGGCGAACTATTTCGGGACTACACCCTGGGGTTGTGGACGATGATGCAACGCGCTGGGTAAAACAGGGAACAGGAGTTAGAAAGGATCTACGACAATATGCTCCCGGAATACCAACTGTTCACACGACGCCATGAATTCGACACCCTGGCGCAACTAAATAAGCTGGTGACTACTTACGAGACGACAAAGGAGTTGCAGCGAGATCGAGGAACAGGACAAAGGGAACAAAGGAAGGAAAAACCGAGGCCCGCCCTTACTCCGGCCCCAAACAAAGTTCCCAAAAATAACACCACTGAGATGCAGCAACGGCCGTGTCATCGCGCATGTCAAGATCGAGAAGACAGCGACGTATGCCACGGATGATCGACACCGGAGCTACACGTAGTTTCATAAGCGAGCGTATGGCTACCAGGTTGAGCACACCGGACAACGAGCGAGCGGCATTGATCAGGATTACACTGGCGGACGGATCAACCAGGGACGTGACACGAGCTTTACGGGTGAGGATACAACTCGGACAGAAGGAGACCACAGTGCCAATGTTGGTATTACCGGTCATTCTGGACGACGTGATCCTGGGGATGGATTTTCTGTGCGGTATCGAAGCGACCCTTTAGTGTGGGCAAGAGCAGCTGCACTTGCGAAACACAGCACCGACGGCCAGAACACCCCGGCGAGCAGCGGAGGATGCAGCGATCCGAGACCACAACAAGGACGCGGTCTTACCACCGGTTTTCCCCACAGCACGACGGATGAACCCATTCAGGCGACCCAAGACAGGAAACGAAACGCATGGACAAGGCACAGAGGACCAGATAACCAGGACAAGAGACGAGACACACGGACCAGGCACAGAGGAACAACCAAACAAGACAGGAAGCAAGGTACACGAGCAAGCAACAGAGGAACAACAGAGAGCACAGGACGAGTTTACCCAGCAGGACGGGACGGACCATACTCCAAGACGAGGCGGAGTAGAGGACCGAACCACCAAGGCAGGGAACGAGGCACACGAGCAAGCAGCAGCGGAACAACAGGAGCACAGGACGAGTTTACCCAGCAGGACGGGACGGACCATACTCCAAGACGAGGCGGAGTAGAAGACCGAACCACCAAGGCAGGGAACGAGGCACACGAGCAAGCAGCAGCGGAACAACAGGGAGCACAGGACGAGTTTACCCAGCAGGACGGGACGGACAATACTACAAGACGAGGCGGAGTAGAGGACCGAACTACCTTAGGAGCCCGGACTATACGGCGACGCCGTAAAACAACGTCTACGATCAACCATGCCGAGCTGAGAGGCGTCGAGACACGGGAAACAGAAGCAGCGAAAGACGAAGAACAGGTGGAGGCCTGTCAACCATTGCGGAGCACACCATCACGATGCGGGATGAGTATCCAATTAAGCAGCGATACTACCCGGAATTCATCAAGGAACATGACCAGCTATACCGACGAGGAGGATTTCGACCTGACGACGAGAACTGCACGCCATGGAAGTTATTGGCCATGGTTCTCCCCGAGAGGTTGCCCATTACCGGGCGGAAGCATCCAGAACAGTGGTTTTTCACGCCGCGAGAATGGAGTGTACCCACATTCGACCACCGCTTACCCCGCAGAGTGGTAGAACGGGTACAAGGCCATTTGGAGCGGGACCCCCGCAAGCCGGCATCATTGTTGGCGGACGGAGACGGCGTCCGATGAAGCATAGGCAAGTCAAAGCACACGGGGTGCAAACTGCAAGCAAACGCCCGTTGGTCGGCGCCCATGCACACAAACAACGGCGTCTCGACAAATTTTGCGACACACGTGTAACGCAGCAGAGACACACGAACGGATCGATGCAGGCGACAAGTCGCGAGCCGAACTAGGCGAAGCTACAAGTCGCGTGCCGATCTAGGCATACAGAGCGCCAGATTAGGCAAAGCGACAAGTTCGCAAGCAGAGCCAAGCGAGCCACGCGACATGAGCCGAAGCATGATCGGCCGAGCATAGCCAGCGACCGCAGGCTGCGCCGCCCAGACAGCGACCGCGGGCAGCGCCGGACAAGCAGCGGACGGAAAGCTGCAAAATTAGGCCACGGGACAGAAGTTCAAGGCGAGTGATCGAGGACGGACGCAACCGCTCCTAGAAACAAAAAGTGAAAAGTGACAAAATTTAAAAGTAGAAAAGGACCTGAAAATATATAAAAAGTTAAACCAAGGATGAAAAGGACTCGACATAGAAAAGGAAAATGGACAAGGACCCCATAGCAGGAAAGATGGGGTAAGCGGTGCAAAAATATAAAGGGAGCAAAGCCAAGAGAAGCAACGTATGGTGCGAAGTAGGCAGGGACATAGCAAGGCAGGGACAGTTAAGTGAAAAATCTGTAATAGAATAAGGAAACAAAAATTGTGAAGAGAAAAAAACTCAAAATAATAAACAATGCGTAGGCATTTCTAACTTGACTCGCGGTCAATATTTCGGTTACTTTCCTTCGTAAACGTGGCAGCAGGAAAATTTCGAGTGTGCGCCCGCATGGGTATGTGTGCTGTGAGTGGTCGATAGTTGACAGTCAAATACGTGAACCTGTGTTCGGAAACGAGTCGCGGTGTGGTGCACTACACCACCGGTGCGATTTGTGGGAGCACAGGCAAGGGTATTTGGGGTCACGGGCGTCCCGTAACGGCGGAGACGACCGATCGTGCACATAAGTGAACGTGAGCTGACAAGTGGGTACACGAGCGTGTTCTAACGAGCTGCGGTGTGGTGCAATACACCACCGAGCGACCTGTGGGAACATAAGCGAAAGTACCTGCGGTCACGGGCGTTCCGTACGGCGAACGACCAGTCGCGTGCAGAGTGGTGCAATACACCACGGAGCGATTTGTGGGAGCGCAGGCGACAGTACCCGTCGTCACGAGCTTTCCCCACGACCTGCAGCCGACCAGGTGAATAGCGAAAACGCGGATAGAGTGCCAGGCACGGGGAAAATACCCTTCTGCGTAGTTCACGAGTACACGTGGAAGACGTGAACCACGTGTACGCGTGAAGAGGGTATGTCCGCTGTGCCCGACAACAGTCTCAGCCCTTTTCTAATTTGCCAGTGACCCCTCCCCTCTCTTTCTAAACATCTTAGTATTCCTAGTTATTTATAAATTATGCTGTAAAGACCCTGGCTAGACTGAGAGTTGTACCCTAGCCCGAGAAAACATTTTAACAGTATATACTTTATAGGGTCGGAGATGTCTCTTTAGGTGGGTTGCAAACTTCTGACTGAAATTAATATACCCTGGCACACTAGCTTATTATTGCTGTACGCTGTAAATAAGTCGGAACGAGCCAGATCGAACCGATATATCGTATAGCTGTCATTAAAGCTATCGGCCGATTTTTGTTGTTTTTAAAGATATTGCAACAAGATTTGGCAAATCTTATTCTTATAACGTTCTTAATGTGCTGTAAATTGTATTAAAATCGGACCACTATAACATATAGCTGCCATAGGAACAATCGGCTGAAATCAGGGTTTTTGTATGCAAACCGGTTTTGTTTTTGGAAATACCGCACATTATCAATACTTTTTAATGTTTTACAGTAACCCGCCCTTAGTTTTTCCATTTAAATATCTCAGACGTTTATATTCTATAGCTGTTATAGGAACAATGAGTCAGTCCGTTGTCAGTTGTATAACTGCAAGTGTATAAAACCTTCGGCAAGCCGAAGGTAGCCTTCTTTTTTGTTTTTATTATACTAAACATTTTATTTCAATATATATTTTGTATAGTATATAAAAATAAACAGAAAGTCCATAGCCTCTTACAGTCACCGCGTGACTGTAGCCTTACCGACTTATTACTCGTTGGTATGTTTAAAGTTACTCCTTCTGAATCTAACCAGAGCTTAAGTGCGGTGCACGTGAAAGCGGAGTCTTTGTCGGCTTTTAGTTCTATGGGTTTACCCATTCAATATACGTAAAATAGCTATTTTAGCTTCAAGCCAATCTCTACTATTTACTTCTATTAGGGAGCGTATTTAGAATAAATGTCAATACATGATAGGAACTGTGTATTGTTTATTAAATAAAAATCCATGACATACTTGTCTGTGGGGTTGAACGTTTCTGGGGTAGTTTCCAGGGCTAATTTTGTGTTTCTATATTCGGTTTTGGCAATGTTACAGATTTCACAAACATTTATGATGTTTTGGATATGTTTTTGATAATGGGGGGTAATAGTAAAGTTCTTTGAACTGAAGTATGTATTTTTCTATGCCATGGTGTAATAATTCCTTGTTTTGAGGATAATTTCTTTAAATTGAGCATATGTTTGGATATCTATTAGTTTACCACTGGTTCTTATAGTTTTAGTGAAATTGTCGGGACTTATAATTTGAATATTAGCATTTTGAAAGACTTTAAAGTCGGCTTCATTAGGGAAGTAAATAACACTTCTCTTAGTGCAGTGGTATTCTTTTATTAGGTCTTTGGCAAAGGTGTCGGTCATTTCTTTATAACTAATTTTTATTCTAGTTTTATGAAAGTATCTTATTATTTGGACATCGTCAAAATTGTCTTTTAACAATTCTAATTGTCTGTTATAATAATTGATGGGTCTTGCGATTAAATAAATATGGCTTTAATTGTCTTCTTGTGCGCTATGCACAGTAGCTGCTGTGGTAATGGATTATCTTCTCCTAGGAGGTTTTCTTGAATTTGAACTCTGGATAAGGCATCAGCGACATGATTTTCCTTACCAGGTAGGTATTGGATATTATAATCATATTCATTTAACTTTATCTTCCATCTTTGCAATTTCATATTGTGTTCTTTTACGTTACTTAGCCACACAAGTGGCCTATGATCGCTTAATATTTCGAACTTTCTACCGAATAGGTAAGACCTGAAATATTTTGATGCCCATACTATAGCTAATAGTTATTTTTCTACTGCTGAGTAATTGAGTTCGTGGTCGTTAAGAGTGCTGCTTGCATAGCAAATGGGTTTATGCTCTTGAGATAATACAGCACCTATAGCTATATTACTTGCATCTGTTGTTAATGAAAATTTCTTTTCGAAGTAAGGGTATATTAGTATTGCATCGGACGTGATTTGTACTTTTAGTTTTTCGAAAGCGGACATGTAATCGTTATTTTCTGTATTGATTATTACTCCTTTTTTTAATTTGAGTGTCATTGGTTTCGCTATTTTTGCAAAATTGGGGATGAACTTACGGTAAAATCCGCAGAGTCCAAGAAAAGACTTTATTCCTTTTGTGGTTTTAGGAATGGGAAAATTAACAATTGCGTTTATTTTGTTAGGGTTCGGTTTTATACAGACTGTTGTGATAATGTGTAAAGAAATTTTGTTTCTTTCGTAAGAAATTCACATTTGTCAAGTTGCAATTTTAAGTTAGCTAATCGTAACTTTTCGAATACTCTTTTCAATAATATTATGTGTTCCTCTAATGAAGTGGAATAAATGATAATATCATCTAAGTAAACTAGACAAACCTTGTAGATTAAATCTTCTAGGAGGTTGTTCATGTAACGTTGAAAAGTTGCTGGTGCATTTTTCAGACCAAAGCGCATACGGAGATATTCGTAATGTCCATATTTTCTTGAAAATGCTGTTTTGGATATTGATCGAGGGTCATTTGAATTTTATGGAAACCTTTAGCTAAATCAATAGTTGAGAAGTATTGACAGCGTCCAAGCTTGGAAAAGGGAATTTGTCGTCAATGGATATTTCATTGAGACTGCGATAGTCTATGACTAATCGAAGTTTTGGTTTGCCAAAAGCATCGTTTTTCATTGGGACAATCCAAATTGGAGAATAATAAGGGGATTTAGATTTCCTAATTATTTTTTGTTCCATCATTTCGTTAATTTGTTTGTTGACCTCTTGATCAAACGCTTGGGGGTATTTGAACAAAAATCAAAACCGAAAAACAAAATAAAACGATTTGTTTAAGTACATTAAGTTAACAAGCAATTTAATTATTGCTACTTTTTGATGGAACTTTGCGGAAAGTACAAATTAGGTAAGCTGCTAGGTATTAAAAGCGAACACCACCAAGTTCAATGATCAAAACGAGAGTAAAATCTACTTTTAGCAACAGGAGAACGCAAGGGCACAAAGTAGAGACCTACAGCTAGCTTATGCTAATTAACAGCGTAAGTTTTCAGCTATGTTATCTTAAAGTGACTTCATGTTATATGTATGTATGTATACTTCTTAAGCACAAAAACCACTATTTAATAGAAAAAAGCTACTACTTAATATAAAAGTACATTTTGATTATTTTTATTTTTTTTTTTGGATGTTGAATACAATGATTGTATTAACAAGTGGTCCAACGACACCAAGCCCATGCTGGTTGCGCGCGGAACCCAGTCGAAGTTCACCTCTCGCCTAACCGACCGAGAGGCACCGTCGCGTAACGGACGACACGGAAACGCGATAAAAATGCGAATAGACACGCGAGACGAAACTACCGCGATAATGAAGGAAAACGCGGATAGGAGATAGGATAGGAGCATGCAAAATCAAATAAATAATAAAAAAGAATATCGAGGAAATAATATTACTAATTACGTGCTAGATAGATAAGAATTAAAGACTTCATAGTGGCAATAGAGTTAGTGCCAGCTATGACATGTTAAAGTTTATTGTAGTCCGAACATAATACCCTGAACGGATTGTGCAGTGCATAGTTCGATCTACAATAAGGAAGAGTTAGTGGAAGATAATTACGAGTACTTCTGCAAGGGACAGAGAAGTGAAGCTGCATTACAAGGGCCTCACTGTCAATGTCACCTTGCATAAGGTTGTTAATAAATAATACCCCTAGCATGGTTCTGCGATTAGTTAGGGAAGGCAAATTTAATAATAAGAGTCTATTGTTATATGAAGGCAGTCTTAAATTTTCATCCCAGTTAAGGCCACGTAACGTAAATAATAAAAAGTTCTTTTGTACGGACTCGATGCGTTCTTTATGAATAGTGTACTGGGAACACCATACGCATGAACCATATTCAAGAATAGGACGAACAAGTGAGATGTAGAGGGTCTTTGTAAGATAAGGATCGTCAAATTCCTTAGACCATCTCTTAATAAAGCCTAGAACACCCATGGCTTTATTGACCATATTAGAAATATGATTGGAAAACTTTAGTTTTCGGTCCAAACGGACCCCCGAAATCATCAACTAGGGTAATTCTTTCGAAGACAGAACCACAAAGAGAATAAGAAGTATACATTGGACTGGCTCGAGAGAATGTCATCAGCTTGCATTAAGAGCTGTTCAGGTTTAAAAAATTGGCACAACACCACGAATGAAAACTATTTAGGTCGGCTTGTAAGTGTGACTGACAGTGGTCGTCTTTAAATTGATAACAAAGCTTTACATCATCCGCGTACATAAGAGTACGAGAGTTATGTATGACCGAAGGCAGGTCATTGATGAAAAGCGTAAAAAGTAGGGGGCCAAGATGACTCCCTTGAGGAACGCCAGATGTGGCGTGAAGTGGAATTGAGAGGCTGGTTTTAAAGAGGACTCTTTGAGTTCTGTCAGTCAGATAGCTTACCATCCAACTAATTAATTTAGGTGAAAAACCTAGAACGTCAAGCTTATGTGCCAAAAGGGAATGATTAACTGAGTCAAAAACTTTACTGAAATCAGTATAAATGACATCAGTTTGAAGATTTTCCTGAAATCCTTTTACCACAAAGGCTGTCAGCTCAAGCAAATTTGTCGTAGTTGAACGAAGTTTAATAAATAAATAAAATAAAATAAATAAAATAAATGAAAAGGTGAAATAACTGATCTGCATTAATGTTGCAAGTGAGGAGTTATAACATTCTCGAAAAATTTAGGTGTAGCCGACAATTTAGAGATACCTCTATAATTGCTTGCTTCAGACTTGCTGCCCTTTTTCAATAAGGGGATAATAAAAGATTCCTTCCAAATGGAAGGAAAGAGTGAAGTTTCTAAGGACAGCGAAAATAGTCTGAGCAATGGCTTACTTAAGGTATTGGCACAGAACACCGTCAGGTCCTGGTGAAAAAAACTGGCTTAACTTAATAAAGATCCTTGACAAGGGAGCTTTCGTTTAGAAAGGGGAGAAAATACCATTCGAACTTGGAATGGTGTATGGATAAAAATGAGTAGTATGTGTAGAAGGTGAGTAAGTCGTTTGAAAAAACTTTGCAAACATATCGGCCATGGTTTGGTCGGTATTTGGACTAGCATTTTCAAACGTTAAGTTAGTAGAAAATGCGGAAGACTTACGCTTCGTGTTAACAAAACTATAAATCTCGTGGTGCCGTGAGGGCAGCAGAGAATTTGAATCAACACTTGTTGTCCAATTGCAATCTGGTATATTAAAGTCCCCAGGACTGAAAGGTGATCTCTGTCTGATAACAGATTAAAAATAGTCTTTATTACATACAAATATTGCAAATAGACAGATACATCCGATGACGGCGGAATATAGAAACAGGTTATATAATTAAAAAAATCGGGAAAGTGTAATTTTACACAGAGGAATTCAATAGCAAGTTGAATCTCCGGCTGTAAAAGTTCCGAATTGATGGTGAAATCGACTGCAATAAGAACTCCACCACCACGACGGTCAGGTCGATCACACCTGTAGGTTGTGAACTTGCTTGGAAAATCTTCGGAGCTTAGGATATCTGGATTTAACCAGAGGAGTCGAAAAATGGATGTCCGTCTGTCCGTCCGTCCGTCCGTCTGTTGCAACGCAAACTTGTCTCTCAGTTTTTGAGCTATCTTCATGAAACTTGGCACACAAGCTTCTTATTGCTGTACGCTGTAATGTGCTGTCAAAATTGTATCAAAATCGGACCACTACAACATATAGCTGCCATAGGAACAATCGGCTGAAATCAGTGTTTTTGTATGCAAACAGCAGCAATCCAAATGTATTTTATATTTAGTATAACAGCAAGGTTATAAAACCTTCGGCAAGCCGAAGGTAGCCTTGCTTTTTTGTTTTTGTTTGAGATTGTTTTTGTTTGGGCTGAAGCTAGAGACGGCAAAGGAAGATTAATCGGTGGGCTATTTTTCTTCTTCTTTGTTTCGATCTTTTTGACCATTACATGCTCCGGCCAAAAATTGAGCCGAGCATATAATGCCCATGAGTTCGTTGGGGACACTTTTTTTGAAGGATGATAAGTCCCTCTCATAATAAAACTTAAATTTTTCCATTTCGATATCCAAGGCACGAGTATTTCCATGGATATAGGCTGTTACATCATTTGATGTCAGGGGCAAGCCTGAAAACAAAAATTTGTTTCCTTTGTGGAACACCTAGAAACTTTTTAGGCGCCTCGGGTGTAACTCCAGAGCATAGGTTCTCTTCTGGTAAACCGGAACTTGAATACGCCTTCGGTAAAACTATTAACTGTGGCACGGGCAACGAGACCACAGCAGACTTGTCAGATATCATGGGCGTCACAGGTTGCTCACACTCAATGACATTATCAGGAAGCAAAACCGATTGAGCCGAAGACCTCGTTACTATTGGGGGATTGGTGAACGAGATCAACGGCTGGGTCACTGGCGTGCCTGGCTGATCAATTAGAGGGAGCTGGGTGGCGCTAACTGAAGACATTTGATTTCGCAAAGTTTTCTTGTGCTTTGGCGATTCATTCAATAACTTAAGGTTATTGAAAGACGAATCAAGTGCTGAGAACTAGTTGGAAAGTTTGCGAAAACTTCCAAACAGTTCCCTAAAACCAGTCTTCGTTTGACGCATAAACGAACACATTTCGTTCTCCACCTCCCTACACACATCACAGCAATAACGCAACCCCGTGCGCTTGGCTACGGCGTCAGCCGGCGGGCCAGTAAATCAAGCACACTTCGCGTGTACTAAGTTGTCACATTGCCAACACGAGATGCTAGCGTGGGCGGCAGTCACCTGCTTAAGGCAGGATTTCTTAAAGCAAGTTAAAACGTCTATTATAGGGGAAACCTACTGTTATAATGAAATCAGCCAAAAAGAAAACAAAACCAAAACAAGAAAAGGGATGAGCGCAAGAGAGAGAAATTATCGCGCGTAAAGGGCAGAGAGCAGAGAGAGCAAAGGTAATAAAGAAGGTAAGTGCGAGAGCGGCAAAGCGTGAGAGCTGCTTAGGCGCGCTCAAAGAATTAGGAGAGGTAAGTAGAGAGAGAAATTAGCGGTGACTAACAACACTAAAAACTACGTCGCTTACCGCAAAGAGAATAAATTAAAAGAAATGCACCAAAAGAGGCAAAACCAATGCACAAAACAAAAAAAAAAAAAAATAAGGTCTAAAGTTAGCAAACACAGATTAGTTTGACTAACTTAAAGATAATGCACACGCGTCGTGAACGGGCTAAAGTTAAAACTTCGGTTTTAAAGTGAATTAAAGTAAAAACACCGGTTGTTTTTAATAAAAACTAGTTGGAAAGGCTACAGTCACGCGGTGACTGTAAGAAGCCATGGATTTTCAGCTTACGTTTATATACCATAAAATATATATGTATAAATTTATATTTATATAAATTTTAATATAATGAAACAAAAACAAGTGCGCAAGGCTACAGATGGGTGCTCGACAGACAGATACCCTTAAACATCCGTACCAAACATGTAAACACACTCATGACTTCTGACAGAGAATTCTTCCTAACTTATTTTAATACATATGGCTTACTCGCTCACACATACACGCGCGTAAACAGTAAAAAAACACGACGCGACGTCGACGTAGACGTCAACTGCTCAAAGCCGGCTGCTGCTCGTACCGAACATTTGTACTGAAAACGTTCACTTGAATAACTTGTGTATTATTGGTCCGATCGGATTGTAATTTGGAGGATATGTTCATATTATATTCAGCTTTATACATACCAAAGCAGAACTTTATAAGTTCAATACTTTGCTATATAATAACAAATTACCGATTTGCGGGGGCGGTGGTACCCGAAATTTAAAAACGACGTTTACTGCCTAGGATATACAGGAATCTTCATGCAAAATTTGGAGTCTCTAGTTTTCTTAATAGCTGAGAATCAGAATCTCATACAGACGGACAGACAGACATGGCTAGATCGACTCGGCTGGTGATCCTGAGCAAGAATATATGTACTTTATGGGGTCTGCCACGCCTCCTTATGCCTGTTACGCACATTCCGACAAACCTAATAGACCATGTGTTTTTTTAAAATCCATGGCTTAAAAAGCCGAAATCGAAGCGCACAAAAAAAACACGTCCGTTCACTAGGAAATGAATAAAGTGTGTATGTGTATTATAATACTAAATGACTCGGATCCAACATTCCGGCCACGTTGAAGGAATAAACTTAAAAAACAACAAATAATAATTGAAAGAAAGATGATAGTAGGCAGCGAACGCAGGGCTTGGCCTATGAGCAGGTGCCCTGGTGTTAGGGCCTCTCCATCGTTGGGGTCTGCGCTGCATGGCGTCAGCGGACGCAAGTTGAGGATTGCCTCGACCTCTGCCAGGTGTGTGCGGACCTCTGCCTCTGTGAGGGAGGCGTCTCCTATTTGCCGCAGCTGCAGACACTTCGCCGACTTCACCGCTGCTTCCCAAAGTCTCCCAAAGTGGTGGGCGCGTGGGGGTATGAACCGCCAGTCCATCCCGGTTTTCGCTGCGAACGACTGCAGTTGAGACCTCTGCTCCTCGAATGCCTTCAGAAGGTCCTGAAGCTGGTTCCTGGCTCCTAGAAAATTCGTCGCTTTGTCGGAATATATCCTCCGGGGAACGGCACGTCTTGCGATGAAACTTCTAAGGGCAATAATAAAACAATTAGTGGATAAATCAGGAACCAACTCTATGTGAACAGCCTTCGAAGCAAAACATACGAATATTGCTATATACATTTAAATAGGTGGCCGACCACGAACTCGTAATGAAATATTTATCTGTCCAAAAAAATCTACTCCACAGTTATAAAAGGCACGCACTGCGGCAAATCTGTCTGTGGGTAGGTCACCCATTATTTTGCCTTATAATTATGGATTATATCGAAAACAATGAATGCAATTCCGAACTATTTAAGTGCATTCTCTGTGAGCATTTACGATCCAAATCTCTTGTCGAAGCAGACTGAGCATTGTTTTTGAACCGGAATGGTAATTTTTTAAATGTAAATGTCGAAGATATATTTCAACCAAATGATTTTTGTTTGGCAATAAAATCGGAAATTTAGTGTCATGTGACAATGGAGTCTGCCACCTACTCTGATTAACGAAAAGCGTCGTTTACTTTCAGAGAATTTTTGGACGAAGGGAGTTAATGCCTGGAAGCTAGGCTGAAGGGGTTTGGCTTTCTTTATCTTGTAATATTCATTTACATACTCGTTTCTTTGAATAATTTCAAATAATTTTAAAGAGGCGAAATGCAGCTCATCGGAACTTAATTGTTTTGATCGTTTCTGTGTTTTACACAAATTTAGAAATGTATATATATAAGCAAGAATACGAACAAGCTTTGTATACGACCCAATGCGACTTATCCATTTTACCAACAAATTTTCTTCAGTAGCAATAAAGACATTTGCAGTTTCTTAAATTCTAAATTTAGCAGGTCAGCTGGAATTGCTATATGATTATTTTTGGGTCAATATTCTTCATTTTCTAATAAGGGTTTATTCCATTGAACCAAAGAGAATCATTCAGTTCCGGAACAGTACATCCGCGAGATGCAATATCTGCTGGATTAAATTAAGTTGGTACATGTTGCCAGGATATTCCCTGAGAAACTCTTGAATTGTAGCAATACGATTGGCTAATAAAGTTCCAAGCATAGATGGCGAAGTATTTAGCCTCCATTACTTGTCTATACATTTTTTTCTACATCAGCTGTCAGTGCATACCGATTCAAACGAAGCCGAATTAAGGACAGAATTAGTTCCCTCTGAATAGTAGGACCCACCATAAGCATATCATTTAATGATTTCTGTGATGTTGTCTTGCACGAGGCATCAAAAACAACTCGAAGTTTGGTGGTACTACTATCCGGCCTCAGGACACACTGATGTGGTATGAAATACTGTGGTCCTGGTGGAATCTGATTATCTGTAGCTAACATATAGCCTAACTCAAGGTACTCTTTCATAAATTGAGTGTACATTGAATAGAGTGTAGAGTCTTTAGACATAAAAATCGACGCTTAGCTGCGTCAAATGAAGACCCCAAACCGAACGGGTCTGATTTAAATGGCAAACCAACCTCCAATCTACCTGAAGACAACTGGCGTATATTTTTCTTAAAATGATCCTCACATGCAAGATGCTTAGCTGAATATTTAACATTTGAACTAAATTTCGGCATTTTTTATCTTTCTACAAGAGCTTCTAATGTACCATGTTCTGAAGTAGCAATCATGGCACAAAATAGCGGATGAGTGTTTAATTGTTTCCATCGACCCACTACTACCCATACTAATAATGTTTTTTGGAGTAAAGGTGCATCTTTAGATAATTTACTTTGTCCCGAAGACAGCATCTCACAGAAGTGATCAACTCCAATAAACAAGTCTATCTTCTAAGGCTTGTGGAACCGAGAATCAGCTAGTTCAATGTTTGCTGGGATTTTCCATTTACTGATCGGGAGGTTATAATCTGGCTGATCTGACGTAATCGAGCTTAGAACCCAAAAATCTGCACTGAACTGGTAGTTATTTACTCGAGAGTGCACTGTAGCATTGACTTCACCTTTGGCTACTAAATTTGATTTGCGTAATACTAACACAGTCAAGCTACTATTGTTTCTTGAGAGCCGAAGGGTTTGTGCAAAACTCTCTGTAATAAAATTAGCTTGAGATAATATAGCTCTGGCGAAATGAACCTGTCCGAACCTGCCATGTACTTTGACTACAGCTGTAGCAAGTATGGATTGCTCATTATCACTGGCAATGTGATTTACTTGAGCTCTAAGAACTGGCTCAGTCTGTTGACTATGGGACTGATTCTGAGCTATATACCTGTGCAATAAGGTGTGATGCGATTTAGAGCAAACTCTGCACTTAGAATGTGTGCACATTGACGTTTTATGTCCCTGATGAAGACAGTTCATACAAAACCCATTACCTTTGGAAAATTCAAACCGTTCCAAAACAGGCCAAAACATAGCTGCAAACCCTTGACAGTTGACAATACTATGGTTGGATTTGCAATACAGACAGCTCGGATCGTGATTTAGAATTATTTTGGGGTTTTGTTTGGTCGTTATAAGTTACTTCGTATACGCCTTCTTCTTGCGCTACTTGTTTGAGTTTGGATACTGTTGATATATCGGAACTAGCAAGAGTCTAAATAGCCAATCAGGTAACTTTCTCCTGATTACAATTTTAATTGTAGTGTTTAACGCATTTGTGTAAACTATAGTGTTGTTAATATCGTTCTCTAACATGAGTTTGTTTCATATTATAAATGACTTAATTTCTAGATCTTCGAAGAACTTACGGATATTTCCAGGGAAGGGCGTGTTGTAGAGTCGGCGAAGCAGCTTCTCACATGGTGTCTGGGTATTGTACTCATTGATGAGGGTATTTATCAGGTGTGGCCAGTTTCTGGCTCCGGATAGTTGGGATACGCGTTGGGCATCTCCTGCTCCTCTGTCTAGTGTCAGTTGTTGGGTATAATTGAAGTACGAACTCAATCCTTTTGATAAAGGCACTGAGCTCTTGAGTGTTTCCGCTGAATGTAGGTATTTGTCTCATTTGACCTAACGCTTGATTCAGGTGGGGCTCCGACAACAGTTGGATTTGTTCGGTTGCCATGATTTTGTTGGTTTTTTTTTACACTTTTATGGTTGGTTGTTTTTACACTTTTATGGCGGATAAATAGAGTTTATTGTATTACGATGCACATCTACCTTAGCGCCGATTCGCGTGGTTCAATCGCAAAAAGATACGCTTGGTCGTACAAGGATCTTTTATCACTAGATTGATATCGGTACCCGAGTCGTACAACTTTTTCTTTTTATCCTACCGGCTGCGCCATTAACGAATTCAGACCGAGGGTTTAGTAAAAAAAAAAAAAACACTGTTGTTTTTGGTTTATTACTTAAACACTTTTTATTTACTTCCAAAGGAAAAACTAGAGCCTTTAGATTATCACTAGGTTTTGATAATGTATTTCGAAGTTGAAACAGACTTTAGCGGACTATCGCAGTTGATAGGGTACTCGGTGCTCGGGACTGAGCTGAACTGAACAGATCTAAGCTGAACTGAACAGAACTAAACTGAAAGTTTACTGAACTACATCTTAGACGCGTGCCTGGATATTATAGGCAGAGTGGGTGTTAAGAGAACAAACTCTTTAAGAGAGCTTAGCTGATTTGATTTTAATGTTCTCTTTAAAAGAGTTTGGCTGATTTGATTTTAATGTTCTGTCATTGAGAGAGGGAGAGGTTCCCGATAAATAGGGGTAATTGGAGAATCCTGAGACAATGGCCGGAGCGGAAACTCGGTTATACGGTTTTATTATTTCAGTTGGCTCGCTGTAAACATTGGGCGGATACCCGGGTGATGCAGCTTTATTATTTCAGTTGGCTCGCTGTAAACATTGGGCTAGCCAAGTGATCGAATTTGGGACAATTATTTGGGTGATCGGGTTCGAACCAAAGATAATCGAAGGGCTCTCGTTCTTTGATTACATTTTGTTCTTAGACATTAATGTGTGTAAGTGAGTTTTACAATAGTGCGCGTTGTTTATGATTATATTATGTGGAATTGGGGAGTTTCAAGTGTGATGTAGAATGGATATGTCACTATATATATATATAAACGAATTCAGACCGAGGGTTTAGTAAAAATAAAAACACTCAGTTGTTTTTGGTTTATTACTTAAACACTTTTTATTTACTTCCAAAGAAAGAACTAGAGCCCTTAGATTATCTCTAGGTTTTGATAATGTATGTGAGTTTTACAATAGTGTGCGTTGTTTATGATTATATTATGTGGAATTGGGCAGTTTTTAAGTGTGGATGTAGAATGGATATGTCACTTCCCCATCCTTAAGAAAAAGGCCAGTCCTCAGGCAATAACTGTAGGGTACAATACAGGGGCATTTATTGAAGGTACATTATTTTCTGTTTCAGGATTTTGATTCTTGAATTTTACAATTCATTTTTGTGGTATAGTCTTATATTTATAAATGAAGTACAATGCTGCGATTATAATTACACAGCCCCACAAAATTTTTTTTTTGTCATGATCTGGGCATGCGGCATATGCAGTTATATGTATTTTGGGTCGCTGAATCCGAATCCAGGGTCGAAATTACGTCATCACGTCTGGATTTCGACATAACCTCACAAAACTGAAAAATTTTAAAATTTTCCCAAAAAGATATAGAATCATGATCTGGTCATGCGATATATATGTTTTCTCATGTATTTTGACTTTCTAAATCCGATTCTTCAATCAAAATGTCTCCTGCACGTCTAAGTTTCGACTTAACCTCAAAAAACATGAAAAATCTTTAAAGCGCCAAAAAATAATGGGGGGTCATGACCTGGTCATGTGATATATGTTTTCATATGTGTTTGAACCTCCTTAATCCGAATCTGAAGTCAAAATGTTTTCAGGACGTATACTTTTCGACATAACCTAAAAATTTTTTCAAAAGTTATTCAAAAACTGGGTTTTTGGATTGAAAACTAAGTTTTTTAATGTAATTAATGTGGGTTTTGAAAATTAAAAATGTTTCCATTCTAAAATACCGCTTTAAATACTCTTTCAACGGCATTTGCAATACGCCTTTTTAAAGTGTCATTGTTTCTTCTGTAATTTTTTTTCTAATGCATTTATATTTTAGGTTAGTCCATGAATGATCATTAAAAATATTTTAGCTGAATCCAGAACAAAAAAGTTTTTGAAAAATTTTTGAAAAAATTTTTAGGTTATGTCGAAAAGTATACGTCCTGAAAATATTTTGACTTCAGATTCGGATTAAGGAGGTCCAAAAACATATGAAAACATATATCACATGACCAGGTCATGACCCCCCATTATTTTGTGGCGCTTTAAAGATTTTTCATGTTTTTTTAAGGTTAAGTCGGAACTTAGACGTGCAGGAGACATTTTGATTGAAGAATCGGATTAAGAAAGTTAAAATACATGAGAAAACATATATCGCATGACCAGATCATGATTCTATATCTTTTTGGGAAAATTTTAAAATTTTTCAGTTTTGTGAGGTTATGTCGAAATCCAGACGTGATGACGTAATTTCGACCCTGGATTCGGATTCAGCGACCCAAAATACATATAACTGCATATGCCGCATGCCCAGATCATGACAAAAAAAAATTTTGTGGGGCTGTGTTATTATTATTAATAACATTTTAGCTGAATCAAGGTCAATATGGGTTTGATTTCTGCATCATAGCTTATCTAGTCAATATTTTTGCCAAACAGAACTAGAACACTTGTCAAAAGACAAGGAGCGGGCTTGAATGTACAATTGTTTCACGAAGTAGCCAACTTCGATCATCAGTATTCATCGCTGACTATCTTGGTGATCGAAGACAGTTTCACCTCCATACTGCTAGAACTCGTTGGGAATTATAGTGGTGCCGAGGTGGAAACCAATTCAATAAACCAAGCTTGTCTCTTTGTTGTGTTTGGACTTAATACTGCATCGAATTTTTCTGTGCGAATTCCTAATTGCAGTTGTTCTTAGTTAAAAGGTGCATAAAACTCTATTAGTGTAGAGCATTATCCGGCGTGTCTGCCGTTATTTGTAATAAGCGTGGCTTACGACCTGCATTTGTTAACAACATTTTAGCTGACTCAAGGTCAATATGTGTATTTATGAACAAGCGTTGAGAACTTGCTATGTAAGTTTGGTTATTATGCTAAAAATATTTGTCATGTCTTGTTTCTGTTAGTATGTTTTTCTTTTCGTCGGGCTATGGTATTATTTCGTTTTAAAAGTTTTGGATTGAAGATACCTACGCGTGTCAGTTGCATACCAAGTTCTGTGTCTTCTATGTATTCGGTCATTTGTTGTCAGTTGAAAATTATTGAGGCTAACATTTGTTCTCCTTCAAAATTATTGTTTAAAAGATTGGTTAATTCTATTCTTTATTAATGGCTTCTATTACATGGTTGAGTTCGTACATGTTTTTGTACATTGTTTTTGTAAATGTTACCTATTTGTTGTTGTAATTCTTCTTTATCTTTTTGATCTAATGTGCCGAATAAGTATTTGTAAATAGTTCACATAAAATTTTGCAATTCTTATACCATTTATTTTTCTATTGAGCTTCTCTATTAGGTACTTAATTTGTGGTAAATTTTCAAAGAATGTGCTTGTTTGATAAGTTCTTTGTCAATAGTTTCGGTTTTAGTTAAATTAATAGATAAGTAATGATATTCATAGTTTATAGGTAAATCAATTGATCCGGTTTGAAAGATTAAGTAGCCGTTTTTGGCCTGGATAGGGGTTACTTCTAGGCTTTGCGTGCTAATTGTTGATAGTAAGCATAACATGATTATCATGATCGGGAGTAAGCCTGGAAATATCATTATTATATTTACTTTTATTAATTTTCCTTTTCCTTTTAGGCCATGGATTTTAACAAAATACATGGTCTATTAGGTTTGTCGGAATGTGCGTAACAGGCAGTAGGTGATATCTGCGACCCCATAAAGTATATATATTCTTGCTCAGGATCACTAGCCGAGTTGATCTAGCCATGTCTATCTGTCCGTCTGTCTGTCTGTCCATCTGTCCGTCTGTATGAGCATCTGATTCTCAGCTATTAAGAACGCTGGAGACTCCAAATTTGGCCTGGAGATTTCTGTATATCCTAGGCATCGTTTTCAAATTTCGGGTACCACGCCCACCGCCCCCGTAAATTAGAAACTTAATTTGAAATGCGAGTATTAAGCAAAGTATTAAAGTGTTAACTTTCTGCGTTAGCATACGTCTAGATAAATACGTTATAAACCTATTCTATAAATTGCAACCCGATCGGCTAATAAACATAGAAGTTACACGAGTTACCATTTTCTATTGACTTGTGATGCCTTGCCTGCAAGCTGCCTTGCCAGCCACGTGCTTTTTCCATCTTTTTAATACGAAAATGGTTATGTGTGTGTATGAGATCAAAATAGTAACAGCTGGGATAGTCAAGCAAAGGGATGGAGGTTCGAAGCCCTCGGGAAGGCGGTTTGATTTTATTTAGTTTTGCACTGTAAGAAGTTTTTTTTTCATCATTATAAAATTTTATTTCATTTATCAATGTTCAACAAATAATCTTATTATATATAAATGAATAACATTCGTATTTCTTGTGCCCATTCAATCCAGTATTAGTGTTATTGTTGTATAAGACAAATATGACATTTTTGAGCAAATGGTCTAAATATGCAATTTTAACGAACGCGCAGCGATGGTAGTCTAATTGTTAGGATGACGAACTCCTATGCAAACGGCCAGGGTTCGATGCCCCACGGCGAAAAGAGAATTTAGCTATTTTCATTTTTTTTGTGTTGTATTTTATATTTGTTTACATTTATATTTATAAAGCATATATATTTTTTTATTATTTCCCATTTATTTATATTTATCTAATAATTTATATATAAGTGTTACATTTTGCATACATATACATATGCGTGTGAGGCAATACACAAAACATGAGGCAGGCCTGTTTAATTATTAACGGACGTCTAAATTAAAGAAGAAGCAGTTGACGCCAGTGTGTGTGTATGTAACGAATTTTGGCACGCGCCAAAAATGCACATAAATCTATCTCGTTCTAACTTATGCTATCGACTCTTGATTTTTCGTTATTTTAATTTTTGTTTTTATTATATTCAAAATTATATTTCAATATAGTATTATATATATTATATAATATATTTTTATGGTATATAAAAATAAACTGGAAATCCATGGACTTATGGATTTGGACAGTCACCGCGTGATTGTAGACTTTTCCACTAGTTTATGGTATATAAAAAAAAAATAAACTGAAAATCCATGGCCTCTTACAGTCACCGAGTGACTGTAGCCTTTCCGACTTTTTTGTTAGTAGTTTTATATTTATTTATATTACCCATGCAGGGAACTTATAAATATTTGTGGCAAAATTAAGATTAAGCTTAATAAACGTCTTAGTAAGGGTTATCATATGTTAGTAATTATGTACTAAGTTGTGTGTAATGGTACATAGAGGCTGATTGTGTGTTTATAATATAATTACTTAACATTTTATTTTAACTTTGGTAAAAAGCTAGCACAAATGCGTATAGCTCTGACTGTTTTAAATTTTTTTTAATTTTCATGCGAATATTATTGTGTATAAATTCATATAAAGTGTACAATTACTTTAAACAAGTGTATTTAAATGATAAAGAGAAGATGATAGCAGGTAAGTGTTTATTGTGATGGCAATTGTGGTGTACCAAGGTAGAGATCAATGCTCTTTCTCACCAAACTGGCAGTCGAAAACTACTATTACGACTCAGGACGACAAGAACCATTTGAGAATTGCAGGTTGTAGTGGTAAGTAGGCAATACTTTTGGTGGAGATCTGTAGAGAACAGGGATAAGGGATGAGAGTTACTATTGTCAATGACCTGTCTTTTGCATGTTATACTTTTTTGACCATTATCAATGGTCGAAGAGGGTATACTTATTTGTATGTAAAAGGCATAAGGAGGCGTGGCAGAACCACATAAAGTATATATATTCTTGCTCAGGAACACTAGCCAAGTCGATTGAGACATGTCCGCCTGCCTGTCCGTCTGTCTGTTTGAGACAATAAATTTCAGCTATTAAATAAGCTAGAGACACGGTAATTTACGATTGTAAAGCAAAGTGTTGAACTTATAAGTTTCTGCTTTAGGATGTATAAAGCTGAATGCAATATGAACATATCCTCTAAATTACAATCCGATCAGAGTTTTCAATACAAATGTTGGGTACGAGCAGCAGCCTGCGCGCTGCTTTGAGTGTGTGGTGGTGGGTGCTCTCGGAAGCACTGGCTGTAAAAATTCTCTAAGCGTTTTAAGAGACTAAATTATAGTACTATAAACAAAGATATAGGACGCGGTGGTTCGGTTTAAAAATTTAATATTTGCTGCCTTCATAGAATTTTTCCTTTGAGTGTTGGGTATTAAAATCCATTTCAACAACACAGCCTGGAAATTCAATTGCTTTTTCGAATTGGAAAATTCCATGAGTGTGTTTACATGTTTGGTACGAATGTTAAAGGGTATCTGTCTGTCGAGCGCGCCCGTCTGTAGCCTTGCGAACCTGTTTATACCCTTCGACCATTGAAAATGGTCAAAAAAGGGTATACTAACTTTGTGCAAAATGTAAGAGACCCTTCTCCCAATTTTCTAAATCCGTTAAAAACGTGTAAACACTTTCATAGTTTCAAACAGAGAATTCTGCACAAATATTTCTACTACATATAGCTTACTCGCTCGCACTCTCACAGCGACGCGCGTAAAGAGTACAGCGACACGACGCAACGTCGACGTAGGCATCAACTGCTCAAAGCAGTACCGAACATTTGAACTGAAAACGTTGACGTTGGATTATAATTTGAAGAATATGTTTATATTGCATTTAGCTTTATACATACCAAAGCAGAACGTTATGGGTTTAATACTTTGCTTAATAATCTCAAATAACGGATTTTCGGGGGCGGTGGGCGTGGCATCAAACATTTGATATAAACTTGATCTGCCTATGGTTTATAAGAACCTTCATGCCAAATTTGGTATCCCTAGCTTTTTAATAGCTGAGATCTGTTGTCTCATACAGACGGACAGACAGACGGACATGGGGTCTGCCACGCCTCCTTATGCCTGTTACATACATTTTGCACAAAGTTAGTATACCCTTTTTTGACCATTTTTAATGGTCGAAGGGTATAATAATAAAAGAATTCAATTTGATTTTATAGTTTATTGGTTATTGGAGGCAGCAAAGGTGCCGGTTCCAACGTTTAAGCTGATCTTTACTTTCTTTTCTTAGGATCTAAGTAAGCCTAAAGCTTATCGCGGAGAGAGACGGTTATGCTTATGCTAAATATTATGCTAAATGTTACATATGTATGTAATTATGCTCTCTTAAGCTGGAGCGCTATGTAACAGAATGCAGACACTTGCACGTTCTGTTAAATGTTATGCTAAATGTTACATATGTAACAAGTCGGAAAGGCTACAGTCACGCGGTGACTGTGAGAGGCCATGGATTTTCAGTTTATTTTTTTTTTATATACCATAAAAAATATATATAGAAATAAAACTTTTAATATTATAAAAACAAAAATTAATATAATGAAAAAGCAAGAGTCGATAGCATAAGTTAGAACGATAGAGAGATATGTAAATTTTTGGCGCGTGCCAAAAAACGTTACATACACACACACCAGCGTCAACTGCTTCTTCTTTAATTTAGAAGTCCTCATGTTATGTGTATTGCCTCACACGCATATGTATAGGTATGCATGTGTGAGCTTCGCGTGCATATATTGTATGCATGAACGTATAAGTACAGCATGCAAAACATATTAAAAGGCAAAATATAACACTTATATATAAATTATTAGATAAATATAAATAAATGGGAAATAATAAAAATATATATATGCGTTCCGCGTCCGTTAAAATTACATTTTTAGACCATTTGCTCAAAAATGTCATATTTGTCTTATACAACAATAACACTAATACTGGATTGAATGGGCACAAGAAAGACGAATGTTATTCATTTATATATAATAAGATTATTTGTTGAAATTTGATAAATGAAATCAAATTTTATAATGATGAAAAAAAACATCTTACAGTGCAAAACTAAATAAAATCAAACCGCCTTCCCGAAGGGTTCGAACCTCCATCCCTTTGCTTGACTATCGCTGCAATTATTCGCTATGCGTCTAAGTTACTATTTCGATCTCATACACACACATAACCATTTTCGTATTAAAAAGATGGAAAAAGCACGTGGCTGGCAAGGCAGCTTGCAGGCAAGGCATCACAAATAATAGAAAATGTTAACTCGTGTAACTTCTATGTTTATTAGCCGATCGGGTTTCAATTTATAGAGTAGGTTCACAACGTATTTATCTAGACGTATGCCAACGCAGAAAGTTAACACTTTAATACTTTGCTTAATAATCGCATTTCAAATTAAATTTCTAATTTACGGGGGCGGTGGGCGTGGTACCCGAAATTTGAAAACGACGTTTACTGCCTAGGATATACAGAAATCTCCATGCCAAATGTGGAGTCTCCAGCTTTCTGACAGACAGACAGACAGACAGACGGACAGACAGACATGGCTAGATCGACTCGGCTAGTGATCCTGAGCAAGAATATATATACTTTATGGGATCGCAGATGTCCCCTTCATCACACACCAAACCACACTGTATATTAAGATAATTATAAGATAATATTAAATGTCAACAAAATTTAAGCATAAGACTAAATCTACTGTTCCTAATTTAACTCGGACTACTATACAGACAACTTAAACACCCACCCTTATAAGAAACATAACCCAAACTACCCCAACAGACATAAACACAAGCTCAAGAATGAGTACCCCTCCTCTAAATACGTCGGGGGCCAGCGTATATGAATTGTCTGCCAGGCTCCCAGACATTATTAAGAACCTTCCGACCTACGACGGTAACCCTTACGCACTTAAGAGATTCATAGAAAGCGTGGAAGAGATTTTATTGATTTTTAGGAGGAATCTAACAAGAAAGTTACTAGATAACAGGGACGAACATGATGTTCCTTTTAGAAGGCTGCCAATAACAAAACTGTATGATACCATTTTGGATCTAAAACGAGTATTGACATGCATGGCCGATTCAAAGGAACTACCAGCGTCAACTATTCTAGAAAAAAAGAATTTCTATATGGCCTAAGGGTCTAACGGTACCACTCCGGAATGTGCTCAAAGCTTCAAGACCAAATACGTTGGATGAAGCATTTAATATAGCCATTCAGGAGAGGGATGAGTACATGCAGGAAAGACGACGGTATCGGTATCGACGGTACCAGCAGGGCAGAGGACAGTAAGGAGCTCTTCCTTGCTCAACCGAGAATCGTTACGGACAGGACCATCGCTCTAACAACGAGGTTAATGGACACAATAATTTCTCTAGAGCAATTATGCCACATATGAAAGAATCAACAGATGGCCACTCACGACATAGAGGTGGAAAATTCAATAGTTTCTCACGTCAGACAAATACTAGAAGATTTAACAATCTGGAAGCCTCTTCGAAGCAACCAGCACTTTAAAAATTAGAGGAAACTGTAAATTTTTAAAGACCAGCCTCAGAGAGCAAACAGGGTACCTAAAAAGTTATAAGGATAATATGGATCGACAATTCCCTATATTTTGAGTAGTTCACCGTTTGGTAGAAAGCTACGCTTTTTAATCGATACAGGGGCATCGAATTCTTTTATCGATCCTAAATTTGTTCCGCTTCAGCAGAGAGTATCCTTAAGCACAAATACAGTCATAAAAACTGTATTCAAGGAAATTCAGGTCACCGAAAAGGTCGAATATCCAGCATTTTCCGAATTTAATTTAAAAGACACTTTTATATTGTTACTCCTCAAATTTCACGAATGTATGTATGTACTATAAAAGCAAATATAGATCTTAAAATGTTAATTTTACAAACCCCTGCGGCAACTATCCCCATTCATATTGAACGAAATAGAGCTATGGATATATTTAATATCGAAGCCAGTTCGAGAATGATAGTGCAGATAACAATCGAATGTGAACAGTGACCATTTTTACTTGATTCCGTAGAATTAGTAGATAATGTTTACATTCAACAAAAGCTGTATACAGCTGACAATTACAACGCATGGATAGAAATAGTCAATTATTCTGATCAGGATCAGACGATTTATTTTGAATTTCCATTATTTACAACCCAATTCATTAAAGAGAAATATGTAGAATCGAACTTTCATTGGTCCAACGGACATGAAAAACGACGCGAATTTTCACGAATGAGTCAATGGACCACGTTTCTGACGAAGAAGCAAACCAACTTAAACACCTATGTTTGCAATTTCCCTTCCTTTTTCACGACCCGTCAGATAGATTAACATTCTCAAATACAAACAAACACAAAATAGAATCTACAGACGACACACCCCTGTATGCCAAACCCTTTAGATACTCCTACCAAGAACAAAAAGAGATCGATGACCAAATCAACAATATGTTAGAACAAAACATAATTAGAGAAAGCCATTCACCTTTCACCTGTCTGGGTGGTTCCGAAGAAATCCGAAACAAGAGAACAAAAATGGAGATTAGTTACTGACTATAGAAAACTGAACGAAAAAACCGTTAAAGACAGGTATCCCATCCATAATATTAACGAAGTACTTGATAAGAAAGGTATATTTTTCGACTTTAGATTTGGCTAGTGGTTATCATCAAATACAAATGGAACCAAAGTTTTTTTTTAGTTTATCTCGACGACATCATAGTTTTTTCTGGTTAATTGCAACAACACATATCAGACTTAAAATAAGTATTCAGCAAAATAAGTGAAGCCAAATTAAAGCTCCATTCACAGAAATACAAATTTTTAAAGAAAAAGACAGAATTTGTTGCGGACCAAGGTATTAAACCAAATCCGGACAAGATTATCGCCATTAAGAATTATTCCCTTGCCTAGTTCTAAAAAACAAATTAAATCCTTTTAAGAATTACTAGGCTATTATAGAAAGGTTTATTAAAAATATGGCCAGAATAACGAAACCACTTACAGCTCAATTAAAAGGCAATTTAAACTCTGTTACAATAGACCAGGAATATATTAATATTCGAAAAATGCAAAACCCTTCTTAGCAATGGTCCACTACTACAATATCCAGACCTTTCTAAAAGATTTTTCTTAACAACAGATGCAAGTAACGTTGCCCTTGGAGCGGTGCTATCACAGGGAACCTTGTGTTCGGACAAGCCGGTCTGTTTCGCAAGTATAACATTGTCCGATACAGAATGTCGAGAAAGAACTGTTAGCAATAATATGGGCAGTTAAATACTTTCGCCCTTACTTGTTTAGAAGAATATTCGTTATAGTAACTTACATGGCTGATGAGATTTAAGGAACCGACCTCCAAAATAGTAAGATGGAGAATGCAATTATTAGAATATAATTACGAAATTTTGTATACGAAAGGTTCGCAAAACTTGGTAGCGGACGCATTGAGCAGGGTAGAAATCGACATGAACATAAATGATAGTAACTCAATAAGAGGGACGTGTGGAGATACAGTCCACTCAGCAGACAAACACATATCTCAGAAAAACCCTTAAACGATTTTAACTACCAAGTAATATTGAAATATGGTGCTTCAATAGAATCTTAAACTGAAGTTATATATAAACGAAAAACGAGACAAGTAATTTCTGAACTGTCTTTTACAGAAGAACGAATTACAGATATTTTAAAGAAAACCTTGAAACCACACGGGACTGTTGCAATTTTTGCACCTGACTATATTTTTCAACAAATACAAGAGAGTTATAAAAAATACTTTTCAAACAATAACATTTATAACATTTTAAGACGTACTACCTTCTTAACCGATTTACTAGAAACACAGGACGAAGAGTTTCAAATTAACAACTATCACACAAATAATAATCATAGAGGTAGAGACGAAACCGTTGCTCACATGAAAAGACAATTCCATTTTCCAAATATGAAATCAAAAATTGCTCAGACTATAAATAATTTCGATGTTTGTCACACCTTAAAATATAAGATATATAAGATAGACCACGAGGAGATTCTAACAGAAACTTTCATTACATATAATAACGCTATACACTCGGCTACTAAGCTGACTCCTTATGAACTGTTTTCGGGACGTATACACGTATTCCAGCAAACCATTAAATTTGACGATGAGCATGACTGTCTGCAAAAATTGAATGAATTCCAAAAGACAATATACCCTAAAGTATGTGAACTAGTTCAAAACAACAAGGTTCATAACATTGGAAAGCTAAATCAAGGAAGGAAAGAAGCTATTCAGGTAGAAACAAAAGACGTAGTAATTCGTAAGGAAAATAGACGCAATAAGCTCACACCTAGATTTTCAAAACAGACTGTAAATACTGATGAGGGCGTTACTTTTACTACAAACAAAAGACAAAAAATTCATAAATCTTAAATTAAGACACAATTAAGATGCAAGTAGAGAATTCCAAATATAACCTGAATAATATCAAACATACATGGATACGATAAACAGAAAACTCAAATTGTAAAAAATAAATAATGTAAATTACAAGAAAAAAAATTTTGGAATGTACGATTAGAGTAAACACTAATATAGATTTGACTATGTTACGCTTAAATAAAATTGCAGAAACCTTATTAGTGCAAAACTAACAAGTCGGAAAGGGCTACAGTCGAGCGCGCCCGACTGTTGTATACCCGCTACAACTATGCGAAAAATACACGTCTCACAGTCTCAAATTTGTTTTCACTATAAAAGTTGCACGCCGTTCTAATTGGATATTGTCAATTTGCTTTCAGTGCTTTCCAGTAAGAACTTATCACAGGGCTTTTAATTACGAATGTGTAAAAGAGACGCCAATCAGATTTGTCCTTTTTGCTGTACATTGATGCAAAATATCACTTAAGATTTAAACTGGCCTTAAATAAGGAAAAACTTTGTTAACATCAATTTTGAAAAGAAATAAAAATAGAACAGAAAAAACAAAATTAAAAATTTTGGCTTAACACCATCCTCGTGAGGACTTGAACCATGAACCTCCAAAAAAAACGTAGACTACGCAGTTCGCAACTATAACCGCTCTGCCATTAGCTCATGTTTAATAAGATCGGCAAAGTTGCATTATGAGACCATTCAGCTTGTCGTACAGGAGAAAAACAAATTATTATTGTGTCTCGTGTGTGTGTGTGTGTGTTGTGTATGTAAGACAATACCAACTCACTCTCCTTAAAATTCTGTTTACTCAAATAAATGCGTTTAAAGTACTAAACTTTATATATTTTAAATGCTTGAAAAAATTGTTACATCCAAAAATATCATCCATTTTGCATCGGGGTTGGGTAGGATAGGAACTCGTGCCCTTTCGTTCGACAGTCAGCGACCACATCCACGCAGTTATTGGGCAAGCACGATACAATTGCAATGATCAGTGCAATAATTTTGGTACATATAACTGAAAACAAAATCTTGACTTGGAGTTGAACCTGGATCTTGCATATCTAACATAATAAAACAGACAAAAACACGTGGTCACATGGCATTACTATTTCTTTAATTTCTTCCGTATTTAAAGTACAATCTTACTGAAATTTTAACGAAACGTCCGCAAGATGGTATTTATATGGTATATATAAAACTGTTGCTGTAGAGCTAATACTGCAGCTGTAATCAGTTTTTTTCACTTTATGGAGGGCGGGTGGTGGCGTGGCTGAAATGAAAAATAAACTTGATCAGCCTGCAGTAATAACACATATTGTCATCAAATTTGGAAACTCTAGCTCTTCTAATAGCTGAGATCCAGGTGTTCACACGGACGGAAAGACAGACAGACGGACGGACGGACAGACGGACATGGCTATATCGACTCGGCTGTTGATACTGATTCAGAATATATATACTTTATGGGGTCGGAGATGTCTCCTTCTGCCTGGTACATACATTTTCGGTTCGAACAAAACTATAATACCCTTCTACTCTATGAGTAGCGGGTATAAAAATAACTCCTAAGTTTATATTAAAACTCAAAAAAAAAAAATCATGAAACCGAAATAAGAAAATGTTTACAATTTAGTTTCCCTAAGTGCAATAAAAATAATGATTAAATTTTCTATGTTAAAATACCATGTTGACATTAGACATTTATCAGTTAACAATGTAATTCATTCCGTACCTATTAATAACACACAATTTATTGTTACATCAGACTGTATAACTTTATAGCGAGTAAGAACACACAAACATTGTAATTTAAGGAAAAATATAATAGAATTCATCATGTAAATAGGTGAGACCTGCAAAAAGCTATCTTCAATATATCTAACCATGAGGAGACTGTCAACATCATGACCCCGGAGCTACCGAACTTACTCAACAATCTGTCACAAGCTGGTTCCAATTTCGACAAGGATTATGGAAGACAAATACGGATCTTCACGAAAGAATGGAACACACCTTAAAGTACCATACGCATGTTGGAGTGTATTCTTTTTTCTCTCCGCGGGAATCGTCCCTTTGCAATAACAAAGAATGACAATCTTCATACCGGCCTCATCACCAGTCATACCTGATCACGCCATTCCTTCATTATGGCCCTCTCTTTAGTCTTGGGGGGGAGGAGTCACCACTACTCATTCCCCACTCCCCTGAAACCGTACAGATTCCGCTGAATGTCAACGGCATCAAGGGCCACAACAACAACAGCTCAGTAGTCCACATACACAAATAACCACATATTATAAAATAAGCTCATGTTACACACACACTTTGAGCGTTCATGGTCTCGAAAATTCTAGGAATAGATTACACCATACCGATAATGTTACATCAGCTTCTAATTCTGCGTTGATTGGTCAGCTTACATTTGTAGCTTTAAAAGGACCGGTATAGCGAGGCGTTGTAGCCGATGCCTAGCGCAGTTTCGGCGTTAGGCAAAATAAGTTTTTGCGACACATTGTCACTTGCATTTTGATCATACGAAGATACACACTTAAAAAACCGGAACATTAACTCTACACCTTTAATATAATTTTTTAATAAAAAACAAGTATATAAGGCTACAGTCGGGCGCCCGACAGTAAGATACCCTTCTCCCAATTTTTAAAATCCGTTACAAGCGTGTAACTATACTCATAATTTCAAACAAAAATTCTGCACAAATTCTTCTACTACATATAGCTTACTCGCTCGCACTCACACAGCGACGCACATAAAGAGTAAAGCGACACGACGCAACGTCGACGTCGGCGTCAACTGCTCAAAGCAGCGCGTCGGCTGCTGCCCGTACCGAACATTTGTACTGAAAACGTTGACTTGAATAACTTCTGTGTTATTAGTCCGATCGGATTGTAACTTGGAGGATATGTTCACATTGCATTCAGCTTTATACATACCGAAGCAGAACTTTATAAGTTTAATACTTTGCTTAATAATCGTAAATTACCGATTTGCGGAGGCGGTGGGCGTGGCAGCAAACATTTGACATAAACTTCACCTGCCCCGAATATATAGGAACCTTCATGCCAAATTTGGTGTCTCTAGCTTTTTTAATAGCTAAGATCTGTTGTCTCAAACAAACAGACGGACAGACGGACAGACGGACAGCCGGACAGACGGACAGACGGACAGACAGACGGACATGTCTCAATCGACTCGGCTAGTGATCCTGAGCAAGAATATATATACTTTATGGGGTCTGCCACGCCTCCTTATGCCTGTTACATACATTTTGCACAAAGTTAGTATACCCTTTTTGACCATTTTCAATGGTCGAAGGGTATAACAAGTAGGTAAGGCTACAGTCGGGCGCCCGACAGTAAGATAACCTACTCCCAATTTTTAAAATCCGTTACAAGCGTGTAACTAAACTCATAATTTCAAACAGAAAATTCTGCACAAAAACTTCTACCACATATAGCTTACTCGAGTAAAGCGACACGTCGCACGTCGGCGTCAACTGCTTAACGCGGCGCGCCGGCTGCCGCTCGTACCGAGCATTTGTACTGAAAACGTTGACTTGAATAACTTCTGTGTTATTGGTTCGATCGGATTGTAATTTGGAGGATATGTTCATATTACATTCATACGTACCAAAGCAGAACTTTATGAGTTCAATACTTTGCTTAATAATCGTAAATTTCCGATTTTCTAGGGCGGTGGGCGTGCCATCAAACATTTGACATAAACTTCATCTTCCCCGGATATATAGGAACCTTCATACCAAATTTGGTGTCTCTAGCTTTTTTAATAGCTGAGATCTGTTGTCTCAAACAAACAGACAGACGGACATGTCTCAATCGACTCGGCTAGTGATCCTGAGCAAGAATATATATACTTTATGGGGTCTGCCACGCCTTCTTATGCCTGTTACATACAGTTTTCAAAGTTAGTATACCCTTTTTTGACCATTTTCAATGGTCGAAGGGTATAAAAAGAAGTCATAAAAGAAATATTTTTTACCAAATCTCTGTTTGGTAGTAAAACATATAATTAAAGCAACTGTCCACGTGGAGCTACGGCCTATCTATAACTCGCGCCTTCTCCAATTGGTTTCACCAAGTGCGGTCAGGTCATCCTGCACTTGGTCCATTCATCGGAGCCGTGGTCTTCGCCTTCGCCGTCCAACATCGACTCTTGCCTCAAACACCTTTTTAACTGGAGCTTCTTCGTCCATATGTAGGACATGTCCGAGCCAGCGCTTACGTTGTATTATAATGCGTCGGACTACTTCAATGTCGTCGTTGAGCTCGTAGAGTTCGTGGTTCATTCGGATGCGAAAGTCGTCCCCGATGCGAATAGAAAAATAGATATTGCGGAGTATTTTTCTCACGAACACTCCAAGCGCTGCTGCATCCGTTTGTAACAGTACCCATGCCTCTGCGCCGTATTTGAGCATAGGTGGGATAAGCGGTTTGTAAAGTGTTGCTTTAGTCTGTCGAGAGAGGTCCACTACACATCTCCTTACTGAGCCCATAGTAACACCTGTTTCTGATGTGATTCTCCGCTTGATTTCCATACTTATTTTGTTATTGGAGTTGACGGCAGTGCCAATGTATATATTATCCTTAACCACTTCAAAGTATAACTGCCTGCGTCTACTTGGGATCCCAGGCACTGGGATTCCTTCCTACTGGACAACTTAGTCTTACCCTCGTTTACTACCAAACCCACTTTTGCTGACTCCTTTTCAATTGCCGAAAATGCTGATGTAACAGCTCGCTGGTAACGTCCAATGATGTCCATGTCATCACCAAGCTATGCAAGCTGTTGGAGTTACCTCAGCATTCCGCAGTACCCCTTCCATCACCAAGTTGAAAAGGTTGCACGATAGAGGATCGCCTTGTCTGAAAACTCGAACTGTATTGAAAGGTTCGATAAGGTTCTTTCCTACCTTGACGACGCTTGAAGTGCTTCGTAGGAATACCGAACTTAGACATGGTGGCAAATAGGTTATCTCTTATCGGGCTATAGAATGCAGCCATATAATCGACTAAGATATGGTGTGTATCGATCTGTTTCTCGTGGTTCTTCTCCAGTATTTGGCGTAATGCAAAGATCTAATCTCTAGTGGATTTGCCAGGTCTAAGGCCGCACTGAGATGGCGATGAGACTGATTCCCCGGTAATTGGCACAAATCGTCGGGTCACCCTTCTTAAGGACATGCCTTCCTTTAGCCATATTTTGCAATGAAGTTAATGCATGCACCCTAACAGCTCGTTACCGCCGGCCTTAAACAATTCCGCAGGCAAGCCGTCGGCTCCGGCTGCTTTGTTGTTTTTGAGCCGCATTATTGCGACTCGAACCTCGTCATGGCTAGGTGGTGGGATATCCACATCGGCGGCGATTGATGTTATTACGGTATCTTCTCCAGCGATAATACTGCCCGTGAGCTTGGCGAAATGCTCCCTCCATTTTCTCATCGCATCCTGCGTAACCAGGTTTCCACTTTATTCTGGGCAATTTAACGCACCGTTCTTGGAACCTTGGGTCATTCGGTTGACCCTCTGGATAAATTTCCGGGCCTCATTCCCGTCTCGAGATTTCTCGATTAACAACTTTTGGATCAGTCTTGAAAGGGAGGTTCACTTGGAAACGACCACAAGATAACTGCTTTACAGTTTTCTTAAAAAACATTTTACAGGCCTGTTGTTCAGTTGTTTGGCAAACAGCCTTCGACTCGAATGGACATTGATCCACTTCCAAGAACCGGTTGACTAACGAGACGAGAGAACAATCGTTATTTTGGGCTATTAAACACCCACTGAATGCCTAGGCACTTGTCCAGTAAATTTAATTGCTACTATCCAACCGAGCAGCGTTTTTTGCATTATGGGCAGTTCAGAATTTAATTTTATTTGCCCAACGCACAACAATTGGTAAAACAATTCTGCCCCAAGAGAATATCAACCTTAGCTGGCTTATAGAATTCTGGAGCTGTCGCCTTATATTTTTTGGAATTTTCCAATTCGAAATAGCAATTGAATTTCCAGGCTGTGTTGTTGAAATGGATTTTAATACCCAACAGTCAACGGAAAAGTGAAGCCAGCAGCACTTATATTTTTAAACCGAACCACCGCGTCTGATATCTTTGTTTATATTAATATAATTTAGTCTCTAAAAACGTTTAGAGACTTTATATTAATTCGAAATAGCATCCAACAGTCACCGGAAAAATTGTGAATTTATTCGAGATTGGAGCGAGGCACATATTGTATTTTTATTGTTTATTGTTGCACCACCAACCATTGAGCCGTAACATCTGGGCCAGGCTTTCAGACATTAAATTCCACTTTAAGTAAGGCTCTCGCAGGGTGCAACTGGTCAAATCTGTATTTTACATTAACGATAGCGGTGGCAAGAACAATGTGATCATTATTAGATACATGCCCCAAGTGCACATCTGACATTGTCGCTTGAAGTGAACTTACCTCACTTTGTACGGGAGAAATATACCTGTGAAGCAAAGAATGGTGAGGCTTCGAACACACACGACATTTTGACGCCTTGCATTTTGTCACAGTGTGTTCACTAACCAAAAAATTGAGCCACAACTTTTGTGTTTTGACAAATTCAAATTGCTGCATAAAAACGATGGGCAAGAATATATATTGTGCGATTCTGATTTGCAAAAAACGCACACAGACGATGACTTACCCCCTCCATCATCACAAGCAAAAACGATTTAGATTGGTGGGGCTTCTTGACGTCAACTCGCGACTTTATTTGTTACGAGTTGACTCTTCTGCTGACAAATTCTGATATCTTTTATTCAGTTGTCTAGCACAGTCCTCCCAAGACGGCAGCTTATTATTGTCAAGCTGCTCTTCGAAACGAGATTTGGTGACATGGTCTACCATTGCCCTGACCATGTGAATAATCATTGCACTAGCAATGTCTATATCATTACCTAATGACGACAACGAAGAGTAAAAAGCAGACACTGTATCAATGATCGAATTCAAACTCGATGCAGTTAGTTTTGTCAAGCTTGGTAAATCAAACAGCTGTGAAACTATGTCAAAGAATATAAGACATTTATTGTCATATACTGCTTTGAGACTTGCAAGGGCCTTTGGGTAGTTACAACCCGTTAATTGATACGGCTTAACTACCGCCAATGCTTCGTATGACTAACAAGAAACCAGATGATTGAACTTTTCTACATTTGATAATGAATCGTCATAATCTACTAAACTTTCTAAAAGCCACATACAATTTTTTTACTCAGAACGTTTGCCACTAAATTTTGACAAAAGCATTTTCGGCAGCTGAGATTGCTGGCTCGAAATTAAGGAGCACTTACAGAAAAAATTCAATACAAAATTCGAAAAATTAACAAACTTTGTGAGCTACCCTCGCAGCGACGCTGACTATGTAAAAACACAGCGAATTAATTACCTACCTAACAGATACACACAAGCACTTTATGCGTTGTGTGACCAAACAAACAAATTGATCCAAGCGATCCAAAAGTAAGGCAAGCTAAATATCAGCTGTAGCTACGTTTGTAGACAGCAAAGCAAAATGCGGGTTGCGCGGATGTGAATTGTAAGTAAAAGAATATACGAAGCTTGGTTATTAAACACACACACGAACTCTGAGCGATGTGTATGTCAAGCGAACAAGAGAAAACCAAGCGACCAAAGAGAATAAGTCAAACATTCGCTGTAGCTACGTTTGTAGACAACAATAGAATTAACGGTGGTGCGGGGTAACAAATGCAAGCGGCGTCACATGCAAGCGGCGCGGTATGTATTAATAGATGTTCGAAATTCGCGATTATACGTAAATATGTATATGCAAGTTATATGGATCTCCTATTCGATGTCCAGGGGGTCTTCCTTCTTCGGTAGAGGTACGCCTTTGACACTTTTTAGACTTCGCCCCCTTAGTTATATTGCTAACCTTGTGGCGTAGCAATGTAGTGTAATTAAGAAAAAGGTTATTTTTACGGCTATGTGCCGGAGTGGAGCAGTGGTTTATTAAGCAGCTATGTAAGAACTAAAAGTACAGACAATATTCTTTGCTTAGTTTACCTTACGCGACAATGCATCGCGCCACCAAGACATGAGCGGCAAGCCGACTCAGCATTCCTTGCGGCCCAGCGCAACACTCCAAATGGGAAGTGTCGGATTTCCAGCGCCGAACGGTCTCAGCACAGAGCGCTGAACTCAATTATGGCGCGTCAGCATTGTTTATACGAAGCTACTTAGTTGCTAAGGGAATATGAACTTGATTGTTTGTTAACTGTCTCCCTCTCAGGTTTTTGACCGTCCTCGGTCAAGCTGAACTTGTCGACGGTCCGCTGCATCTCCTCGGAGGCTCGTCTTCTTCTTAACGCCAGGTAAAGTAAGAAGGAGCCAATCAGACCGACGTTCAGGATGACACCAGCTGCGTACCAGACCCTAGGCGAGCCTGCGGATTCAACTTCTTCCTTAAAACTTTGGATGGAGCGCAAGTTTTCGTTGTTCATTCTGTGTAGCAGAGAGATACTGAGCACCGGGTCGTGTTAAGTAATGGAGACCTGACGATCCCTGGTTGCTTGCTTAGTGCCTTTCGCATGTTTACAAATTCAGTACCATTGATGGTTGCCGTTTGCTCGAAGGTCACCAGGTGCGTTCCCTCGATCAGAATCTCTGGCCCACCATCTGTGCTAACGTGGGCTGTTGCTTCGTTGATTATCACAACACCGTCATCTACAGGCGTTATTGCTTGCAAGTGGCTGAGTTGTGTGTGGCATTGTGCAGAGTTTCCCGCATGATTCGGGCTGGGACCGTTCGCAGAACGTGCGTTGTTTGGTCTCAGTGCATCCTGTGACCGCGAAGGTGTCATCTTTACATTCCGCCAGTGTGTCGTCGTCGAGGCGTAAGATGATGTGTTGACGGGAGACCGGGTAGACAGCGACCTTCTTGCACCTGAACTTAACCCTTGGGTAGGCTATTAGTATATGGATGATATTTGCGGACTTAACGACTCTAATTTTAGATGCTTCTATTAAGCTTACTGTAGGAGTGTCTTGTTCAACAAGCGATTTCAGATCAGCATGATCAAGGATTGTGGGGTTTACTATATTCGACTTACCCAGCGTAATGGTAAGAATCAAATTTTGGATTTCTGTAAAAAGCATCCTATTTCTTGCTAATAGTGTTTCGAATAGATGTGGGGTGTCAGCCAAGTCCTTTTATCGGGCATTATAATAATTATCTTATTGATTGTGTCGGTTAATCTATTAATCTGTTTTTAAGTCTCTGAGTTGATGATTATCTGCCTAGAGTTAGATTCCACTAGCTGAACCTCCGTTATCTTGATTTTTAGGAAATCGGAGGCATCAGGAGTACCCGCCACTACCTTCAAGGCTGTACCTAAGAAGTCTAAGCTTCTTGTAATCCTGTGATGAACATTAAGGACGGACAACGAAGTTCTCAGGTGATCTGTATCAACCCCTAGCAACTTACGCATATGGGATTGCGGAAAGGACTCGGACAGTTCCTGTGTTTCGTCTATCATGATAGCGTACTCGGAAAGGTTACTTGAAAGTTTCAAAAGGTCACGCTGTTAAAACACCAGCACATCCCCATCTAACACGAGAATGTATTTGGCATGCGAAAAGTCGGTGATCCAAGCATTCGCTACCACCAGGGACATTAACATCATGAGGGTGAACCTGGAAATTAAAGACAAGGTGAGACTCCAGTGCTCGGGTTTTCCTTAAAATAACTTATTAACTAACTGTAAAGGGAGCGCCTACTTGAGGTTGTCCTTATGGACCACTAATGAGAACAGACGTTCCTAGGTCTGCTTGCACCTTCTGTTCCGTGCATAGTGGGGTCAGCTTGTTTCCTAACCTCTTTTTGTTTTTTATAAAGACCGGATAGGTGTTTCCCCAAGCTCTTGCTTCTTCGGGTGCCTGTCATATTTTGCTTGGGTGCAAACCCTGCAATTAGCTACCACTTCCTTTGCTAAGCTGCCCATTTTAGGAAAATAATAGTCACGAAGAACTTGTTTAATATTTTCCTGCGCAGCTCGGTGCGCACGATTGTGTTTTGCAGTGATGATTTCTAACTGCTCGTTCCTATCGGATATATCTGACACGACATTCTTGCAGTAACGGAATTGGGTAGACGGGAAATGCGTAATGGTCGTGTTAAAAACTTGCTAGAGTAGGCAAATCGCAATGAATCGCTTTTACAACGTCAGGGTTAACGACTTCTTTTAGGGTTTGCAATAAATGATTCTTGTCAGTGAAACTGACCAAGTGGCGAGTTTTGCTTCGGAACAGGACTTGGTTTCGCTTGAGCGGAAACCGTGCTACTTCCAGGATGATCTGGTTCCTGAAGCAATTTAAGGGTTTATCAGTAGTTTCGACCGTGTAGGTCTGGGACAGCTCGCTGTGAATAGTCGTAGCGTCTGATTGGGGTTCGTTTTGTAAGGCATTCCGATTCTGCCTAGATAGGGCATCTGCCACGAAGTTTTCTTTGCCAGGATTGTAAAAATCTTTTAATCTTGGCATTCGTGTTTCTATCGCCAACAGCGAATGTGAGGGGTTGGTGGTCGGTAAAAATATTGATTTCTCTCCAGCCATACAGGAATTTTTGCAGTTTACCTAAGGCCCATACAATCGCCAGCAATTCCCTTTCGTTTGTGGCATAGTTTTGCTCGGGCGGTTTAAGGGGTAGAAGAAATCATGGTGATCGGCCTGCCTTCTTGAGACATGACAGCACCGATGCCACTTGCCGACGCATCTGTGGTGAGGTCAAAGGGCTTCTTGAAATCGGGGTATTTGAGTATAACAACCCTAGAATGTACTTTGCCTTTGAAATGCGTACCGTTGAGTCTCATTAAACTCAACACGAACCATTTTCCCCTTTCAGGATATCTGTAATCGGACGGGCTATGGCGGCAAAGTCTTTGATAAAGACTTTGTAGTAGCTGGCTAAGCCAAGGAAAGATCTAATTTTGTAGACGCTATCTGGTTCAGGGTATTCTTGAATGGCCTTCACCTCTTCCGGATCGGATTTACTTCCGTTCTTGCTTACTATAAAGCCGAGGTATTATACACTTTCTTTAAAGAATCTATTTCTTTGGTTTTAGGTCTTTTCCTGGCTTACTCTCATATTGGCATCGGCTAGGCATTTCAGCACAGGATCGATGTGGCGGACGTGGTCATTTTTTTTTTTTGAAAATTTTTTCTTCTTCTCTATAAACAGAATATATTTTCCCAATTTTTTTTCTTAAAACATCGTAAAAGGCTCTTTGAAAAAATGCTGCTTGCATTTCTTAAGCCGAACGGCAGACGCAAAATTCGTATTTGCCGCCATTTACCGAGAACGACGTCTTCTCACGGTTATGCTCCGCAAGGTATATTTGGTGATACCCTGACTTAAGATCAAGGTTAGTGAAGAATTTTGCCTTGCCCAGATTCGCTAGAAACATGGGAATGCTAGGCATTGGGTAACGGTCTGGGATGGTCCGCTCATTGAGTTTGAAATCTATGACCAACCTCTTTTTCGGGTTACCGAAGGCGTCGGTGCCCTTTTTGTCAACAACCCACGTCGGGCTGTTGTAGGGTGACCTTGATGGCCTGATAATGCCATCCTTTAGTAGTTGTTTGACTTCGTTGTTTACGAAGTCAGAAACACCCATGGGGTTTGGGTAAGCTCTCGAGTACACCGGTTCGTTGTCTACCGTACGAATTGTGGCAGTGTCCGCAGTGTTGAAAGGGAGAGCTTCGTGTGAAGCAGAGAAGGCTTTTTTCCTTCTCAAGATTGTGTCCTTGAACTCCTTTTTAACGGAGGCAGGCACCACAATGTCATTCACCTCAGTGAAGTTTTCACTAGGGCAGCTGAAATAGTGAAGCATTTCGCAAACACCCTGATACTCCAGAGAGTCCTCAGCTAGGTTCAACTTGACTCGTTAACAGGTCTAAGCCTATAATAGCGTCGAACGAGTTGAGCGAATTCAATAGGAACAAGTGGATAAGGCTACAGTCGGGCGCCTCACAATTTTTAAATCCGTTACAAACGTATAACCACACTCATAATTTCAAACAGAAATTCTGCACAAATACTTCTACTACATATAGCTTACTCACTCGCACTCACACAGCGATGCGCGTAAAGAGTAAAGCGACACGACGCAACGTCGACGTCGGCGTCAACTGCTCAAAGCAGCGAGCAGGCTGCTGCTCGTACCGAACATTTGTACTGAAAACGTTGACTTTAATAACTTCTGTGTTATTATCCGATCGGATTGTAATTTGAAGAAAATGTTCATATTGCATTCAGCTTTATTCATACCAAAGCAGAAAGTTATGAGTTTAATACATTGCTTAATAATCGCAAATAACCGATTTGCGGGGGCGGTTGGCGTGGAATCATACATTTTATATAAACTTGATCTGCCTATGATAGATAGGAACCTCCATGCCAAATTTGGTGTCTCTAGCTTTTTTAATAGCTGAGATCTGTTGTCTCATACAGACGGACAGACGGACAGACGGACGGACGGACAGACGGACAGACAGACGGACATGTCTCAATCGACTCGGCTAGTGATCCTGAGCAAGAATATATATACTTTATGGGGTCTGCCTCGCCTCTTTATGCCTGTTACATACATTTTGCACAAAGCTAGTATACCCATTTTGACCATTTTCAATGGCCGAAGGGTATAAAAATGGGGGAGGTTTGCTTGAAAACCTTCATAAAGCACTTTTGCTTGATTTCGGTGGAGCCATGTATTGAGCTCACCGAGAACGGACTTGCGACCGGCATTAAATTTTGTAGCTCCTTTACGGGCTTAATGTAATTCTTTGCCGCGCCGGTGTCAATTAACATCTTTAAAGTTCTCCCAGCCAACCGTCGTTCAATGAACGGCAACCAGGAGCGTCCCCTAAAAAACTCAGTGAGTCATCGCTTGGAGCGAACTCATTGTCACTGTCGATATCTTCGACTGCAGCCTTTGCTGCCTTCTCATACTCCTGCTTGGGGTCTTTTGCGTTAGGGTCATTAGTCTTGGGGTTTTCTTGTTCTTATTGTACTCGGTGCGCTGCCTAAACTTGGAGGACGCGTCGACCTCCATAGGTTGAGGTGCTTGCGCCTGGTTGTCATTATTATTCTGCCCACTGGTATAACCTTTTTGTCGCCTGGCAAAGTGGGGATTTCTGTCCTGGCCCTGTTCTTCCTTGTTGTCTTTCGCTTGTCTACCCTGGAAGCGGCTCTTGCCGTTTACAGACGTTTGCGCTCGTTCCTCTACAGCCTTGGCTTAGGAACTCGCGAACATGCTCCTTTCAATGCTTACTTCCGCCTCTCTGGCCAAAGCCAGGGCAGATGGCAAGTCTTTAGGTTGAGCCGTGAAAACCACAGCTTTAAGGGACTTCTTGAGTCCCGAAGTGAAGGCATGCAGGGCATCGGCTCTGACTTCAGCGTTGAGTAAGTCAGCGCCCTCTTGCTCGTGTGTCATCACAATTTTGTTGGCGTCAATTTTTTTTCGACTTCGTCGTAGTATTGCATCTATGGCAGGTCACCTTGCCTGACCATCTCTAATCCCTGCCTCAGTAGGCGTAGGGATGTCTTGTCCGAGTACGTGCAGTCTAACCTAGGCAAGATGGCATCGAAATTCAACACAGTATTGTGAGACACGAGTAAGGCTCCAGCTGCGCCTAGAATTTTGTTTCGTAGGATGGCTACAGCTTGGTAGTGAGCACTGCTGCCGTTATAGTGCTTGAGCAGGTCGTAAGCGTATATGGCCGATTGCCTCTAGGCCACATATTCATCTTGGGTGCTACAAAACTCTGGCACGGACTTGATTATGTCTAGTGGTAAATCACACCTAACCTCAGGATTCACAGTAACCTTTTCGTACGTGACGATTTGCGGTGCTTCCACCTGCAAACTTTGTACCCGAGCAGCTAGGGAGTTTATCTGTGTTTGAAACTGAGTTTGTTATTGCGCTAATGCCTGTCTGACGGCATTTTCGACAAGTGCTAAGATCTGAGTGGGGTCCATGATGCTGTTTATGGGGGGACTAGCAAACGGTTGATCTACTATCGGTCTTGCTCGATCTTTCTCCCAACTCCCGCCCAACTCATTGGTTGGTGGACACAACACAAATATATACTTTCGCCGAGCACAAGCGATCGGCTTATTAAATATGGCAGGAAAAAGTATGCAATAAAATAAGTTTTGTTGGGTATACAACGAAAATTTATTTCGTCAAGGTATGCAATATTTCTTTTATAAGTGAGGCAATAAAAATTATGCAATATTTATTTTATAAGCTAGGCAATAAAAAGTATGCAATATTTGTTTTATAAGCTAGGCAATAAAAAGTATGCAATGTTTATTTCTCTAAAGGGGTATGCAATAAAAATTGCATGTACCGAAAGTATGCAACGAAAAATTTGTCAAACCGAATTTCACAACCTTTACGTGGCCAACAATGAATTTTGTTTTTCTACCCTTCTACCATTGAAAATGGTCAAAAAAGGGTATACTAACTTTGTGCAAAATGTATGTAACAGGCATAAGGAGGCGTGGCAGACCCCATAAAGTATATATATTCTTGCTCAGGATCACTAGCCGAGTCGATTGAGACATGTCCGTCTGTCTGTCCGTCTGTCCGTCTGTCCGTCCGTCCGTCTGTCCGTCTGTCCGTCTGTCCGTCTGTTTGTTTGAGACAACAGATCTCAGCTATTAAAAAAGCTAGAGACACCAAATTTGGTATGAAGGTTCCTATATATTCGGGGCAGGTGAAGTTTATGTCAAATGTTTGATGCCACGCCCACCGCCCCCGCAAATCGGTTATTTGCGATTATTAAGCAAAGTATTAAACTTATAAAGTTCTGCTTCGGTATGTATAAAGCTAAATGCAATATGAACATATCCTCCAAATTACAATCCGATCGGATCAATAACACAGAAGTTATTCAAGTCAACGTTTTCAGTACAAATGTTCGGTACGAGCAGCAGCCGGCGCGCTGCTTTGAGCAGTTGACGCCGACGTCGACGTTGCGTCGTGTCGCTTTACTCTTTACGCGCGTCACTGTGTGAGTGCGAGCGAGTTAGCTATATGTAGTAGAAGAATTTGTGCAGAATTTTTGTTTGAATGTATGAATATAGTTACACGCTTGTAATGGATTTTAAAAATTGGGAGAAGGGTATCTTACTGTCGGGCGCCGGACTGTAGCCTTACCTACTTGTTTTTATTAAACCTATCACCTAAAAAGTTTATTATATAGTTTTGCTCAGGATCACTAGCCGATTCGATTGAGCCATTTCCGTCCGTCTGTCCGTCGGATTGTTTAAGACAACAGATCTCAGCTATTAAAAGAGCTAGAGACATCAAATTTATTTATTTATTTCAAATATTTGATGTTCCACTTACCGTCCCAGCAAATCGGTGATTGCGATTATTAAGAAAACTATTGAACCCATAACTTTTGCTTTGGTACACATAAAGCTGGATGCAATGTAAGCATATCCTTCTAATTATAATCCGATCGGACAAATATAACAGTTATTCAAGTCGACGTTGACAGAACAAATGTTCGGAAGCTTGCACGCTGCAGTTGACGTGGACGTCGACGTTGCGTCGGGTCGCTTTACTGTTTACGCGCGTCGCTGTGTGAATGCGAGCGAGAAAAACTATATGTAGAAGAAGTATTTATCCAGAATTCTCTGTTTAAAATTATGAGTGTGGTTACACGTTTGTAACGGATTTTAAAATTGGGAGAAGGGTATCCTACTGTCGAGCGCCCAACTGTAGCCTTACCCGCTTGTTTCATTATATAACATGGTCCTATATTCCGCCGTCATCGGAACTATCTGTCTATTTGCAACATTTGTCCGCAATAAAGACTATATTTTATCTGTTATCAGACAAAGATCAGTCCTTTGGGACTTTAATATCCCAGATTGTAATTGGACAACAAGTGTTGATTCAAATTCTCTGCTGCCCTCACGGCACCACGACCTTTTTGACGGTCTGTTCGATATGTCATTGTCACAGGTCAATCATGTCTTAATCTCTTGTAACAGATCGTTAGACTTATGTTTTACTTCCGATCCATCAAGGGCGAATTTAGTCAAGACTCAACCACTTTCTTTCCTTACCAACCTACTCTTGAAGTTTCTTTTGATTTTTTTTTTGATCTGCGACCCCATAAAGTATATATATTCTTACTCAGGATCACCAGCCGAGTCGATCTAGCCATGTCTGTCTGCCCGTCTGTCTGTCTGTCCGTCTGTATGGGCGTCAGATTCTTAGCTATTAAGAAAGCTAGAGACTCCAAATTTGGCATAAATATTCCTGTATATCCTAGGCAGTAACCGTCGTTTTCAAATTTTGGGTACCACGCCCACCGCCCCCGTAAATCAGTAATTTGTGATTATTAAGCAAAGTATTAAACTCATAACGTTCTGCTTCGGTATACGTAAAACTGAATACAATATGAACATATCCTTTAAATTTCAATCCGATTGGAGTTATATCACAGAAGTAATTCAAGTCAACGTTTTCAGTATAAATGTTCGGTACGAGCAGCAGCCTGCGCGCTGCTTTGAGAAGTTGACGCCGACGTCAACGCCGCGTCGTGTCGCTTTACTGTTATGCGCGTATATGTGTATGTGTGAGCGAGTAAGCCATATGTATTAAAATAAGTATGGAAGAATTCTCTGTCAGAAGTCATAAGTGTGTTTACATGTTTGGTACGGATGTTAAAGGATATCTGTCTGTCGAGCGCGCCCGTCTGTAGCCTCTCGCACTTGTTTCTGTTTCATTATATTAAAATTTATATAAATATAAATTTATATATATTTTATGGTACATAAACGTAAACAGAAAATCCATGGCCTCTTACAGTCACTGCGTGACTGTAGCCTTTTCGACTAGTTTATAAAACAATTTACTCATTTTTTGATATTTGTGTGCCGTGCTTTTATCCATTACACAGCCCCACAAAAAAAATTTTTAGTCATGATCTGGGCATGCGGCATATGTAGTTATATGTATTTGGGGTCGCTGAATCCGAATCCGGAGTCCGAATTACGTAATCACGTCTGGATTTCGACATAACCTCACAAAACTGAAAAATTAAAAAGATATAGAATCATGATCTGGTCATGCGATATATGTTTTCTCATGTATTTTGGCCTTCTAAATTTGATTCTTTAATCAAAATGTATCCTGCACGTTTTCATATGATTTTGGACCTCCTTAATCCGAATCCGAAGTCAAAATATTTCCAGAACGTATATTTTTCTACCCTTCTACCATTGAAAATGGTCAAAAAAGGGTATACTAACTTTGTGCAAAATGTATGTAACAGGCATAAGGAGGCGTGGCAGACCCCATAAAGTATATATATTCTTGCTCAGGATCACTAGCCGAGTCGATTGAGACATGTCCGTCTGTCTGTCCGTCTGTCCGTCCGTCCGTCTGTCCGTCTGTCCGTCTGTCCGTCTGTTTGTTTGAGACAACAGATCTCAGCTATTAAAAGCTAGAGACACCAAATTTGGTATGAAGGTTCCTATATATTCGGGGCAGGTGAAGTTTATGTCAAATGTTTGATGCCACGCCCACCGCCCCCGCAAATCGGTTATTTGCGATTATTAAGCAAAGTATTAAACTTATAAAGTTCTGCTTCGGTATGTATAAAGCTAAATGCAATATGAACATATCCTCCAAATTACAATCCGATCGGATCAATAACACAGAAGTTATTCAAGTCAACGTTTTCAGTACAAATGTTCGGTACGAGCAGCAGCCGGCGCGCTGCTTTGAGCAGTTGACGCCGACGTCGACGTTGCGTCGTGTCGCTTTACTCTTTACGCGCGTCGCTGTGTGAGTGCGAGCGAGTAAGCTATATGTAGTAGAAGAATTTGTGCAGAATTTTTGTTTGAAATTATGAGTATAGTTACACGCTTGTAACGGATTTTAAAAATTGGGAGAAGGGTATCTTACTGTCGGGCGCCCGACTGTAGCCTTACCCACTTGTTTAATATAACCTAAAAATTTGTTCAAAAATTTTTAAAAAACTGGGTTTTTGGATTGAACACTAAGCTTTTTAATGTAATTAATGTAGAAAAAAATGTTTCCATTCTAAAATACCACTTTAAATACTCTTTCAACGGCTTTTGCAATAGGCATTTTTCAGGTGTCATTGTTTCTCGTGTAATTTTGTTTCTAATGCATGTATATTTTAGGATAGTCCATGAGTGAACTTTAAAAATGTTTTAGCAAATCCAGAACAAACAAGTAGGTAAGGCTACAGTCGGGCGCCCGACAGTAAGATACCCTTCTCCCAATTTTAAAAATCCGTTACAAGCGTGTAACTATACTCATAATTTCAAACAAAAAGTTTGCACAAATTCTTCAACTACATATAGCCCTCTCACTCGCACTCACACAGCGACGAACGTAAAGAGTAAAGCGACACGACGCAACGTCGACGTCGACGTCAACTGCTCAAAGCAGCGCGTCAGGTGCCGCTCGTACAGAACATTTGTACTGAAAACGTTGACTTGAACAACTTCTGTGTGATTAGTCCGATCGGATTGTAATTTGGAAGATATGTTCATATTGCATTCAGCTTTATGCATACCAAAGCAGAACTTTATAAGTTTAATAATTTGCTTAATAATCGTAAATTACCGATTTGCGGGGGCGGTGGGCGTGGCATCAAACATTTGACATAAACTTCACCTGCCCCGAATATATAGGAACCTTCATACCAAATTTGGTGTCTCTAGCTTTTTAAATAGCTAAGATCTGTTGTCTCAAACAAACAGACGGACAGACAGACGGACATGTCTCAATCGACTCGGCTAGTGATCCTGAGCAAGAATATATATACTTTATGGGGTCTGCCACGCCTCCTTATGCATGTTACATACATTTTGCACAAAGTAAGTATACCCTTTTTTGACCATTTTCAATGGTCAAAGGGTATAAAAAAATCCAGTTTTTGAAAAATTTTAGAAAACATTTTTAGGTTATGTCAAAAAGTGTACGTCCTGGAAATATTTTAACTTCGGATTCGGATAAGGGAGATCAAAAATCTGTGAAAACATATATCACATGACCAGGTTATGACCCCCATTATTTTTTGGCGCTTTGATGATTTTTCATGTTTTTTGAGGTAAAGTCGAAACTTAGACGTGCAGCATAAATTTTGATTAAAGAATCAAATTTAGAAGGTCAAAATACATGAGAAAACATATATCGGATGACCAGATCATGATTCTATATCTTTTTGGGGAAATTTTAAAATTTTTCAGTTTTGTGAGGTTATGTCGAAATCCAGACATGATTACGTAATTCCAACTTCGGATTCGGCATATGCCGCATGCCCAGATCATGACAAAAAAAATTGTTTGTGGGGCTGTGTTATCCTCGACTATGCCGCCATGGTTTATATGAGAGTTGTCACGGTCAAAAAATTGAACGTCAAGCCTTTATAAAAATTAAAATTACGCTTTTCACGCTACTTAAGCGCTCGGTCAGTCTTTACAGTCTTAAACGCGAAATGTTATAAGAACTATTTCACTCGTTGTAAGGTTCAGTACATTCAGAACCCCAAACAATTTTATAGCTTTGTTAACACGAAGCGTAAGTCTTCCGCATTTCCTACTAAATAAACGTTTGAAAATGCTAGTGCAAATACCGACCAAACCAGGGCCGATCTGTTTGCAAAGTTTTTTCAAACGACTTATTCCCCTTCTATACATAATACTCACTTTTATCCATACAACATTTGTCAGCCAGTTTTTTCACCAGGCCCTGACGGTGTGCCCGCTTGTACACTTCGGTTCTGTGCCAACTCTTTAAGGAAGTCATTGCTCAAAGTATTTTCGCTTTCTTTAGAAACTTCACTCTTTCCCTCCATTTGAAAAGAATCTTTTGTTATTGTATTGTTAAACAAGTGGGTAAGGCTAAAGTCGGGCGCCCACCAGTAAGATACCCTTCTCCCAATTTTTCAAATCCGTTACAATCCACACTCATAATTCCAAACAGAAAATTCTGCACAAAAACTTCTAACACATATAGCTTACTCGCTCGCACACACACATCGACGCGTGTTAAGAGTAAAACGACACGACGCATCGTCGACGTCGGCGTCTACTGCTCAAAGCAGCGCGCCGGTTTCTGCTCGTACCGAACATTTGTACTGAAAACGTTGACTTGAATAACTTCTGTGTTATTGGTCCGATCGGATTGTAATTTGGAGGATATATTTATATTGCATTCAGCTTTATACGTAGCAAAGCAGAACTTTTCAATACTTTGCGTAATAATCGTAAATTATTATTATCCTGGGTTTGGCATCAAACATTTGACATCTGCTCCGGATATATAGGAACCTTCATACCAAATTTGAAGTCTCTAGCTTTTTTTTATAGCTGAGATCTGTTGTCTCAAACAGACAGACGGACATGGCTCAATCGACTCGGCTAGTGATCCTGAGCTGATGACATTATCTCGAGCTAGTCCAATGTATACTTCTTATTCTCTTTGTGGTTAAGTCTTGAAAAGAATCACCCTAGTTGATGATTTGGGGTCCGTTTAAACCGAAAACTAAAGTGTTCCAATCATATTTCTAATATGGTCAGTAAAGCCATGGGTGTCCTAGGCTTCATTAAGAGATGGTCTAAGAAATTTTCCTTCCTATAACAATAGACTTTTATTATTAAATTTGCCCTCCCCAACTAATCGCAGAACCATGCCTTATTTATTAACAACCTTATGCAATGTGACATTGAGAGAGAGGCCCGTGTAAGGCAGCTACACTTCTCTGTCCCTTGCAGAATTACTCGTAATTACCTTCCACTATTTATTATTATTATTATAAAGATGAAGTCTCCCGGCGGAGAAGGCGCGAGGCACTGTGACAAAGGCTGTTCTGCTTCCCTAATGAAGCCTAACAGGTCTTTCGTCGAGGAACGAACAATATGCTCGGGACCTGCGGTTTCCACGTGCAGATGTTTCCTCCTGGTCCATACCAAGGCTAGGCAATCAAGTATCTAAGCTTAGCTTAGTTACCTAATGAGCACTGGCTTAAAAAATTTACACATACAAACTTACGCATGCCAATTAATGGTATACGCAGTTATCCCATATGCGCCCACATGCGTCACTTCGTTTTTATCTATCTTCTCCCCCTGCTCCCCGCTTGGACGGTAGATACCGTAATTAAGGATGTAAAATCGTACATTCTCTCAAAACATATTCCAAATATGTAGGTTGAGTAGTTTAACTTCAACTTTTCTCGGGACATATCGTCATTCAAGATAGGTCTCCCAGCAGAGAATTTCCCAGTTGTTTGCTGTGGAACTTTTTGGCCGCCCGATCTAATTGTTAAGGAGTTCACTCCAAAACAATTTCGTCCCCATCTATGGATGGTATTTCGCATCTTTCTATCAAAACGTAAGAGGTCTTAACACTAAGATTTCTTATCTTTTGTTGATAGCTCATCTTTTGATTTTAAAATACTAAGACTTACATAAGTAACTTAGAACTTTTTCCCAATAAATACACTACCTTCAGATGTGACCGTCTATCACGATCTGGTGGTGGTGTTCTTATTGCTGTTGAATCAGACATGTCGTCAGAAATTGTTTTGACGCATTGCCCACCTCATGTTGAATTTGTGTGTGTCATTTTCACGAAAGCGTGAATCAAATTTCATTTTATCTAACTTCCTCCTATATTCCTCCTTCTTCTGAACTTTATTTGTATGCAGAACAACTTTCCTGTTTTCAATCTAATGAATCTTAACTTTTGGACACAGATTACCTCATGGTTTTAAATTGCCTCAAGTCTCGTGGTCCTTTCAAGCCAATTGTTTAATTCCACCAGTATATAATTCATTTATAAATAGCCTTTACGAACTATGCTTGTCTCAAATAACCGCCTTTCGTATAATCAGTGACAATACTCTTGACTTAGAATAGATCACCCCACACTTAATATTTTACTACAATTGTTTACTCCAGTGTGTCAATAATTATCCATAACTTAAAATCGTGTTGCTTTCGCAAAACTGATTTTGTTAAGCTTAACCAGCTTATTTCTTCTCAGGATTGGTCTTTATTTTATTCGTGTTCAGATATCAATTCTTGCATCGCATATTTTCATTAATCCTTAAATGCATTTTTTGATGTTTGTGTTCCGCGTGCACATCCGGCAAAGTCAAACTGACTTCCGTGATATAAACCAGAGAACTGCAACATGCATGCATGCACAACAAGCCACTCAAAAATGAATGAGATTTTTGCCACTCGATCTTCACAGGACGCACATAGCACACGCCTCAAGCCGCGTAAGCCTCTAAAAGCAAGAGCCTCAAATAGCGGGAGACTCTAAAAGCAAGAGACGCAAAAGGCAGGAGCCGCAAAAGGAAGGTACGTTTTGGCAAAAAACACTAGTAAGGCAGGTACGTTTTGGCAAAAAACACTAGTAGTGCAGGAACATTTTGGCGAAAAAGACAAGAGACGCTTGCCCAAAGGCTCGGTAGGCTCGGTAGGTAGAGACAACAGCATAAGGGTCGGGGCATACAAATTTGTTCGAGAACGTTCGGTTTACCCTTTCTGCTAGTGCGTTTTTGGGTTACCCCTTCTACTTCTGTTCTATTAATAGACACATAAGTAGGTATAGAAAAAAAAAACCCAAGGCCGATGCATTTCAATTTCTACTTGTTCCTTTACTCCTTCCACAAAATAAGCGAGGCACGCGCATTCATTCATTTTTGAGTGTTGTGTATGCATGCATGTTGCAGTTCTCTGGTATACACCTGAACTACTAAGATAAAAAATGTGAAATCCCGGCTTTATCAAAAATTTACTTCTTCGGGTAATCCCTCTGATTATACCTGATACATAGTTGCAAAGATAAATTTTAGCACTTGCAACAGTTTATCTTAAATTAAATATTTAAATCGTTGTCGACTTGAATTTGCACGCAACCCTTAACATTTCTATAACTTTATTAACATTAAACGAAAATCTAATAGTTTCTTTCCCACCTTTTTATACCCTTGCAGAGGGTATATTAACTTTAGCCAGAAGTTTGCAGTGCAACTTAGGAGACATCTCCGACCCTATAAAGTATCTATATTCTGAATCGGCATCATCAGAGGAGTCGAAAAATGGATGTTTGTCTGTTCGTCCGCCCGTCTGTCTGTTGCAACGCAAACTAGTCTCTCAGTTTTTGAGCTATCTTCATGAAACTTGGCACACCAGCTTCTTATTGCTGTATGCTGTAAATAAGTCGGAACGAGCCAGATAGGACCGATATATCGTATAGCTGTCAATGAAGCTATCGGCCGATTTTTGTTGTTTTTCAAGATATTGCAACAAGATTTGGCAAATCTTATTCTTTTCAAATTTGGACCACTATAACATATAACTGCCATAGGAACAATCGGCTGAAATTTTTGTATGCAAACAGAAACCAGCAGCAATCCAAATGTATTTTATATTTAGTATAACTGGAAGGGTATAAAACCTTCGGCAAGCCGAAGGTAGCCTTGCTTTCTTGTTTTCGATATGAAAACAAGAAAGTAACCAGTGATCAAGAAGCTGCTGATCTGTTTGCAGACTTTGTATACCCTTCGACTATTGAAAATGGTCTAAAAAGGGTATACTAACTTTGTGCCAAATGTATGTAACAGGCATAAGGAGGCGTGGCAGAGCCCATAAAGTATATATATTCTTGCTCAGGATCGCCAACCGAGTCGATTAAGACATGTCCGTCTGTTTCTCCGTCTGTCCGTCTGTTTGTTTGAGACAACAGATCTCAGCCGGCGCGCTGCTTTGAGCAGTTGACGTCGATGTCGACGTTACGTCGTGTCGTTTTACTCTTTACGCGCGTCGCTTTGTGAATGCGAGCGAGTAAGCTATATGTAGTAGAAGTTTGTGTGCAGAATTTTCTGTTTGGAATTTTGAGTGTGGTTACAAGATTGTAACGGATTTTAAAATTGGGAGAAGGGTATCTTAATGTCGGGCGCCCTACTGTAGCCTTACCTCCTTGTTTCAATCTACCCATTCCTCTTCTAACTAAAACAATAATCTTCAATATCTGTATTTAACTCAGAGATAAAATTCCATTTCTTGTGATATGATCGATGAGGAATCATTACAGACTTCTTTAGCATCTTGTACGTTTCCTCCAATCTGGAAAGAATCTTTTTCTATCCCTCTTCATAAAAACGGGTCTAAGTCTGAAGTAATGAATTATAGGTGTATTTCCAAACTATCTTCTATTCCAAAGTTGTTGAAAAAAATTATTGCTGTGGAGTTACACATAAGTGCAAGTCACTTATTTCGCCACATCAGGTTTTTAGAAGAAAATGCAAACTGATGTGGTCTACACAGACTTCAGCAAAGCATTTGATTCAGTAAATCACTTACTTCTTTTTCATAAGCTTAATCTTATTGGTTTTTCCCACCCATTGCATCTTTAGATCTACAATTAGTTACCTTGTAGGTCCAAAAAGTATTATTCAAATGTTTGCTATCTAAGCCTATCTCTCTAACCTCTGGTGTAACCTATTTATAAACGTTCTTCCCTCTGTTCTACACTATTCTAATATTCTAATGTATTCTGATGATGTGAAACTTAACATACAATGAACTGACCGCTAATTCGCTTCAAGTCGATATTGACTCCTTATACCCTTCGACCATTGAAAATGGTCAAAAAAGGGTATACTGCTTTGAGCAGTTGACGTCGACGTCGACGTCGACGTTGCGTCGTGTCGCTGTACTCTTTACGCGCGTCGCTGTGTGAGTGCGAGCGAGTAAGCTATATGAACTAGAAATATTTGTGCAGAATTCTCTGTTTGAAATTATGAGTGTGGTTACACGTTTGTAACGAATTTAGAAAATTGGGAGAAGGGTATCTTACTGTCGAGCGCCCGACTGTAGCCTTACCCACTTGTTTTTGACTTGGTGTAGCCGTAATTTGCTATATTTAAACTTTTTGAAGTGCAAGGTCATGTCTTTTTATAGAGGTAATTCTCACGTTGTCAACTATACCCTTGATCAATTTCATAAGTTTAAATTTTATTGCCATATAACACTCATGGTCAATAAGGCGTATCGGGCTCTTGGCTTCATTAAAAGATGGGCTTAAGAATTCGAAGACCCTTATACGACAAAATTGTTATTTACTTCTCTTGTTCGCCCGATTTTGGAATATGGATCCTGTGTATGGCTTCCTCAATACCAGGTCCAAGACAAAATTGAGTCTGCCCAAAAACAATTTTTGCACTTTGCTTTGCGTCGATTTAACTGGGTTTCTAGCGTAGATTCACCACCTTACTCAAGCAGACTTCTGCTAATTAACCTACCCTCCTTAACTAACCGTCGTATTATGCTGGGTGGTTATAATAAAACTAATAATATACGACATTGGCTCTCCTTTCCTGCTTAACCAACTAAACTTTTGTGTTCCTTCTAGGGTTACCCGAAATTTTTTACCACTTTCGTTGGGATATTGTTATGTATTTATTTATTTAACGTCAACTAAGAGCAGTCGACTCAAAGACTAAAATATAGTAAAATTACAAATGTAAATTGAAATTAAAAATATAAGTATAATTTAAGTTGAATGTAAGTAGATTATTTAAAAATATATTTTTTTTTTGTATTAAAATTTTTAATTATTAATTAATCATTAAATTATTTATTTAATTTATTGAATTTATTTATTTAATTAATCTGGGAGTAAAAGGATAATTTTAGTTGATCCAACATTTGTTGCAAAGGAATGGGGAAACCCAGAAAACCCAATCAGATCAAAAGAAAAGTGTTAATGGATTAAAGCGCTCGTAACGCCCGAGGAGCGCAGTAAACGAATAGGAAGGTCGCGAGATCGTTAACTTCTAGCTAGGTAGGAAAGTAGTGAAAGTTTAAGATTACTAGTCGATTGGCTGTTAGATATAATAAAGTAGTATTTATTGTAGTCCGAACATAATACCCTGAACGGTTCGTGCAAGGCATAGTTCGACCTACAACTAGGAAGAGTTAGTGGAAAATAATTTCTTGTTAGACGGCAAGGGACAGAGAAGTGTAACCGGCTAACCAAGTCATCACTGTCAATGTCGCCTTTAATAAGGTTATTGATAAAAACCACACCAAGCATAGTACGCCGATTGGCTAAGGAAGGTAGATTTAGTAGAAGAAGTCTGTTAGTATAGGAAGGTAGTCTTAAGTTTGAATCCCAATTAAGTCCACGCAATGCGAAAATCAAAAAGTTCATTTGAACGGATTCAATGCGGTCCTTGTAGGTTGAAAACTGAGGACACCAAACACATGATCCATACTCGAGAATAGGACGCACAAGTGAGGTATAAAGGGTCTTAGTTATGTAAGGATCGTTAAATTCCTTAGCCCATCTCTTAATAAATCCGAGTACACTCATAGCCTTATTGACTATGGAAGAAATGTGCTCAAAGAACTTGAGTTTAGCGTCCAGGCGTACTCCAAGGTCGTCCACAGAGGTAATTCTTTCCAGAGGACAACTAAATAAAGTGTAAGATTCGCACTTAGGACTGACACGAGAGAATGTCATCAACATGCATTTTGAGCTCTTCAGATTTAATAGGTTTGCACCACACCAACTGTTAAAACTATTGAGGTCGGCTTGAAGGGATGAATGACAGGAGGCGTCTTTAAATTGAAAACAAAGCTTTACATCATCTGCATACATAAGAGTACGCGAATTATGTATGGCCGAAGGAAGGTCATTGATGAAAAGCGTAAAAAGAAGGGGACCTAAATGGCTTCCCTGAGGAACACCAGAAGTAACTTGAATAGGGTCAGAAAAAACATTTTTAAAGAAGCCTCTTTGTGTTCTGTTGGCCAAATAACTTATAAGCCAGCTTAAAAGATTTGGTGAGAAACCAATAATGTTTAGTTTGTGTGCAAGAAAGAAGTGATTTACTGAGTCAAATGCTTTACTGAAATCAGTATAAATGACGTCAGTTTGAAAATTTTTCTGAAAGCCCTTTATTATAAAGGATGTAAGCTCAAGTAAATTTGTCGAGGAGGAACGACGTTTTAAAAATCCGTGCTGACAAGGAGAAATGACGGATCTACAGAAATGCTGCAAGTGAGGAGTTATGACATTCTCGAAGAGTTTAGGAATAGCCGACAATTTTGAGATACCTCTATAGTTTAAAGCATCAGACTTGCTGCCCTTCTTGTAAAGCGGTAAAATGAAAGATTCCTTCCATATGGAAGGAAAGGTGGAAGTTTTCAGGGACAGCGAGAAAAGTTTGAGCAATAGCTTAGATAGAGGATCGGCACAGTATCGAAGTACGCAACTAGGAATTCCGTCAGGACCAGGTGAGAAAACTGGTTTTATCAAACATAAATCCCTGAAAATCGAACTTTCGTTTAATTGTGGGGCGAAAATGCCAGTTGAACTGGGAATGGTGAAAGGATAAGAATTTACATCGCGTGTTGAAATTGAATAGGTCGTTTGAAAGAACTTAGCAAACAGATCAGCCATGTCCTGGTCAGTATTTGCATTTGCACCTTCAAACGATAGCTTAGATGGATAGGTAGATGACTTACGCTTCATGTTCACAAAATTATAGAACTGTCTGGGATTCTGCCGGAACTGAATCCCGCAACAAGTCAAATAATTTTTATAGCATGTAGCGTTGAGAGCAACAAAATTTGACCGAACAATAAGATATCTTGAAAATATAGACGAGGAATAACATCTTGTATATTTTTTAAAGAGTCTAGGCTTTAGATTTTTAAGACTGGATAGTTCTTTAGTAAACCATGGGGGTTTGCTCGATTGCCTCGGATAAGAAAAAGGCACACAAATGTCAAAAAAGTTATTTAATGTTTTATAAAATAAATTAAGAGCCATATCCATATTGTTGCATTTGTAAAAATTAGACCAGTCATAATTTGAAATTAAATAATTAATTTTATCAAAATCGGCTTTACGAAAACAATGCGCTCTCTTACACGACGTAAATTTTTTATCCAATACGTTCAAACCAGTTTCAAAAACAACCTCAAACATTGGATGATAGGGATCTTCTGGTTGGGTAAGTGGGTGGACTCTAGTCAGAGTTACCATACTCTGATCGGAGTCAAAGCATAAATCGAGTGTTCTATTTAGAGAATTTTGTAGGTGGTTGACCTGCAGCAGAGAAATATCATGCAGGCCGTCAATAAGATCGTGTTGTTGTGAGGGCATCAGGAAATTTGCCTCATCACTTGGTGTCCAACTACACTCAGGTATGTTAAAGTCGCCAAGGACTATGAGGGGGTCTTTGTTAGATAACAAATTAAAGACATTTATTGCAAGCAAATGTTGAGTGTAGATAAGAATATCCGACGAAGGTGGGATGTACGAGCAGGTTATAAAAACCTGGAAGCCGGGAAGGTGTAATTTTACACAAATGAATTCAATATCTCCGGGTGTACATGTTCTGACGCGATATCAGAATTTACCGCAATAAGAACACCGCCGCCCCGCCGATCATGACGATCACACCTATAAGTTGTGAACTGGCTTGGAAAAATTTCAGAGCATAAAATCTCAGGTTTTAACCAAGTCTCAGTGAACACAAGCACATGGGATTTAAACGAAAGGCTATTTAAGAATAACGTAGGTAGCTTGCTACGCAGGCCCCTTACGTTTTGGTAGGTTAATGTTAAAAATTTTATTAGTTTTTAGAAGTCGCATTTTTGGAAGTGGTGGCCTGGTTTGGCAAAGGTAGTCTAATCGGTTGACGATTCTTTTTTTTCTTTGCTTCGAATTCTTTAACCACAATATGATCGGGCCAGAAGTTAGCTGAGCATATTTGGTTAAATAAATCGTTAGAGACACTAATTTTAAAGGATGATATATCCCTTTCATATGAAAATTTAAATTGTTTCACCTTTAAATCTTGGGCTTGAGATTTGGCTTGGATATAAGCCATAACATCTGAAGCTTGGAGATCAGTGGCTAGCCTCGAGACAAATATGTACCTCTTCGGTGGAATTCCGGTGACAGGCTTAGGTCCCACAGATATAGGACCAGTGGGAGCAGGTTGTGCCGAAAATCCCAAAGGCGAGCTTGCCTGAGGGACTATCGGTTGGGTAATTAGTATTTGCGGTTTCATAGGAATAGAAATCGCAGATGAAGTATTGGGCAAAGGGGAAATGAGCTCCACGGGCTCATCAGAGACATTTTTCTGTGCTACTGATCTCGTAACTACAGGTTTAGTAAATGATAGCAGCGGCAACGTCACTGGTGTGCTGAGTTGGTCAACGTTCTGAGGCTGATAGGCACTAGTTGACGGCTGCTCCTTTTGAGCTGATTTTTTGCGCTTGGGAGACTCATTTAGTAGCTTAAGGCTATTTAATGAACTGTCCACCGCGGAGAACTGATCGGCAAGTTTGCGAAAACTACCAAACAGTTCCCTAAATCCCGTCCTAGTTTGGAGCATTAACGATACAAAATCGCATCACAACAATAGTGCAGCCCGTTTCGCTTGGCTACAGCATCGGCCGTTGGGCCACTGAAGCCCGCACATTTTGCATGAGCAACGTTGTTGCAGATCAAACAACAAATACTTGCCTGAGCAGATGCAATCTGCTTTTGGCAGGTTTTCTTGAAGCAAATAATTCCACCTTCCATTATTACGGGTGACCACTGTCAAAAATGCACACAACAAAAATAGAGAGAGAGGAAAGGTTAGGCACACACAGAAACTGTGATAAGAGAGGCGCGGTAAGAGAGTTTGTGCTGCAGTGCACAACAACAAAGATAAAAAAAAAGAGTTAGTGAGAGCCCGAGAGAGTCGAATTCGCTCACGAAAGTCGAAGTATAATAACTATAACTATAGCTTGCATGATTCTTTTAGAGTTCTCTGTGCTGACTACAATAAGCTTTTTAGAATAATCAACACGGAATCCTCCCTCTCATCTATTAAATTATCTATATTAAACTAACCTAACCTTTTCTCCTAACAACAATTAACTACACATACTAACAACTAATACTAATTTCCCGATCTTACTGGGTTTTCTCCAATCCTACGCAGCAAATGCTGGATCGGGAATACTTGTTTTATATATCCCAGCCTATATTTAAAAATATAAATATAATCTTAATTAATTTAAATTTTTGTATAAAATTCAATTTAAAAATCAAAATTTTAAACTTTAATTATTTTCTTTTTTTTTTTTAATTTTAATAATATTTAGTTGTAATTTAAAAACAAAAACTAATTTTAATTTCAAGTCGACTGTCTTAGTTGAAGTTAAATAAATTAATAACTCTCTCATTGCAAATCAACCCTATACCCCGCAATTGAATGGTGTGTCAAAAGGGTTGATCCGAACCATAATAGAAAATAGATGAAACTAACATGGTTAACAAATAAAATTCCTGAATAAAAGTAAGGAAGGTGATCAAACAAAGTTCCTTAATGAAAAGGAAAATAATGTTTCAATTATTCCGAATGATAGTAGGAAAGGAAATCTCCCGAATGAAACTAAGGAGTGTGATGAAATAAATGTCCTGAATAAGGATGGAAGTAAGGTGTTGAAACAGAAATCCGGAATGAAAGAACAGAGACAAAGTTTGACCTAGAACAGCCTAGTGAATGTGTTTCAAGAATAAGTGATAGGTTAAAGAACATGCCTCAGATATTCTATAATGGCATTAATAGTCACATTCTAAACACCCATACTATCTTTTTTGATATTCCTAATTTCTTTGCAGATATACAAAGCAAGATTGAAAATTTTTTATGGGAGGAAGCAGTTGAAAATGAATGAATTAAATGACAATAAGATAAATAATACTTGGATGATTGTTAGGAAGCCTGAAAATGTAAATGTTGTTGATTGTAAATGGGTATTTACTTAAAAATCGGATGAATTTGGAAATCCAGTTCGGTATGAAGCGAGACTAGTTTCGCGTGCTTTCACGCAAAAATATCATATTGATTATGAAGAAACATTTGCTCCTGTTGCTAGGATAGCAAGTTTTCGTTTCTTGTTATCTATTTCCATTTAATATGATTAAAAAATACATCACATGGATGTAAGAAGTGCCTTTCTAAATGGAAAGTTAAACTTAAATTTTTAAATTTATTTGACAGTTCCTCAAGGTGTGTCATATGTTGGCGGCACTGTATGTAAATTGAATAAAGCAAATTACCAGCGGCACATTTTCTTGACTCGCGAGGTAAAATGAAACTATCTGAAGAACAACCCAAATAACTAATACTAATTTAGAGATAACTATATTTCAGACTTTTGAAGACAGTTTTTCATTTTATTCCTCATGAAGAAATATAAAATATTTTGTTTGTAGCTATAACTTTAAATAATTATAAGAGTGATCTGATTGAGTTTTATGGGTTTTCCCAATTTCAGCAACAAATGCTGGATTAGTATGATGTATCCCAAACGAACGAAAGTAGTAAAGAAAGCACAGTACCACGCCACATTAGAATAAGACAATTTATGTATTTTTATACCCTTCGACCATTGAAAATGGTCAAAAAAGGGTATACTTACTTTGTGCAAAATGTATGTAACAGGCATAAGGAGGCGTGGCAGACCCCATAAAGTATATATATTCTTGCTCAGGATCACTAGCCGATTGAAACATGTCCTTCTGTCTGTCCGTCTGTCTGTTTGAAACAACAGATCTGAGCTATTAAAAAAGCTATAGACACCAAATTTGTTGTGAAGGTTTCTATATATCCGGGGCAGGTGAAGTTTATGTCAAATATTTGATGCCACGCCCACCGTCCCCACAAATCGGTAATTTACGATTATTAAGCAAAGTATTAAACTTATAAACTTCTGCTTTAGGATGTATAGGATGACCAATAACACAGAAGTTATTCAAGTCAACGTTTTCAGTACAAATGTTCGGTACGGGCAGCAGCGGGCGCGCTGCTTTGAGCAGTTGCGTCGTGTCGCTTTACACTTTACGCGCGTCGCTGTGTGAGTGCGAGCGAGTAAGCTATATGTATTAGAAGTTTTTGTGGAGAATTTTTTGTTTGGAATTATGAGTGTAGTTACACGCTTGTAACGGATTTGGAAAATTGGGAGAAGGGTATCTTATTGTCGGGTGCCCGACTTATACTTATATACTTGTTAACTTTGATGGCGTATTGAAAATAAAATATCCCAAAATTTATATTTTATAAAATACCAAAAATGGCATTATAGTAATTAGTACTTCGGTAACACTTAAAGTAAAAGACGCGGTTATTCTTCCATTTTTGATTTTGACTTAAACGAGAAAAAATTTGTCTAATTATATAACTATTAGGTGCGCAACTAAGTTCGCGCTGTTTGTCAGTAAATGCCTCTAGTTAAAAGGGGTGATTGATTTTGACATATCCAAAACGTCATAAACCAAGCTTAAACATATTATAAACAAACCTCATTAACAAATTAGGGATTTTGCATTATATTTTTTTTGTTGTTCAAAATGGTCTAATTTTCTGTCAAATAACCGTCATTTGCGGGAAGTGCTGATTTTTTCTTCAATTTGAAGAAAACAGCAGCTCAAACGCATCGACGGCTGCAATTAGTGTTTGGAGATGCTGCTTTAAGGGAAACCACAGGTTGGGATTGGATCCGACCTTTTAAAGACGATGATTTTTATGATGCCGACCGTCCACGTGAAGGAAGGCCCAAATCATTCGATTTCGCATAAATGGGGACGTTGCTCCATGAGGATTCGCCCCAACAGCATGAAGAACTTGTTTCAGAATAAAGCAAGCCATTTCCAATCAATTAAGCCGAGCACTGCGCAAAAAAAGCCAAAACACCCGATAAAGTGATCTTATTTCATGACAAAACTCGACCAGTTGACCAGCGAAATCAGTAAAAAGCTACTTGGGAACGCTTAAATTGGAAGTCCTACCCCTCCCGCTATAATCCCAAGATATTAGGCTTTCCGATAAACACTCGTTTCTTTCGATGGCTCACGACCTAGCTGATCAGCAGCTCCACGAATTCGAAGATATCGAAAAATGGCTAGATTCGTGGAAAACCTCAAAAAACGAACACTTTTACTGTTAAGGTATTCAAGCTATAGCAGAAAGATTGAAAAAAAGATGTGCCTAGCGATGGGCAATACTTTGAATCATCCATTGTTAATAGTTTTTTTATAATAAAGTAAAATTTGCATACAAAAAAACAGCGAGAACTTAGTTGCGGACCTAATATTTAACGTTGAATTCCAATAAGAGTCATACATAATGGGAGATACCTCAAACAGTCAAAGTAACCAAAGTCAGTTTAATATTTTAACAGATTGTTACCATTTAACTATGACCAATGTGTTCGTAAGCTGAAAAAGAAAAAAACAAAAATGGAACAAAGAAAGTAAATGACTGCAAACCTGCAAATTGTATATACTTACTACCTGAATTAATTGTTATCTAAAACTTTAAGTCATAAGCAAGAATCAATCACCTTGTAAGAAGTCTGTAATCAAAAACGCATAACTGTTAATTAAGATACAAGCAAATACACTAGCAAGTAAATAGGCCCGCTAACATAGCGTTAAATAGTTTTAATACTTAAAGCTATAAAGATATCAATTAAGTTGTATTATCTGTTAATAATGATTCAAACAATAAACTAGGATATTCCAGAATCTACAATGCAAATTTTGAGTCTCTAGGTTTTTTCAGACAGACAGATAGATGGACAGACAGACAGACAGACATGGCTAGATCGACTCGGCTAGGGATTCGGAGCAAGAATATATATACACTAAGGGGACGCAGATTTCTCCTTCTGCCTGATACGCACATTCCGATAAACCTGTGACACTAGCTTAATGGACTTGTTTTCGCTAGAAACAACAGCAACCTTGCTACAAATACCAACAACAAACATCTCTAGCGATCACACATCTCTAGCGATACCAAGCATAACAGCATCAATCAGCAGCGAGAACATTAATAGCGCCAACAACCCCATCAGTTTAATTCTGAATAACAACTTCTGATAAAAGCTCGCAGCATTAGCTCTCTACAACAACAGCTGCGAAAAGTTACAAGCATCGTTAGCAGCCTAGCAGCTTTAATACCAGGGTTCATCAATATCAAAGTGACATTAGCTTAAAGTACTTGTTCTGTCCATGAACAGCAGCAATCTTCGCTACAAGTACCAATAACAACCATCACCTGCAGTATCGCAGCCAGAATCCAGCAGCAACAAACTGACCCTATATAAAGCAGTTACCCTAGCCAACAACAACAAAAACTGACAGAGCAACAACAACAACTATCCCTGTGACCGTACTGGCAACTTATATTGCATCATACTTCCAGTTGAGTCACACGGCAAAAAGCAGCAAGTCCAATCAAATAGGAACAATTCTAGGAACAGCTATCGTCAACAACCTCAGGAGCGATACATCAGCAACAAAAATGATCTCCCAGCCAGCAACACTATAATCGGCCTTACTATTATTACTATATATTTAATTAATTTAAAATAACCTTAATTTAGACGTACTTATAGAATTAGAAGTTGCCCCCTAATAATAGAAATCAATATATAAAATTTTATCAAAAAACAAGTGGGTAAGGCTACAGTCGGGCGCCCGGCAGTAAGATACCTTTCTCCCAATTTTCTAAATTCGTTACAAACGTGTAACCACACTCATAATTTCAAACAGAGAATTCTGCACAAATACTTCTAGTACATATAGCTTACTCGCTCGCACTCACACAGCAACGCGCGTAAAGAGTTAAGCGACACGACGCAACGTCGACGTCGACGTCAACCGCTCAAAGCAGCGCGTAAGCTGCTGCCCGTACCGAACATTTGTACTGAAAACGTTGACTTAAATAACTTCTGTGTTATTGGTCCGATCGGATTGTAATTTGGAGAATATGTTCCTATTGCATTTAGCTTTACACATACCAAAGCAGAAAGTTATGAGTTTAATACATTGCTTAATAATCGCAAATTACCGATTTGCGGGGGCGGTGGGCGTGGCATCAAACATTTGATATAAACTTGATCTGCCTATGATAGATAGGAACCTCCATACCAAATTTGGTGTCTCTAGCTTTTTTAATAGCTGAGATCTGTTGTCTCATACAGACGGACAGACGGACGGACGGACAGACGGACAGACAGACGGACATGTCTCAATCGACTCGGCTTGTGATCCTGAGCAAGAATATATATACTTTATGGGGTCTGCCACGCCTCCTTATGCCTGTTACATACATTTTGCACAAAGTTAGTATACCCTTTTTTGACCATTTTCAATGGTCGAAGGGTATAAAAAAAAAGCAAGTGGGTAAGGCTACAGTCGGGCGCCCGACAGTAAGACACCCTTCTCCCAATTTTCTATATATCCGGGGCAGGTGAAGTTTATGTCAAATATTTGATGCCACGCCCACCGTCCCCACAAATCGGTAATTTACGATTATTAAGCAAAGTATTAAACTTATAAACTTCTGCTTTAGGATGTATAGGATGACCAATAACACAGAAGTTATTCAAGTCAACGTTTTCAGTACAAATGTTCGGTACGGGCAGCAGCGGGCGCGCTGCTTTGAGCAGTTGCGTCGTGTCGCTTTACACTTTACGCGCGTCGCTGTGTGAGTGCGAGCGAGTAAGCTATATGTATTAGAAGTTTTTGTGGAGAATTTTTTGTTTGGAATTATGAGTGTAGTTACACGCTTGTAACGGATTTGGAAAATTGGGAGAAGGGTATCTTACTGTCGGGTGCCCGACTTATACTTATATACTTGTTAACTTTGATGGCGTATTGAAAATAAAATATCCCAAAATTTATATTTTATAAAATACCAAAAATGGCATTATAGTAATTAGTACTTCGGTAACACTTAAAGTAAAAGACGCGGTTATTCTTCCATTTTTGATTTTGACTTAAACGAGAAAAAATTTGTCTAATTATATAACTATTAGGTGCGCAACTAAGTTCGCGCTGTTTGTCAGTAAATGCCTCTAGTTAAAAGGGGTGATTGATTTTGACATATCCAAAACGTCATAAACCAAGCTTAAACATATTATAAACAAACCTCATTAACAAATTAGGGATTTTGTTTTTGCATTATATTTTTTGTATACCCTTCGACCATTGAAAATGGTCAAAAAAGGGTATACTAACTTTGTGCAAAATGTATGTAACAGGCATAAGGAGGCGTGGCAGACCCCATAAAGTATATATATTCTTGCTCAGGATCACTAGCCGAGTCGATTGAGACATGTCCGTCTGTCTGTCCGTCTGTCCGTCTGTATGAGACAACAGATCTCAGCTATTAAAAAAGCAAGAGATACCAAATTTGGCATGAAGGTTCCTGTAAATCATAGGCAGATAAAGTTTATCTCAAATTTTTGATGCCACGCCCACCGCCCCCGCAAATCGGTTATTTGCGATTATTAAGCAAAGTATTAAATCCATAACGTTCTACTTTGGTATGTATAAAGCTAAATGCAATATGAACATATCCTCCAAATTACAATCCGATCGGACCAATAACACAGAAGTTATTCAAGTCAACGTTTTCAGTACAAATGTTCGGTACGGGCAGCAGCCGACGCGCTGCTTTGAGCAGTTGACGCCGACGTCGACGTTGCGTCGTGTCGCTTTACTCTTTACGCGCGTCGCTGTGTGAGTGCGAGCGAGTAAGCTATATGTAGTAGAAGTATTTGTGCAAAATTCTCTGTTTGAAATTATGAGTGTGGTTACACGTTTGTAACGGATTTGGAAAATTGGGAGAAGGGTATCTTACTGTCGGGCGCCCGACTGTAGCCTTACCCACTTGTTGTTGTTCAAAATGGTCTAATTTTCTGTCAAATAACCGTCATTTGCGGGAAGTGCTGATTTTTTTCTTCAATTTGAAGAAAACAGCAGCTCAAACGCATCGACGGCTGCAATTAGTGTTTGGAGATGCTGCTTTAAGGGAAACCACAGGTTGGGATTGGATCCGACCTTTTAAAGACGATGATTTTTATGATGCCGACCGTCCACGTGAAGGAAGGCCCAAATCATTCGATTTCGCATAAATGGGGACGTTGCTCCATGAGGATTCGCCCCAACAGCATGAAGAACTTGTTTCAGAATAAAGCAAGCCATTTCCAATCAATTAAGCCGAGCACTGCGCAAAAAAAGCCAAAACACCCGATAAAGTGATCTTATTTCATGACAAAACTCGACCAGTTGACCAGCGAAATCAGTAAAAAGCTACTTGGGAACGCTTAAATTGGAAGTCCTACCCCTCCCGCTATAATCCCAAGATATTAGGCTTTCCGATAAACACTCGTTTCTTTCGATGGCTCACGACCTAGCTGATCAGCAGCTCCACGAATTCGAAGATATCGAAAAATGGCTAGATTCGTGGAAAACCTCAAAAAACGAACACTTTTACTGTTAAGGTATTCAAGCTATAGCAGAAAGATTGAAAAAAGATGTGCCTAGCGATGGGCAATACTTTGAATCATCCATTGTTAATAGTTTTTTTATAATAAAGTAAAATTTGCATACAAAAAAACAGCGAGAACTTAGTTGCGGACCTAATATTTAACGTTGAATTCCAATAAGAGTCATACATAATGGGAGATACCTCAAACAGTCAAAGTAACCAAAGTCAGTTTAATATTTTAACAGATTGTTACCATTTAACTATGACCAATGTGTTCGTAAGCTGAAAAAGAAAAAAAAACAAAAATGGAACAAAGAAAGTAAATGACTGCAAACCTGCAAATTGTATATACTTACTACCTGAATTAATTGTTATCTAAAACTTTAAGTCATAAGCAAGAATCAATCACCTTATAAGAAGTCTGTAATCAAAAACGCATAACTGTTAATTAAGATACAAGCAAATACACTAGCAAGTAAATAGGCCCGCTAACATAGCGTTAAATAGTTTTAATACTTAAAGCTATAAAGATATCAATTAAGTTGTATTATCTGTTAATAATGATTCAAACAATAAACTAGGATATTCCAGAATCTACAATGCAAATTTTGAGTCTCTAGGTTTTTTCAGACAGACAGATAGATGGACAGACAGACAGACAGACATGGCTAGATCGACTCGGCTAGGGATTCGGAGCAAGAATATATATACACTAAGGGGACGCAGATTTCTCCTTCTGCCTGATACGCACATTCCGATAAACCTGTGACACTAGCTTAATGGACTTGTTTTCGCTAGAAACAACAGCAACCTTGCTACAAATACCAACAACAAACATCTCTAGCGATCTACCAAGCATAACAGCATCAATCAGCAGCGAGAACATTAATAGCGCCAACAACCCCATCAGTTTAATTCTGAATAACAACTTCTGATAAAAGCTCGCAGCATTAGCTCTCTACAACAACAGCTGCGAAAAGTTACAAGCATCGTTAGCAGCCTAGCAGCTTTAATACCAGGGTTCATCAATATCAAAGTGACATTAGCTTAAAGTACTTGTTCTGTCCATGAACAGCAGCAATCTTCGCTACAAGTACCAATAACAACCATCACCTGCAGTATCGCAGCCAGAATCCAGCAGCAACAAACTGACCCTATATTAAGCAGTTACCCTAGCCAACAACAACAAAAACTGACAGAGCAACAACAACAACTATCCCTGTGACCGTACTGGCAACTTATATTGCATCATACTTCCAGTTGAGTCACACGGCAAAAAGCAGCAAGTCCAATCAAATAGGAACAATTCTAGGAACAGCTATCGTCAACAACCTCAGGAGCGATACATCAGCAACAAAAATGATCTCCCAGCCAGCAACACTATAATCGGCCTTACTATTATTACTATATATTTAATTAATTTAAAATAACCTTAATTTAGACGTACTTATAGAATTAGAAGTTGCCCCCTAATAATAGAAATCAATATATAAAATTTTATCAAAAAACAAGTGGGTAATGCTACAGTCGGGCGCCCGGCAGTAAGATACCCTTCTCCCAATTTTCTAAATTCGTTACAAACGTGTAACCACACTCATAATTTCAAACAGAGAATTCTGCACAAATACTTCTAGTACATTTAGCTTACTCGCTCGCACTCATACAGCAACGCGCGTAAAGAGTTAAGCGACACGACGCAACGTCGACGTCGACGTCAACCGCTCAAAGCAGCGCGCAAGCTCTAGCTTTTTTAATAGCTGAGATCTGTTGTCTCATACAGACGGACAGACGGACGGACGGACAGACGGACAGACAGACGGACATGTCTCAATCGACTCGGCTTGTGATCCTGAGCAAGAATATATATACTTTATGGGGTCTGCCACGCCTCCTTATGCCTGTTACATACATTTTGCACAAAGTTAGTATACCCTTTTTTGACCATTTTCAATGGTCGAAGGGTATAAAAAAAAAACAAGTGGGTAAGGCTACAGTCGGGCGCCCGACAGTAAGACACCCTTCCCCCAATTTTCTAAATCCGTTAAAAACGTGTAACCACACTCATAATTCCAAACAGAAAATTCTGCACAAAAACTTCTAATACATATAACTTACTCGCTCGCACTCACACAGCGACGCGCGAAAAATGTAAAGCGACACGACGCAACGTCGACGTCGACGTCAACTGCTCAAAGCAGCGCGTCGGCTGCTGCTCGTACCGAACATTTGTACTGAAAACGTTGACTTTAAAAACTTCTGTGTTATTGGTCCGATCGGATTGTAATTTGGAGAATATGTTCATATTGCATTTAGCTTTACACATACCAAAGCAGAAAGTTATGAGTTTAATACATTGCTTAATAATCGCAAATTACCGATTTGCGGGGGCGGTGGGCGTGGCATCAAACATTTGATATAAACTTGATCTGCCTATGATAGATAGGAACCTCCATACCAAATTTGGTTTCTCTAGCTTTTTTAATAGCTGAGATCTGTTGTCTCATACAGACGGACAGACGGACGGACGGACAGACGGACAGACAGACGGACATGTCTCAATCGACTCGGCTTGTGATCCTGAGCAAGAATATATATACTTTATGGGGTCTGCCACGCCTCCTTATGCCTGTTACATACATTTTGCACAAAGTTAGTATACCCTTTTTTGACCATTTTCAATGGTCGAAGGGTATAAAAAAAAAACAAGTGGGTAAGGCTACAGTCGGGCGCCCGACAGTAAGATACCCTTCTCCCAATTTTCTAAATCCGTTACAAACGTGTAACCACTTTGATAGTTTCAAACAGAGAATTCTGCACAAATACTTCTACTACATATAGCTTACTCGCTCGCACTCACACAGCGACGAACGTAAAGAGTAAAGCGACACGACGCAACGTCGACGTCGGCGTCAACTGCTCAAAGCAGCGCGTCGGCTGCTGCTCGTACCGAACATTTGTACTGAAAACGTTGACTTTAAAAACTTCTGTGTTATTGGTCCGATCGGATTGTAATTTGGAGAATATGTTCATATTGCATTTAGCTTTACACATACCAAAGCAGAAAGTTATGAGTTTAATACATTGCTTAATAATCGCAAATTACCGATTTGCGGGGGCGGTGGGCGTGGCATCAAACATTTGATATAAACTTGATCTGCCTATGATAGATAGGAACCTCCATACCAAATTTGGTTTCTCTAGCTTTTTTAATAGCTGAGATCTGTTGTCTCATACAGACGGACAGACGGACGGACGGACAGACGGACAGACAGACGGACATGTCTCAATCGACTCGGCTTGTGATCCTGAGCAAGAATATATATACTTTATGGGGTCTGCCACGCCTCCTTATGCCTGTTACATACATTTTGCACAAAGTTAGTATACCCTTTTTTTTACCATTTTCAATGGTCGAAGGGTATAAAAAAAAAACAAGTGGGTAAGGCTACAGTCGGGCGCCCGACAGTAAGATACCCTTCTCCCAATTTTCTAAATCCGTTACAAACGTGTAACCACTTTAATAGTTTCAAACAGAGAATTCTGCACAAATACTTCTACTACATATAGCTTACTCGCTCGCACTCACACAGCGACGAACGTAAAGAGTAAAGCGACACGACGCAACGTCGACGTCGGCGTCAACTGCTCAAAGCAGCGCGCAAGCTGCTGCTCGTACGGAACATTTGTACTGAAAACGTTGACTTGAATAACTTCTGTGCTATTGGTCCCATCGGATTGTAATTTGGAGGATATGTTCATATTGCATTCAGCTTTATACATACCGAAGCAGAACTTTATAAGTTCAATACTTTGCTTAATAATCGTAAATTACCGATTTGCGGGGGCGGTTGGCGTGGCATCAAACATTTGACATAAACTTCACCTGCCCCGAATATATAGGAACCTTCATACCAAATTTGGTGTCTCTAGCTTTTTTAATAGCTGAGATCTGTTGTCTCAAACAAACAGACGGACAGACGGACAGACGGACAGCCGGACAGACGGACAGACGGACAGACAGACGGACATGTCTCAATCGACTCGGCTAGTGATCCTGAGCAAGAATATATATACTTTATGGGGTCTGCCACGCCTCCTTATGCCTGTTACATACATTTTGCACAAAGTTAGTATACCCTTTTTTGACCATTTTCAATGGTCGAAGGGTATAACAAGTGGGTAAGGCTACAGTCGGGCGCCCGACAGTAAGATACCCTTCTCCCAATTTTCTAAATCCGTTAAAAACGTGTAACCACACTCATAATTCCAAACAGAAAATTCTGCACAAAAACTTCTAATACATATAACTTACTCGCTCGCACTCACACAGCGACGCGCGAAAAATGTAAAGCGACAAAGATCGTCGACGTCGACGTCAACTGCTCAAAGCAGCGCGTCGGCTGCTGCTCGTACCGAACATTTGTACTGAAAACGTTGACTTTAAAAACTTCTGTGTTATTGGTCCGATCGGATTGTAATTTGGAGAATATGTTCATATTACATTCAGCTTTATACATACCGAAGCATAACTTTGTAAGTTTAAAACATTGCTTAATAATCGTAAAATACCGATTTGCGGGGGCGGTGGGCGTGGCATCAAACATTTGATATAAACTTGATCTGCCTATGATTTATAGGAACCTTCATGCTCAATAGCACGGACTATATGACCCCAATAAACAAGTTCTCTAGAACGCCCGCTCTAATGGGACATGAAGATTGGAAAATCGGCATGGATGAAAACGCAACAAAGCTATTTACGGACGGATCTAAAATGAAGACCGGCGTGGGCGCCGCGGTCTACTGTGCAGATCCGCTCATTCAAGTGTCGTATAAGTTGCCGGACCACTGTAGCATCTTCCAGGCGGAGGTCTTCGCTATAAAGAAGGCTGCAGAACTTGCGACAACGATCAAAAAGAATCGGGTCAGCATCTTTGTCGACAGTCAGGCGGTGATCAAATCTATGCAGTCCTACGTCATCAGCTCCGAAAGTGTACTGGCAAGCAGAGAAGCATTAGATGCACTAAGCATCCGCTCGGAGGTGCGCATCTTTTGGGTTCCCAGCCACCACGGCATCGACGGAAACGAGATGGCAGACAGGCTACCTCCTACTTCACTGTGCCCATATTTTGCGGGGGCCATATTTCCCGTAGCACAGAGACGTTGCTCGGTCTTTTGCGCTAGTAGTTTGGCCTGTATGTCAATGGGAAGAACTACAAGTATTACTTCCAAGGCCTTTGTTGGAGTAATGCACATCAGTGCACGTCTTTGTACCCTTTCCATTGTTAGGAGGTATGTGGATTTCTTAGTGGCCTTCCACCATACTAGGCTACCGTAGAGTAGTATTGGACGAACAATTGAGATGAAGATCCAGTGCATCAGTCTGGGAGACAGACCCCACGTGCTACTTAGCATCTTTTGTGATGCATATAGTGCAATTGTGGCTTTCTTCACCCTTTCCTCGACGTTGGTTTTCCAGCTCAACTTGCTGTCCAGTACTATTCCTAGATACTTTGCGCTCTTTTTTGGCCCGAGTATTGCACCATTTATAGACGGCGGAGTCCATTGCGGTATCTTGTATCTCTTGGTAAAGAGAATTAGATCCTTCTTGTCCGCGATTGATACTGAGTCCGACATCCATCGCCCACTTCAGTACTTCTTTAAGTGTACTGTCCATGATAGCGCTGATCGTCGTTGGACATTTGCCTACGATAATTATGGCTATGTCATCTGCATAGGCGGTTATCTTTGGGGCCTTCCGTTTAAATTTCCATAGGACGTCGTTTACCACTAAGTTCCACAGTAGCGGCGACAGCACACCGCCTTGTGGCGTGCCTCTGTGCGCTGCTTTGGTTGTGGTGGTAGTTCCCCATTCGGCTCTTACTCTTCTGCAGCTCAATAGATTTCCTATCCAAGAGTTTACGGCCTCATGGGTTTCTACGGCTTTTAGGCTCGGCATGATCGCTTCCGTAGATACATTATTAAATGCACCTGAGATGTCCAGGAACGCTCCTAAGGCAAATTCCTTGTGGTGTAGGGCTTTTTCGATGGTGGCTACTAGGGAGTTTAACGCTGTTTTCACCGATTTCCCTTTTGTGTAGGCGCATTGGTTGGGTTCTACGAGTCGATTCGTGCCTCCTCCTATGTGTAGATCCAGGAGTTTTTTAAAGGTTTTAAGCAGGAAATAGGTGAGACTTATCGGTCTGTAGTCTTTCGGTTGCATGTGACTACATTTTCCTGTGCTGTCCTCCAGGATACAGGTACATATCCCTGCCTCAACCATGCTTTGAATATTGATTCCAGCCATGAAGTTACCTCTTCTTTAGTCTTCTGCAACATGGCTGGTATTATACCATCTAGCCCAGGGGATTTATAGCTCTCGAAGGAGTCTATGGCCCACTGGATTTTGTGTGGTGTGATTATGTTCCCAGATACGTCAGACACTGGGTTTGTGTGCACTGATTGTTGTGGATCGAGTACATCAGTGCATCCGGGGAAGTGCTCGCTCAGAAGGGCATTAGTCGCTTCCCTGCTACTACTCGTCTATTGGCCATCGCTAGTTCTTAGTTTGCTGTGAATTGCCGGTTGACTCGACAGAAGCTTCCTAAGTCTAACGGTTTCCGTGACCTTCTCTATGCCAGAGCAGAAGGATCTCCATGAGTTTCTCTTGGCGGTCTGGACCTTTTTCTTAAAGTCACGGAGCCTTATCTTGTATTCGTCCCATACAATATCTTCGTTTGCTTGTTTAGCTAGTTTGAAGATTTCTTGTAGGTCGGTGCGTTGTGCCTTCAATTGAGGGTTCCACCAGGGTGGCCTGTGTTTCCTTCTTGTTATTGAGGTCTTGCACGCTGCGTTGAAGGCTGAGGTTAGGTGATGACAGAGAGTCTTCACGGACTTCTCAATGTCCACCGTTGATAATATTGGTATTGGGGATGGGAGTGTCCTTGTCACTTTAGTCTTAACGTATCCCAGTTGGTGTTCCGGGGATTTTTGTAAAGACTTTTTGTCACTGTGCACTCAAGTTGAACTTCGAACTGGATATACCTATGGTCAGAGAAGGAAGGAACTTTCCATTCCGTGACTTCGGTATTTGTTCCAGACGCGAGTGTTAAGTCTATAACGCTGGATGAAGTGGGACCTACGTAGGTGGGTTCCTCTCCCCTGTTAGCGATCTTAATATTAAATTTTAGAATAAAGTCTAAGAGTCACCTCTATTGTTTACGTCTTTGCAGCCCCATAGGGTGTGATGAGCGTTGGCGTCAGCACCTATCACCAGGGGTTGCCTCTTCTGGCTCACCTCCTGGATCAGACGCTCCGTCTTCTCTGTCGGCGATTCCCTGTCATGCGCTAGATAGCAGGAAGCCATCAGGAGTAGTTCGTCTCTGCAGCCCTCTAGCAATATCACCGTGATGTCCTCTGTACTGTAATTAGACATAAGATAAGCCTTTTCATACCATAATTGCAGTTCTAGCTTTACTTACGGTGGTCGGGTAGAAGATGGAGTAGTTGTTCGACCCTAGCCCGACGATCTTGTTGCCTGATGCGATCCAGGGTTCCTGGACTAGGGCCACGTCGATGGACTCCTCCTCCAGGGTTAACAGGAGCTCCGCCGACGCCAACTTGCTCTTATGGAGGTTTAGCTGTAGGATCCGTAGTTTCATGGCTGTTTTTGGATTCCTTCTGCTTGGATGGGTTGGCTATGATTGTCAGGTCACCATCCTCCATATCATCCTCTATGTCGAGGCTGTAAGGTGGTAGGTTGAGACTCTGGCCCCTCCATTCGTTTAAATAGGGGGTCCAACAGCCTCAGCTCTACCATGTTCCACTTTTCGGATGTTATTTTGCCGTGGGGGGGACTAAGTGTCGACGAGCCACATCGCTCGCCGTCTTCCTTTTCGGCAGTCGCTTTTTGGGGGCTTTCTCCATTTTTTTTGGTGCGGTCGTTTGCTCACGGACACATCCGCCTTGTCCTGGTGTTCAGACCGCTGCCTTTTGGTGAGCAGCAGCTCCTCGACCTTATTGGCGTATTGGCTAAAAGTTGCCTTCATTGCCATTTTGCCCTCAAAATGTTTCCGGCCTTCCTCTATCTTCTCATCGGCCCACTCCAGCTTTTTTCTCTCCTCAGAGGTGAGTTTGTTGCTGCCAGCTAGCCGAGATTTGATTTTCAAGGCTGCTTTATACTGGGCTTTGGCTCTCAAGCCCTTCTTTGTCTTTTTTTTGGCCCTTCCCTACTAAAGGAGTTGGAACCCTTGACTGAGGAGCGCAACAGACTTTCTTCCGCCTCAGTACTGATCTCGTTGCCTTGAGGGTCACTGTCCGAGTCTGCATGGACTTTGGTACCGCGCCACATCTTGGCATTTTTGGACGTTGAGGCAGTAGTTGTACAACTGTCCTAGCCTGCTCCCACCAGTACAGAGGTGTGATCGCTGGCGACACGTAGAGGGGTGTTCACCCCCCCGTGCCCACCGGTGGTAGCAGTCACGCCTTCAACCGACGTTTGGGCTGACATCCCAGCCCGAGTTGAATCCTTTGATGACTCCATCTGCTTCTTCTCTGAAGTTTGAGTCAATACACAGTCCATTGCCCAACCGGCACCCTCGTGGAGGGTTCAGCCAGAGGATTTGTGCAAGTGTAACGCCTAAAATCAATCAGTTATGACAGCACAAATGCAGAACAAGAATAATTCTATAAATAATTCTTAATAATACAAATAAAATTCGCAAACCATTTAAGGGAAATGGTAAATTGAAATGTCATCATTGTAATAAAGAAGGACCTCTTAAAATAATTGTTTTGCATATAAACGAATAATGAATGATAAAAATAGAATAAAAAAATTATTAAACAAGCACATAAAAATAAAGAAAATAAAAATCAAGCACAAACAGCAACAGCACAGCCGGCTTCCTGTTTCTGATAAAAAGTGTGAATTTAATTTCTAAAAACAAAAATAAAGTGAATTTTATTCTGGCCTCTGGTGCCACGACCACCTTACATATGATGAGAAGCTATTTGTCGACCACACTGATCTGGAATCACCAATAAAGATTGCCATTGCCAAGCAAGCAGAATTCATTTATGTAACGAAACGTGTAATTGTCAGGTTGCAGAATGAACGAATGAGAACGTCCCTTATTGCCGTGACGTTGCTGAAAATTTAGATTCTCTCAAGCGATTGCAAGTGGCCGTCCAATTTGGAAACAACAGTGTTAAGATCATAAAGAATGGAATGATTCTTGCTGAGAAGTCAGGTATAAAACAAGTGGGTAAGGCTACAATCGGGCGCCCGACAGTAAGATACCCTTCTACCAATTTTAAAATCCGTTATAAACGTGTAACCACACTCATAATTTCAAACAGAGAATTCCAAACAAATACTTCTACTACATTTAGCTTACCCGCTCTCACACACACAGCGACGCATGTGAAGAGTAAAACACGACGCAACGTAGACGTCGACGTCAACTGCTTCAAGCAGCGCGCCGACTGCTGCTCGTACCGAACATTTGTAACTTCTGATTGGATTGTAATTTGGAGGATATGTTCATATTGCATTCAGCTTTGTACATTCTAAAGCGAAACTTTATAAGTTCAATACTTTGCTTTATAATTGTAAATTACCGAATTGCGGGGGCGTGGCATCAAACATTTGACATAAACTTTATCTGCCCTGGATATATAGGAACCTTTATATGAAATTTGGTGTCTCTAGCTTTTTTAATAGCTGAGGTCTGTTGTCTCAAACAGACAGACGGACGGACGAACAGACGGACAGACAGACGGACATGTCTTAATCGAATCGGCTAGTGATCTTGAGCAAGAATATATACACTTTATGGGGTCTGCCACGCCTCCTTATGGCTGTTTCATACATTTACACAAAGTTAGTTTACCCTTTTTTGACCATTTTCAATGGTCGAAGGGTAACAAGTATATAAGGCTACAGTCGGGCGCCCGACAGTAAGATACCCTTCTCCCAATTTTTAAAATCCGTTACAAGCGTGTAACTATACTCATAATTTCAAACAAAAATTCTGCACAAATTCTTCTACTACATATAGCTTACTCGCTCGCACTCACACAGCGACGCACATAAAGAGTAAAGCGACACGACGCAACGTCGACGTCGGCGTCAACTGCTCAAAGCAGCGCGTCGGCTGCTGCCCGTACCGAACATTTGTACTGAAAACGTTGACTTGAATAACTTCTGTGTTATTGGTCCGATCGGATTGTTACTTGGAGGATATGTTCACATTCCATTCAGCTTTATACATACCGAAGCAGAACTTTATAAGTTTAATACTTTGCTTAATAATCGTAAATTACCGATTTGCGGAGGCGGTGGGCGTGGCAGCAAACATTTGACATAAACTTCACCTGCCCCGAATATATAGGAACCTTCATGCCAAATTTGGTGTCTCTAGCTTTTTTAATAGCTAAGATCTGTTGTCTCAAACAAACAGATGGACAGACGGACAGACGGACAGACGGACAGCCGGACAGACGGACAGACAGACGGACATGTCTCAATCGACTCGGCTAGTGATCCTGAGCAAGAATATATATACTTTATGGGGTCTGCCACGCCTCCTTATGCCTGTTACATACATTTTGCACAAAGTTAGTATACCCTTTTTGACCATTTTCAATGGTCGAAGGGTATAAAAAGAGCAATTTTTTCGGCTATGGCATGAGAGATTAGGTCACTTAATTTATTGATTTATTTATTTATTTAACGTCAACTAAGAGCAGTCGACTCAAAGATATTAAAGAAAAGATAAAGAAAATTACAAATATAAATTGAATTAAAACAAGTAGGTAAGGCTACAGTCGGGTGCCCGACAGTAAGATACCCTTCTCCCAATTTTCCAAATATGTTACAAACGTGTAACCACACTAATAATTCCAAATGATCCAAGATTTGTTGCAATGGATTGGGGAAACCCAGAAAACCCAATTAGATGAAAAGTAGTGTGTTAATAGATTAAGGCGCTCGTAACGACCTAGGAGCGCAGTTAACGTATAGGAAGTGGTCGCGAGAACGCTAACTTCTAGCTACGTGAGAAAGTAGTGAAAATGTAACTATGACCAATGTGTTCGTAAGCTGAAAAAGAAAAAAACAAAAATGGAAAAAAATAAAGTTAATGACTGCAAACCTGTTTTGGCAGATTAAATAAAGATAAGGCATAGATATTTGTATATACTTACTACGTGAATTAACTGTTAAGCTGTTCGGATTTATTGTAATAGGTTTGCACCAACTGTTAAAACTATTGAGGTCGGGTTGAAGGGAAGAATGACTGGTGGCGTCTTTAAATTAAAAGCAAAGCTTTACATCATTTGCATACATAAGAGTACGCAAATTAAGTAGGAAGGTCATTGATGAAAAGCGTAAAAATAAGGCGACCTAAATGGCTTCCTTGAGGAACACCTAAGGTGACTTGAATGGGGTCTGAAAGAAAATTTTTAATGAGGACTCTTTTGAGATACCTCTATAGTTTAAAGCATTAGACTTGCTACCCTTTTTGTGAAGCGGTAAAATGAAAAATTCATTCCATTTGGAAGGAAAGGAGGAAGTTTTCAGGGACAGCAAAAAAAGTTTGTGCAATAGCTTAGATAGAGGATTGTCACCGCATCGAAGTACGCAACTAGGAAACATAAATCCCTGAAAATCGAACTTTAGAAGCTGTGGGGCGCAAATGCCATTCGAACTAGGAATGGTGTATGGATAAAAATTTACATCGCGTGTTGAAATTAGTTAGAAAGAACTTGGCAAACAGATCAGCCATGTCCTGGGGAGTGGATGGATACGAAGATGACTTACGCTTGTTAACAAAATTATAGAACTGTCTGGGATTCTGCCGGAACTGAATCCTCCAACGAGTCAAATAATTTTTATAGCATGTAGCGTTGAGAGCAACAAAATTAAACCGAGCAATAAGATATCTTGAAAAAATAGACGAGGAATAACATATTGTATATTTTTTAAAGAGTCTTGACTTTAGATTTTTAATACTGGATAGTTCTTAAGTAAATTAATAATAATTAATTTAAATAAAATCGGCTTTGATAAGGCCAAAAGTTTGCTGAGCATATCTGGTTAAATAAATCATTCATCATCATCTGAAAATGTTAGTTTAGGGGCAAGCCTCAAAACAAATTTATACCTCTTCGGTGGAATTCCGGTGACAGGCTTAGATATAGGTATAGTGGGAACAGATTGAGCCCATAATCCCTTGCCTGGGGGACTGTCGGTTGGGTAATTAATATTTGTGGTTTCACAGGAATAGAGATCAGAGATGGAGGATCGGGCAAAGGTGAGACGAGCTCCACGGGCTCAACAGAGACACTTTTTATACCCTTCGACCATTGAAAATGGTCAAAAAAGGGTATACTAACTTTGTGCAAAATGTATGTAACATGCATAAGGAGACGTGGCAGACCCCATAAATTATATATATTCTTGCTTAGGATCACTAGCCGAGTCGATTGGACATGTCCGTCTGTCTGTCCATCTGTCCGTCTGTCCGTCCGTCCGTCTGTCCGTCTGTCCGTCTGTATGAGACAGCAGATCTCAGCTATTAAAAAAGCTAGAGACACCAAATTTGGTATGGAGGTTCCTATCTATCATAGGCAGATCAAGTTTATATTAAATGTTAAACTTTCTGCGTTAGTATGTATAAAGCTAAATGCAATATGAACATATTCTCCAAATTACAATCCGATCGGACCAATAACACAGAAGTTATTCAAGTCAACATTTTCAGTACAAATGTTCGGTACGGGCAGCAGCTTACGCGCTGCTTTGAGCAGTTGACGCCGACGTCGACGTTGCGTCGTGTCACTTTACTCTTTACACGTGTCGCTGTGTGAGTGCGAGCGAGTAAGCTATATGTATTGGAAATATTTGTGCAGAACTTTCTGTTTAAAATTATGAGTGTGGTTACACGTTTGTAACGGATTTGGAAAATTGGGAGAAGGGTATCTTACTGTCGGGCCTCCGACTGTAGCCATATATTCTTGTTTGTGCTGCTGATCTTGTGACTACAGGTGTAGTGAATGATAGCAGCGGCAGTGTCACTGGTGTACTGAGTTTGTCAACGTTCTGAGGCTGTTGGGCACTAGATGACGAAGTGTCCAGCGCGGAGAACTGCTTAAGTATTGTGTGTTCATAATGTAAAGGGCCTCCAGTTAAAAAAAAAAATTTTTGAAAACATTTTTAGGTTATGTCGAAAAGTATACGTCCTGAAAAAATTTTGACTTCAGATTCGGATTAAGGAGGTCCAAAAACATATTAAAACATATATCACATGACCAGGTCATGACCCCCCATTATTTCTGGCGCTTTAAAGATTTTTCATGTTTTTTGAGGTTAGGTCAAAACTTAGACGTGCAGGATACATTTTGATTAAAGAATCAAATTTAGAAGGTCAAAATACATGAGAAAACATATATCGCATGACCAGATCATGATTCTATATCTTTTTGGGGAAATTTTAAAATTTTTCAGTTTTGTGAGGTTATGTCGAAATGTGACGTAATTCCGACCCCGGATTCGGATTCAGCGACCCAAAATACATATAACTGCATATGCCGCATGCCCAGATCATGATAAAAAAAGTTTTTTGTGAGGCTGTGTAATAGATACAACAATTTCATTTCCTGCCACAAAGATTTCGTTCGTCTCTAAGTGTACAATGGAGTTATTTCAATGACGAGTTTTATTAACATATCTTTATTTCTTTTATTGTGCAATACCGAGACATCGACAAAGTCTAGCATTTCATCGACTGATAAAGAGGTTACATTATTTTTGAAAAATGTTGTGTACTTCATTAATCTCAAATTCATTTAAAAAGAGTGTGTTAGTTATCTTAATTTTTGCCCATTGAATTGCATATTTAATGTTCACAATTTCTTCTTTTATCTCTTTTTATTGTATTTGTAAGCATATTTGAAATTGTTGTTAAATTATTGATTCTACTTTCCAATTGTTTGTTAATTATGACCTGATCATTGTTATAAGGCTATTTAAATTATTCTCGATCATAACCAAGTCGTCATGATCTGGGTTACCAGCCACATATTTCCAAGCTGAACCAATCCAATTGATTGATCGAACTTTGCAATATTTGGAGGTAAGTGTACTTAATGCAGAAAATGCCTGAACTATTTCATGTGTTAGTGTATGGTAGAGGTAACTAGTTTTATATCATTAATAGTATGTTCTCGTATTTTGTACAGTTCTGTTTCTAGCTGTTCTAAGTCTTTAAGATGGATAACTTTTGTTGATGATACTTATAGTTTCCCTAATCCTTTGTGGACTGAGATGGTTTGAGCGTCGGTGTAATTAATGATTTCCATGTAAGTTTTTCGGACTTTTTAGTATTAAACAAAAAATTTCTAGTCGCTTTTGATGTTATTTTTATGAACAACTCGTCCGGCTTCGGTCTATTTTCTTTTACTATTTCCATTTTTATACCGTGGGGACAGTTTAGAACCTAGTCTTGTGTTTTGTTTTATGAATACTGTCTGTCCTGGCTCATAATCATTAATCTTTTTGCGTTTTTAGTTATGGTTATTTAAGTCGGTTGTCAGTTTTGATTTCAGTTTTTCTATGTTTTTTTGTCTGGTTTCGTCATATTTTTCTGAGTCAGTGGTTATATTTCTGCCAAAAAATATTTCTAAAGGGCTTTTTTTGTTACAGTATGAATTGTGAAATTATATTCATAGACAGCTGAATCTAAAAGTTCTTCTGATTCTCAGATATTAAGAAAGCTGGTGACTCCCAATTCGGCATACAGATTCCTGTATACCCTAGGCAGTAAACGTCATTTTCAAATTTCGAATACCACGCCAACCCCCCCGCCGTTAATCAGAAATTTTATTTGAAATGCGATTATAAAGTGTTAACTTTCCGCGTTGGCATACAGCTAGATAAATACGTTGTGAACCTATTCTATAAATTGCAACCCGATCGGCTAATAAACATAGAAGTTACACGAGTTAACGTTTTCTATTGATTTGTGATGCCTTACCTGCAAGCTGCTGCCAGCCACGTGAGTTTTCGATCTTTTTAATGCAAAAATGGCTATGTATGTGTATGAGATGGAAATAGCAACACGCACAGCGATTGAGTGCAGTGATAGTCAAATGTGTAGAGCAGCCGGCAATCAAGAAAAGGGATGAAGGTTCGACCCCTCGGGAAGGCGGTTTGATTTTATTTAGTTTTGCACTGTAAGAAGTTTTTTTCATGATTATAAAATTTGATTTAATTTATCAAATTGAAACAAATAATCTTATTAAATATAAATGAATAACAGTCTTTCTTGTGCTTTCAATACAGTATAATTGTTAATGTATAATTATGTTATTGTATAAGACAAATATGACATATTTGAGGAAATGGTGTAGATTTGTAATTTTAGCGGGCGCGGAGCGAAGCGACGGTGGTCTAGTTGTTAGGATGACGAACTCCTATGCAAGCGACCAGGGTTCGATTCCCCACGGCGAAAAGAGAATTTCGTTATTTTAATTTTGTATGTGTTGTATATCATATTTGTTTACATCTATATTTATAAAGCATATATATTTTTTAATTATTTGCCATTTATTTATATTTATCTTATAATTTATATTGTATATTAAGTGTTACATTTTGCCTTTTAAGATGTTTTGCATACTGTACTTATGGGTGTAAGTATACAATACATGCACGCGAAGCTCACACATGCATGGCAATACACAAAACATGAGGCAGGCCTGTGTAATTTTTAACGGACGTCTAAATTAAAGAAGAAGCACTTGACGCCTGTGTGTGTGTATGTAACAAATTTTGGCACGCGCCAAAAATGCACATATCTCTATCTCGTTCTACAATATAATATTATATTATATATTTTTTTATGGTATATAAAAATAAACTGGAAGTCCATGGCCTCTTACAGTCACCGCTGTGACTGTAGACTTTCCCCCTAGTTTTGACTAAATCTTACTTTAAAGGATCCAAAATGTTCTGGATAAATTTTTTGTATCTGACCCATTATATCTTCTGTTGTATGGATGCCATTAATGACTGTGAGATATAGGTGTTTTCTTAAAATTTTCGGAGATTTAACGCTCGCTATCAGATTGTGTCCGGAAGTTTGAGCACTATGTTGAGTTGCTGTTAATGAATTACCTTCAACTTGCTTTGGTGCCCTTGATAGTGCATCTGCCACTACATTTTCTTTCCCTGGCTTGAAGAGCAGTTCTTTATTGTATTCGTCTAAGTAAGACTTCCATCTTCTAATTGCTATCCCGCCTTTCCAATTGCAATCATGTGTGAGTGGTTCGTGATCGGTATACATTTTTACCTTTAAACCACCATACAGATAACCCTTGAAGAAATTAACAGCCCAATGTATGGCTAACATTTCTTTCTTTGCTGTTTCATATCCTTCTTCGGTTTTAGATAGGGTTCTAGATATAAATAAAATTGGTCTGTCTGATGTGATAGTACTGCTCCTATTGCATAGTCAGAGGCGTCTGTGGTTTTAGGTCTATAGATATCAGAGGATCTGTTTCTTTGCAGAGATTCCCTTTGAAATGCGTCCGTCTTCCGCCCTAAGCAAATCAGTCAGTGGCTTAGCCATAGTAGCATAGCCCAAAATAAACCTTCTGTAATAGCCTGATACTCCGAGAAAGGATCTAAGTTCCTTTAGGGTTTTTGGGCGCGGATAATTAGCTATGGCTTCTACCTTTGCTGGGTTAGTCTCAATTCCTTTGTCCGATATAACGAATCCTAAAAATTCTACTTTGTTCTTAAAGAACTCGCACTTGTCAAGTTGGCATTTAATGTTTGCTGCGTTTAGTGTTTTACAAATCATTTCTAAATTTTTGCAATGGGCCTCTTCGTCTTTGCTAAAGACAATAATATCATCAATATCAATGTAGCAAATGTTTCCTATGTGCTCCCTAAGAATATAGTCAAGGGTGCGTTGGAATATTGAAGGGGCATTTTTCAAGCCAAAAGGGAGTCTAGTAAACTCGTATTTTCCGTTGTTTACGGAAAAGGCTGTTTTTTCTATATCCCTTTCCTTTAGTGGAATTTGGTGAAATCCACTTTTCAGGTCTAGAACAGAAAAGTGCTTATTATTACCTAACTGATTACTTCATTTATGTCCGGTATAGGGTATCTGTCGGGTATCGTTACACTATTTAACTTTCTGTAATCAATTACCATTCCATACTTCCTAATATTGGAAGCATCTAGTTTTTTTGGTACCATCCACACAGGTGAATTGTATGGATATCGCGATGGTCGTATAATATAGTTTTCTAGAAGGTCTTTAATCTGCTTGTTCACCTCGGCTTTTAAACTCATTGGGTACTGATAAAACTTAGAGTATACTGGTGTGTCTATAGTCGTTCGTATTTCGGCTTTTACATTAGTGACGTAGGTCAGTTTGTCATCCGGTTCTGCAAATAAGTTTGGGTAATTTCTGAGTAGATGGTTTAATTCAATTCGCTGATTGCGTGTAAGATGATCTGACCTTGGTATTATTACGTTAACTGAATCGAATTTTTTTTCTCTAAAGGGAACATTTGTGCCATTTCTTAAATTTTATATATTATTTTGTTTTTTGTGTCAATGACTGCACCTAACTCTTTTAAACTGTCATTGCCTAATATCGCGTCAAAAGTTTAAAGAGTTGGTAGTATAAAGAATTTTATTAGTGTATTTGTGTCATTAAATAGATTGGCGTTTTTATGATGAATTATTTTAGTATTACCGCCTACAGAGACAGCATTGAATACGATTTTATTTGGTAATGGGTTTGAGACATGTCTCGGTTGAATATAGTTTCTATTAGAGCCGGTATCAATAAGTATTTTTAAAATTTCTCCACTACTCACCTTACATTCGGAGTACGGCAGCGAGGAGTCAATTACTCTAAAAAATTGAGGTGGGTATAGTCATATTGTAGTTCTTGGTCATTGCTATTGATAAGTTCTAATTCAGTTAGTGTTTCTTCACAGTTCGTCTGTTCTTCTTGTTCTGCCAGTGTTTGTTCGTAGTCGGTCATTGACAATGCCTCTTGCTCTTACTCTGTTTGCTGTTCCACCTCTGTTTGGATATTAAAGTTTCTTTGCCTCTTAGCGGGGTCTGTGGTAGTTATTGGGGATCTTTTGCCGGTGTTCCATTGGCATGGGTGAAGGTGTTAACGGCATAAGTCTGGGAGGTAGCATAGGTCTAGCTAGTAAACCCATATTATTGGGTATAGGTTTTTCTTGTCTTGTAATTTGTCAGCGTTGGTGGGTTAGGTTTTGTTGGTTCAGCTTCTCTTTCTATATTAAGTACTGGTGGTCTGACTAAATTGTTAAAATTAGCCATAAAAGGGAATTTTCATTAAGGTAAAATACTACTGTGATATATATAAGGATATAGGGTATTTAAATTGTTTCGGTATTGGAGAGATGAAGTTTGTTTGGTGTTTAAATTCGCTTAAAATTAAAGTGTGTGTGATTGAGTTAATTAGTTTGTGTTTGACCTTTAGTTATAATGTAAGTTTGGTGCAAAAGGAATTGGTTTGGTATTAATGTGGGAATACAAATTAAAGTTTATTTGTTCGATTTCGCTTGCTTAACAATATGAGTAATTTAACAAGTAATAATAGATTTTAACGCAAAGTTACTGGGGCAAAACAAACGACTTTGAGCTTTTGTGCAATTCAACACTCCGAATCAAATTAACACGCACGTCTTTTCTTATTCAACGACTTCTATGTATTGTCAGTGCGATCTTCTTCTTTTTCTTCAAAAACCAAAAAAAAACCATTCCAAGGGAACAACCTTAAAAACTATCGATGGGTTTGATGATGTTGCATCGAGGAGGGTACGCTGTTACGGCGATACTATCCCAATCCTACATTCGGCTATCCTGATTACTCATTCGACCCCATTTTTCATAAATTCTGAGGCAGTGGTTGTTATTTTAGGCCCTTCTCATTAGTTTTGTGACTTTATAAGGTCCTAAAAACTTACCTCTGAGCTTCATAGATGTTCAATACTGAGTTCTTTTGATAGCCACAAGTTCTCCTAATCTATACGTATTTTCAACTTTCCTTTTTTCATTAAAACTAATTATATTCTCTTGCTGGACCTATTCTATGTTTTCCTGCGTTTTTTTTTCGGATTTCGTCCCGATCATTGACTAATTCATCTATTTCTAAGTCCTCAAACAGTTTCCGTAAATCATCGTCTTTTTTGCGCATATTTAACCCTGTCAAAATTTGAAAGGCGTGTATTTCGTTATCCTTGGCTTTGTGTCATTCAGTATTTGCTGTATTCTATCTACGTGATTGTACCAATTCGAAGGATTACTATGACATAACTTTCCTAACATTGGAATAACTATTTTATGAATTCCCTCTACTTGTCCATTTCCCCTAGGCATTCCCGTCGTTATATAATATGTAACAATTGAATTCCCTGATCTGTGCAATAATCCCTGAATCCCGTAGACGTGAAAGCGCTGCCCCTGTCAGTAACAATTCGTCGCGGATTTTGAAAAATAGTCTAATTATAACCTCCTCAGTGCCTGTCGATCGAGTTGGATATAGCCATACGAACTTCGTAAACCCATCAACTACAGCCAATATGTGATTATATTTCTGTTTTGTTTCCGTCAATGGTCCTACAATAAGTACCAAGAGGTTCTTGTGCTTTGTCGATTCGTGTCAACAATCCCTCTTTTTTGCCTCGCTTTGAATCTATTATCAAGCATTCAAAACAACACTTAACAAACTTCTCTACTTTCGCTGAAATTTTTGGTATATAATAGGATATTTCAATAATTTGTCTCGTTTTTTGAACTGCGTAGTGACCTTCTCTGTGTACGATCCCTAATATTTCGTCGTGCATCGCTTCTGGAACGACTAATAATTCTCTTACAGCATCTTTATAGAGAATACCATTCGCTAGAAAGAAATCATCATACGTTACAGAACATTCTAACACTTTTTTGACAGCTCTGATCCACTCATCATTATCTTGTGCTTCCTTTAAACGATACTTTTTTGAGTCATTGATTACGAAACAGTTCAAACGACTTAATGCATCTACGTGTCACATCTGGCTACCTGACCTATGCTGCACGGAAAATTTAAACTCTTGCAAAAACATAGCCCAACGTGCTTTTCTGGGAAGTACATCGTCTCTTCTTAGGGTCATTGCGAGCGCATGACAATCTGTTACTATTGTAAATTGAACTCCCAGCAAATAAATACGCCACTTCTTTATTGCGTTTACCACCGCTAGCTCGTACGCGCTATACTTTTCCTCTGCCGGAGTGGTTTTTCTGCTCATAAACTCTACAGGATGAAACAACTGATCCTCAGAGTCTTTCTGCATAAGCATTATTCCAAATCCGTATTTGCTCGCATCTGTATGGACTTCAACATACATTTTCAACACCGGCGCTGTAACTAACAAATTTTTCAATTGGTTAAAGCTTAGCAAACACTGTTCGTCTAACACAATATTTTTTTGCCATTAATCGTCTTACTTTCTTTTCTTAGTAAATCGCCTAATGGTTTTGCAGTTAAAGCGTACCCTTTCATAAAACGGCGTAAATAGGATGTCAAGCCTAAAAATCTATTGATCGCTTTTCTATTTTAAGGAATAGCAAAATTTACGACTGCCTTTATTTTATCTTCAGTGGGTGCTATAGTTTCATTCTCTGTTACGTAGCCAAAAAACTTTAATTTTCCTTTTTAAAATTTGAGCTTTCTCCCATTTAATCTGAAGTCCCGCACTAGAAGCTTTCTTTAAAACTTATTTTAAAATTTTCAATCCACTTTCCTCGTCTTTTGTTGGAATAACTATATCGTCCATGTACACAACTATCTTTTTCTCGATTATTAACTCCCTTAATACTGCACTGACGTAACGACAGAAAACTGTAGGCGAGTTGCTTATACCAAAGGGTACATGCGTAAACTCGTACTGCCCATTATGTGTTACGAATGATGTGAACTTTCTTGACTCTTTATACCCTTCGACCATTGAAAATGGTCTAAAAAGGGTATACTAACTTTGTGCAAAATGTATGGAACAGGCATAAGGAGGCGTGGCAGATCCCATAAAGTATATATATTCTTGCTCAGGATCACTAGCCGAGTCGATTGAGATATGTCCGTCTGTCTGTCCGTCTGTCCGGACAGACGTCCGTCTGTATGAGACAACAGATCTCAGCTATTAAAAAGGCTAGAGATACCAAATTTGGCATGAAGGTTCCTATAAATCATAGGCAGATAAAGTTTATGTCAAATGTTTGATGCCACGCCCACCGCCCTCGCAAATCGGTTATTTGCGATCATTAAGCAAAGTATTAAACGCATAAAGTTCTGCTTCGGTTTGTATAAAGCTAAATGCAATATAAACATATTCTCCAAATAACAATGCGATCGGACCAATAACACTGAAGTTATTCAAGTCAACGTTTTCAGTACAAATGTTCGGTACGGTCAGCAGCCGACGCGCTGCTTTGAGCAGTTGACGCCGACGTCGACGTTGCGTCGTGTCGCTTTACTCTTTACGCGCGTCGCTGTGTGAGTGCGAGCGAGTAAGCTATATGTAGTAGAAGTACTTATGCAGAATTCTCTGTTTGAAACTATGAAAGTGGTACACGTTTGTAACGGATTTGGAAAATTGGGAGAAGGGTATCTTACTGTCGGGCGCCCGACTGTAGCCTTACCCACTTGTTGAACTTGATTTTCAATAAAACACTTGTTTTCATAAGACACCCTACGCGGTCGTCATCTATCAGAGACATCGGGAAATTGCCTCGCTTTATTTTCAAATTTAATTTTCTGTAATCGCAACAGAAACGCTTTGACCCATCCTTTTTTTGTTACTAAAACCACCGGAAGAGCATACTCGGAATTATACCTTCTTCAAGCCATTTTTGAACTTGATTTTCAATAAAACACCTGTTTTTATAAGACACCCGACGCGGTCGTTAAAAAACAGGTACGTCATTTTCTAATATAAGCTTCATCTCAACTGGTGACTTAATAAGTTTCAGAGGGTTGTATTTTTCAATTATTTCCACCACTTCACTTTTCTGACTTTGCTCTAAATGATTTACCACATACTCTTGAATACGTTTATAGAATCAACGTCGCTTTCTCTTTCTAAAAAATAACTCCATTAGTGCTAAATAAAATATCCACATTGCTAAAAACGTCATTTCCTATAATTGCAGCATACTCTAACTCTCGTTTCACTACATGAAAAGTTACAGAAATTTTTGTTTTATCAGCAAAAAGCTCTAAATTAAAACAACCAATAGTTTTTACTGCACCTTGGCCAATTCCTTTCATGTGTTTAATTTCCTTCTTCAGTTCAGCATTTTTAAATTTTTTAAACAAATCCTCTCTCATTCAACAGACATCGCACCCAGAGTCAATCATTGGAGCGAACGAGATATCTAAGGCTACAAAAGTTTTATAAATCAGACAACCTCTAGGTGACTTTACTTCTAAAACATTAGCTGCTTCTGTGTTAAAAGAGACTGTACTTTTATTTTCCGGACATTTTGTAGAAATATGGCCGCTTTTTCTGCACTAAAAACAGACTACGTCTTTCTTGCAATCCCTTGCAATGTGCCCCTCTTCTGCACACTTAAAACATTTATTTTCGGCCACATGTTTGCTTTTCCCTTCCTTGTCTCTAGATTTATTTGCATCATGTTCCTGCCTGTTAACACCATTACCTTTAATTTTTTAGTAAGTTATCAGTTTTTTCTTTAATTCTTTTTGCATTTCTGCTCTGTACAGACCTGCTTTGTTCAATGTTTTGTCAGGAATGCCTTCAACAAAGAACAAAATTAAGCTTTCCTCTTCTAAATTAATAGGCTTACTTATTTCTATCAGGCTATACAGGAATTCCATGCATGTTTCATTTTGTGTCTTCTGTCGTTCTCGCAACATTCTATGAACTTTTGCGGATCATAACTCTTTCCCAAATTCACTCTTTAATTCTGACTTTAACTTAGACCAGCCTTTTACACCTGATAAACTTCTAATATAAAGCTTGGCTGCCCCATTTAATAGTTGTTTACAATAAATGTATTTTTGTAAGTCATTCCACCCCACTGTTACCGCCACGTCTTCGAACTCGTTTAGCCAATGGTTTACATCTTCCTGTGCTAACCTCGAGAAAATTCAGCCACATCAACATCACTCCAGCCATAATATTCAAAAAGACGATCTTGCAACACGCTCTTTCAACCTTCCGTGCTTAGTCGTAACTCACTCAGTTTATCCTTTAACAAGGGTACTGTTAATGACAAAATCGCTCTCGTGTCCAATATTTTGCTCCCAAATGTATTCTACAGTATTACAAAAATTGAATTATAAATATATTCCCTAAAAATCATTGGACTCAAAAATAAGAGAAATAGTCGGAAAGGCTACAGTCACGCGGTGACTGTAAGAGGCCATGGATTTTCAGTTTATTTTTTTTTTGTACCATAAACAATATATTAAGAAATAAAATTTTTAATATTATAAAAACAAAAATAAATATAACTAAAATGCAAGAGTCGATAGCATAAGTTAAAACGAGAGAGAGATATGTAAATTTTTGGCGCATGCCAAAAAACGTTACATACACACACACCAGCGTCAACTGCTTCTTCTTTAATTTAGAAGTCCTCATGTTTTGTGTATTGCCTCACACGCATATGTATATGTATGCATGTGTGAGCTTCGCGTGCATGTATTGTATGCATGCACGCATAAGTACAGCATGCACAACATATTAAAAGGCAAAATGTAACACTTAATATTTAAATTATTAGATAGATATAAATAAATGGGAAAAAAATATATATGCTTTATAAATATAAATGTAAACAAATATAAAATACAACACAAAAAAAATGAAAATAGCTAAATTCTCTTTTCGCCGTGGGGAATCGAACCCTGACCGTTTGCATAGGAGTTCGTCATCCTAACAACTAGACTACCGTCGCTGCGGTCCGCGTCCGTTAAAATTGCATTTTTAGACCATTTGCTCAAAAATGTCATATTTGTCTTATACAACAATAACACTAATACTGGATTGAATGGGCACAAGAAAGACGAATGTTTTTCATTTATATATAATAAGTTTATTTGTTGAAATTTGATAAATGAAATCAAATTTTATAATGATGAAAAAAACTTCTTACAGTGCAAAACTAAATAAAATCAACCCGCCTTCCCGTGGCGTTCGAACGTCCATCCCTTTGCTTGACTATCGCTGCAATTATTTGCTATGCAGCTAGGTTACTATTTCGATCTCATACACACACATAACCATTTTCGCATTAAAAAGATGGAAAAAGCACGTGGCTGGCAAGGCAGCTTGCAGGCAAGTCATCACAAATCAATAGAAAATGTTAACTCGTGTAACTTCTATGTTTATTAGCCGATCGGGTTGCAATTTATAGAATTGGTTCACAACGTATTTGTCTAGAGGTATGCCAACGCAGAAAGTTAACACTTTAATACTTTGCTTAATAATCGCATTTCAAATTAAATTTCTAATTTACGGGGGCGGTGGGCGTGGTACCCGAAATTTAAAAACGACGTTTACTGCCTAGGATATACAGAAATCTCCATGCCAAATTTGGAGTCTTCAGCTTTCTTAATAGCTGAGAATCAGACGCTCATACAGACGGACAGACGGACAGACAGACAGACGGACAGACAGACATAGCTAGATCGACTCGGCTAGTGATCCTGAGCAAGAATATATATACTTTATTGGGTCGCAGATGTCTCCTTCTGCCTGTTACGCACATTCCGACAAACCTAATAGACCATGTATTTTTTTTAAAATCCATGGCCTAAAATCTATATTATGCCTGTTCAACACCACGTGTTTGTCAAATTTCCTCTCTTTTCTCCTAGCTCTTCGTTAGTCAGCACTTATCCCAGCTTTGGATGTATTGCGATTGTTGATTTTTACCAACACTGGATCTCGAACGATTTCTCGATCCCTCGATGCCTCAGCACGTGCTCGCGCCGAAGATCCGCCTATGCTGCTTTGTAGTTTCCAACGCACTCTGTTTTTGAGCTCGACGTCTACGCCATCTTAGCGTTCTTATGCCCACCTCTGTGCAAGCAAAAGTTACTATTCGCTCAACTCTTCCTGTATGCGTCTTCAAAATCAAGCTTGCCCTTGTGCACTCCCTGCACACTCTTCTATTTGCCTCTATGCGAACAGAAAACTTGGCTCGCTCCCTCGTAGCTTCAGCACACAGCAATTTCGTTTAGCCGGCGCCGAAAATATTCTGCGTCGTTGTCGGTATCTCTTGCACCACGTTGCAGCCGTCTGCTGCTTTGTCACTCTAGTCGTGCCCTTCACTCTTGTGCATGTATGTCCAAATCCTTGCTTCTTGGGTCCGTTAAATTGTAAAATGCACGCTCATATCTTTTGGTTTAAAAAAAAAATGACACAGTTCTATTTAAAAACTGAATTTTGACTACTGATTTTTGCTACTTCAGTTTTCACTATTTTTGAATGTTTAGATACTGTTTACTCATTTAGCATATTATTGTATACTTTCTTAAACAATTTTAGAAATCATTTCCCGGACAAGCCCCCAAAATTTGTGGGAATACAAATTAAAGTTTATTTGTTCGATTTCGCTTGCTTAACAATATGAGTAATTTAACAAGTAATAATAGATTTTAATGCAAAGTTACTGGGGCAAAACAAACGACTTTGAGCTTTTGTGCAATTCAACACTCCGAATCAAATTAACACGCACGTCTTTTCATATTCAACGACTTCTATGTATTGTCAGTGCGATCTTCTTCTTCTTCTTCAAAAACCAAAAAAAAACATTCCAAGGGAACAACCTTAAAAACTATCGATGGGTTTGATGATGTTGAATCGAGGAGCGTACGCTGTTACGGCGATACTATCCCAATCGTAGGATACTGTAGATTAATAATTTTGAAATATTTTGTTCAATAGCAGAAGATTTTCTATTAATTTTGATTTTAATATATATTTTTCCTTTAGTTTATCTAGTTTTTGTTTCCTTTTGGCACCCACTTTCACTTTATTTTTGCTTAAAGTTATTTCGGTTTGGTTTCACTTAAAATTTATTTCGATTTGGTTAGTGTTTTTGTTTCTGTTTTTTTTTCACTTACATTATCTAGCTTACATTATCTGAATGATGCGGCAACTCCTCCTGATGGTCCGGATGTTGTCCTGTTCGCTATCTACTTGGGATACTGCGACGCACACAAAGTAGAGGGTGTCCTGCGGGCGTACCTGACAAGACTTGTAGACCGCCGATAGATCAGCAAAATTTAATTTGCCAATCCTGTGTTGCTTTCCGATTTCCAAATTAATGAAAAGAGTCACTTCGAATTACAACTGGGTTTGGGCCAGCCGAGTCGCAAATAACTTTTATTTTTTTGCACTCAATTGAACTTAATCACTTTTCCTCACACTGGTCCCTGCTCAGGCGCTAATTAATTTCCGCTTCATTAAAACTCAGACACTTTATCTTGATGTCGTTTTATTCAACTCCAAATTGTGACTGAACAGAAGAGTTTTAAGAATACCCTAATATTGCTGTGGGTGTTAGGCAGCGATGAGGCAGAGCTCTGCTGATCTGGATTGAACCGGCCATGATCTTCAATGTCAGCAATTTGTCGTCAAGGGTCGAAAGTGCGCACGCAAGACAAACTGCGGACACTGTTGGTGGCATTTGAGAGGTTTTGGGCGGATGTTTAGTTCATTGAACTGAACAATGTAATACAATGTTGCAGTTATTATTGGATAGGCGGATGTTTAGTCTATTGAAGTGAACAATGTTGCAATTCTTGTTGAATATTTCGTTATTTATTATTTAGACAATTCTTGTTAGATGTTGTTTTGTGTTTATTAGCTTTAAGTACTATTTATTGATAAGTAAGCTGTTTGTATTGTTTTGTATTTATTGTTGTTAACTTATATAAAACTGTTGCTGTAGAGTTAATATTGCAGCTGTAATCAGTTTTTTTCAATTTATGGGGGGCGGGTGGTGGCGTGGCTGAAATCCAAAATAAACTTGATCAGTCTGCAGTAATAACACATCTTGTCATCAAATTTGTAAACTCAAGCTCTTCTAACAGCTAAGATCCAGGTGTTCACACGGACGGACAGGCAGACAGACGGACGGACGGACAGACGGAAGGACAGACATGGCTATATCGACTCGGCTTGATACTGATTTAGAATATATATACTTTATGGGGTCGGAGATGTCTCCTTCTGTCTGCTACATATATTTTCGGTTCGAACAAAGCTATATACTTTATACTTTATGAGTAGAGGGTATAAAATCTTATATAAAACAAAGTCTTCATATAAAAAACTTATTTTATCAAATTTTTCAAATTTTTAACTTATATGAATAAAATTTTTCATATGAAATTAATATATATGAAACTTCATATGGTTATTGAGTATTATTTGTATTGGTTTGTGTGTTTGCCGCAGCAGTAGCCGGATGCGGAGAGTTATAAGTGAAAGAGATAAACTGTGTTAATGTTTATTAGAAACTGAAACGACATTTTGCTGTACTTTGTTATACTTAACATAAGATATTCATAGCATTCAACTTCGGATATGCATGCATTGGTAACATAAACGATAATTTTCGACACCCTTCCTCAATGCAAGCATGTTTACAAAAACTAATTCAAATTTAACAATTTCGTAAATTCAATATGCTTCTTTTTCGACAAATTCTTAGTTAATATATCTGCGATCATATTATTTGTCGAAACGTACTGCAAAGTAACATGCCCTTCCTTAATGATCTGTCGCACAAAATGATATTGTATATCAATGTGCTTGCTGCGTGAATGATGTACAGGATTCCTGGCCAATTCCTGCGCACTCAGGTTGTCACCATTTACAACTGTTGGAGTACCATCGATACCGCAACCGACTTCAACGATAAGCCTGCGCATTACCATAGCTTCCTTGCACGCCGCTGATAACGCCATGTATTCAGCCTCAGTGCTGCTAAGTACCACACTCCGTTGTTTCTCCGATTTTCAGCAAATCGGACCACCAGCTATGAAATATACGTAGCCAGTATAGGATTTTCGGTCGAGCTTGTCGCCGCCCCAATCTGCGTCAACAAAACCTTCAAATGGTTTCCCACACTTCCAGTAGTGTAGCCTATAGTTTACTGTTGATGACAGATAACGCAGAACATGTTTCACGCCTGCAAGGTGTTCACTATGGGGTTCCTTATTACGTTGAGCCAATTTTGCGATCGAGTGCAAAATATCTGGTCGTGTTGTAAGAGCTAGCCACACGTCGTCACGTCAATCATTGTGCATTGAGCATTCTCGCACAACACCTGATGCCCCTCTTCTAATGGTGAAGCTGCCGACCTGCAGCTTTCCATACCGTATCGCTTCAGTAAATCCTTGATATACTGCGAACTGCCAAGAGTAATGGCGCCAGTTTCTCCCTCACGTAGAATTTCCATTCCAAGAAATAGCTCTAATGGCCCTTTATCGACGCATTCAAAAGCTTTTGAAATGCTCGACTTTATGTTGATCAAGTCTTCCTTAGACTTGCATGCTATAAGAAGATCATCAACATATACCAGGATTAGCGATAAGTCACCTCTTGCCTCCTGTTTATATAGGCATGGTTCATTGTCACACGGTACAAATCCAATTTTCCGTAACACGCTATCCAGCTTATAGTTCCATTCCCTTCCTGACTGCTTCAGTCCGTATAACGCTTTCTTCAGCAATAAAACCTTGTCCGATTGAGTGCCTTCTGCATAGCCCTGGGGTTGCTTCATGTATACTACATCCTTCAGATCCCTATTCAGGTATGCCGTGCATACATCCATCTGATGTAAATATAACTCTAACTCCGCTGCTAAGGCCAAAATGAAACGCATACTCTCCAATCGACAAACCGGCGAGAACGTTTCCTTATAGTTTACACCATATTGCTGCGAACAACCTTTCGCAACCAACCGTGCTTTAAAGCGCTGTATTTGCCCAAGTGTATCTCGCTTCACGCTAAATACCCATTTGCAGCCAATTGCCCGATGCTCCTTCGGTAATTCTGCAAGCTGCCAAGTTTGATTCATAATCAAAGACTCGTATTCCTTCGCCATCGCCTCACGCCAGTATATTGCTTCTGGACTTTTCATCGCCTCCTCATAGGATGATGGAACAGTTACATCCTCAGTAACCATAGCGCCGAGTACATAATATTGCTTCTTTGGGCGACTGGGTCTGCCCGTTCTTAGCAACCTTGGTCTCCCTGGACCAATATGCACATCCTGCTCTTCCAGCACCAACTCCTCTGACGCGTAGGACTCGTCACCGCTACCTTGTGTGGTAGCAACCAATGTGTCAGACGCATCCGTGTCGTCATTAGATGTGATCTCATCGTTGTCATCCTTCTCAACACCATTAGGCTCTGCATGACACTCGTCAACTGGCAATTTGTGCATCACACATTCTGCAACTGCCTGCTCCGAAATACCAAGCTCGTCAAAAACCACGTCTCGCTTCTCGACTACTTTCCTCAACTCTGGATCGTACAGTTGATAGCCCTTTGCATTTACCGAATATCCGACCATTCGATACTCTTTGCCCTTGGGTTTGAACTTGCTTCTCTGTTGACCTTTGTCCAGCGCCACTGCGAATGAACCAAAAACTTTAAGATGACTGATATTTGGTTTCTTACCAGTCCATGCTTCCATTGGTGTCCTTTCGATCAATGACCTAGTGGGAGACCGATTCCGCAAATACACCGCTGTGTATATTGCCTCTGCCCACAATTCTTGATCTAATCCTGACTGTACCAATAAGCATCTGGCCATTTCCACCAACGTCCGATTGGCGCGTTCAGCCACACCATTTTGTTGTGGAGTATAAGCCACTGTCAACTGCCGTGCAATTCCCATTTCCTTGAAATATTCATCGAATTTCTTGTTGACATACTTTTCCCGTCTGCCGCTCCACTAGATTTTTGTACTCCATAAACTTGTCAAAGACCTCATGTTTGCCCTTTAGGAAATACACATATGTCCGCCGTGACATATCGTCTATGAACGTCAGAAAATACCTGGATCCGCCAATTGATTTAGTTTCGAATGGACCACATACATCCGTATGCACCAATTCCAGCAGTTCCTGCGCACGACTTTCGCTCGCTTGCGGAAAAGGCTGCACATGCACTTTATTGATCATACACGTCTTGCATGATGTGTTCTTAGTGACATTAATCTTATCCATTCCTCGAACTAATCCTTTTTTGACCATTTCCATAAGACTTGCGTAATTCAAATGTCCGTACCGTTTATGCCAAAGCAACGCATCTGCGTTAACAGCTGCATAACATCTGTTATGTTTGCATTCTATCGTGTATAGACCTCCAGCTCTGTTAACTTTCAGAATACATTTTCCGCTACGCATAATTTTCGCACTTTTTGCGACAAAATTAACTGCGCATTTGTTTGCAACCGCATGGCTCACACTTATAAAATTCCCCCTGAGCTTGGGAACATATAAAACTATGAGAAGCTCTACTGTATACGACTCAGTTTGCAACTGCACAGTACCTATGCCTTCTGCTTGCAAAAATCCGGCATCCGCCAAACCGATCATTTCTGTATGCCTCTGAAACTTTGTGAACATCTGCCTCTCGCAACACATATGGCTTGTTGCTCCACTGTCCAAAATCCATTTGAATTTTTCGAAGCTACTGCCATCCAATGCATTCAATAAGCTGAACTGCTGTTTCCCGCCTGTTACCGACACTGCTTTGCCATCATCATTCGAATTCGCCGCCTTGCGACAATTCGCTTTTATGTGCCCCTTTTCGCCGCACTTAAAACAGACGACGTTTCGTTGTTTCTTCTTTGAAGCGAGCTTCGCACATTTTTGCGTCGCAGAAAATGCCGTTGTATTTTCTGTATGCCTTTCCGTATTCTCTCTCCTCTCGCCTTCTTCCTTGAGTTTTATGCTCAGAATTTCGAACGTCGGCAAACTGACGCGCGTCTCAATGGCGACAACAAAATTTTCATACTCAACTGGCAAGCTTGAAAGCAATACAATTGCCTGTAACTCGTCATTCATTGTGATTCTAACTCCAGCTAGTTGATCGACGATTTCACAGAAAATGCTCAAGTATCCAGCCATGCTCTGACCCTCAGACATGCGCAAGCCTAGCAACTTTTTGTATAATGACACCTTCCTCACAGGTCCGGTCGGCTGATGCACCTCTCGTAGCTTTTTCCACGCTGCATTCGCCGATGCACAGTTTTTTATATATCCTAACTGTGATACTTTTACGCTCAACGTAATCATTGCCAATGCCTTTCCACCAAGTGCAGACCAGTCAACGCCTTCACCGGCACATGATTGCTGTAAATCGCCCGACGCAACATTCCAAAGCTCAGCATGCACCAATACGCACTTCATTTGGATACACCATGAGTCATAATTGTTCTCCTCCAGCTTCTCGATCTGGTACAACGAACTCATCTTGTTTTCACGTCGCAATTTACTGACTTTCTAATTGTCCAAAAAATAATCCGTGACTATTTTTTCATTAAACAAATAAACACTTTTAAGTTCATAACAGCTCCATCTGGGCTAAAACGATGCCTGGGCCCATAACCTATTGGTTTATGTGTTTGCCGCAGCAGTAGCCGGACGCGGAGAGTTATAAGTGAAAGAGATAAACGCGCGTACGTCTTCACTGTGTTAATATTTATTAGAAACTGAAACGACATTTTGCTGTACTCTGTTATACATAACATGAGATATTCATAGCATTCAACTTCGGACATGCATGCATTGGTAACATAAACGATAATTTTCGACAATTTGCCTTGCCGACGGCATTTAGAATTCAAGAAGTAGAAAGTCATGTGACAAAAATTTATATGAACAAGTCGGAAGGGCTACAGTCTAACGCGCCCGACTGTGGTATACCCGCTTAAACTTTGCGAGAAAAAAACAAGTGGGTAAGGCTACAGTCGGGCGCCCGACAGTAAGATACCCTTCTCCCAATTTTCCAAATCCGTTACAAGCATGTAACCACACTCATAATTCCAAACAGAAAATTCAGCACAAAAACTTCTTATACGTAAAGAGTAAAGCGACACGACGCAACGTCGACGTCGGCGTCAATTGCACAAAGCAGCGGCGCGGCTGCCGCACGTACCGAACATTTGTACTGAAAACGTTGATTTTAATAACTTCTGTATTATTGGTCTGATCGGATTGTAATTTGGAGGATATGTTCATATTGCATTCAGCTTCATACATAACGAAGCAGAACGTTGCTTAATAATCGCAAATAACCGATTTGCGGGGGCGGTGGGCGTGGCATCAAACGTTTGATATAAACTTGATCTGCCCCGGATATATATGATCCTTCATACCAAATTTGGTGCGTAAAAAGTAAAGCGACACGACGCAACGTCGACGTCGGCGTCAACTGCTTAAAGCAGCGCGCAAGCTGCTGCTCGTACCAAACGTTGACTTGAAAACGTTGACTTGAATAACTTCTGTGTTATTGGTCCGATCGGATTGTAATTTGGAGAACATGTTCATATTGTATTCAGCTTTATACATACCGAAGCAGAACTTTATAAGTTCAATACTTTGCTTAACAATCATAAATTGCCGATTTGCGGGGGCGGTGGGCGTGGCATCAAACATTTGACACAAACTTCACCTGCCCCGGATATATAAGAACCTTCATACCAAATTTGGTGTCTCTAGCTTTTTTAATAGCTGAGATCTGTTGTCTCAAACAAACAGACGGACAGACAGACGGACATGTCTCAATCGACTCGGCTAGTGATCCTGAGCAAGAATATATATACTTTATGGGGTCTGCCACGCCTCCTTATGCCTGTTACATACATTTTGCACAAAGTTAGTATACCCTTTTTTGACAATTTTCAATGGTCGAAGGGTATAAATATAGAATTCAAGAAGAAATTAAGATTTTAGTGTAATATTTTATTGATACATTCATATGAAATGAACTTGGAAATGATTTCATATGAAAAATGATCGGTTTGAAGGCTGCGCTTTAAAAAAACCCTCATAGGTGGAGTGGTGTCGCGCAAGGCAATTCATATGAAACAAGTAGGTAAGGCTACAGTCGGGCGCCCGACAGTAAGATACCCTTCTCCCAATTTTAAAAATCCGTTACAAGCGTGTAACTATACTCATAATTTCAAACAAAAAGTTTCCACAAATTCTTCAACTACATATATCCCTCTCGCTCGCACTCACACAGCGTCGAACGTAAAGAGTAAAGCGACACGACGCAACGTCGACGTCGGCGTCAACTGCTCAAAGCAGCGCGTCGGCTGCCGCTCGTACCGAACATTTGTACTGAAAACGTCGACTTTAATAACTTCTGTGTTCCGATCGGATTGTTATTTGGAGAATATGTTCATATTGCATTCAGCTTTATACATACCGAAGCAGAACTTTATAAGTTCAATACTTTGCTTAACAATCGTAAATTGCCGATTTGAGGGGCGGTGGGCGTGGCATCAAACATTTGACACAAACTTCACCTGCCCCGGATATATAAGAACCTTCATACCAAATTTGGTGTCTCTAGCTTTTTTAATAGCTGAGATCTGTTGTCTCAAACAAACAGACGGACAGACGGACAGACGGACAGACGGACAGACAGACGGACATGTCTCAATCGACTCGGCTAGTGATCCTGAGCAAGAATATATATACTTTATGGGGTCTGCCACGCCTTCTTATGCCTGTTACATACATTTTGCACAAAATTAGTATACCCTTTTTTGACCATTTTCAATGGTCGAAGGGTAAAACAAGTAGGTAAGGCTACAGTCGGGCGCCCGACAGTAAGATACCCTTCTCCCAATTTTACAAATACGTTACAAACGTGTAACCACACTAATAATTCCAAACATTTCTGCACAAAAACTTTTAATACATATAGCTTACTCGCTCGCACTCACACAGCGACACGTGTAAAGGTAAAGCGACACGACGCAACGTCGACGTCGGCGTCAACTGCTCAAAGCAGCGCGTAAGCTGCTGCCCGTACCGAACTTTTGTACTGAAAACGTTGACTTGAATAACTTCTGTGTTATTGGTCCGATCGGATTGTAATTTGAAGGATGTGTTCATATTGCATTAAGATTTATACGTACCAAAGTAGAACGTTATGCGTTTAATACTTTGCTTAATAATCGCAAACAACCGATTTGCGGGGGCGGTGGGCGTGGCATCAAACATTTGACATAAACTTGATCTGCCTATGATTTATAGGAACCTTTATGCCAAATTTGGTATCTCTAGCTTTTTTTATAGCTAAGATCTGTTGTCTCATACAGACGGACAGACAAACGGACATGTTTCAATCGACTCGGCTAGTTATCCTGAGCAAGAATATATATACTTTATGGGGTCTGCCACGCCTCCTTATGCCTGTTACATACATTTTGCACAAAGTTAGTATACCCTATTTTGACCATTTTCAATCGAAGGGTATCAAAAACAAAAAAGCTATTACCGACCGTGAGGATTTCTTGAACCATGGACCTTCAAAAAAAAAATCGGCCTATGCAGTCTGCAACTATAACAGCTTTGCCATTAGCGAATTCCGAATCTCATCGGTAAAGTTGCATTATAAGACCATTCAGCTTGTCGTACAGGACAAAAACAAATTATTATTGTGTCGTGTGTGTGTGTGTGTAAGACAATGCCAACTCACTCCCTTTAAAATTCTGTTTAATCAAATGCAAACTTAAAATATTTTAAATGCTTGAAAAAAAGCTAGTACCCCAAAAAACCACTTGCATCGCGTAGGATTCGAACTCGCACCCTTTCACCCGACAGTCAACGACCAGATCCACTCAGCCACAAAGTCTATTAAGCAAACGCCAAAAATTGCAATTATGATCAATGCCGTTGGAGTTGAACCTGAATCTTGCATATCTAACAAAACAAAACAGACAAAAACACGTGGTCACATGGCACTTCTATTTTCTTAATATCTTCCACATTTATAGTCCAATCTTACTAAAATTTTCCCGAAACGTCCGCAAGATGGTATTTATAAAACTGTTGCTGTAAAGCTAATATTGCGGCTGTAATCAGTTTTTTTCAATTTATGGGGGCAGGTGGAGGCGTGGCAAAAATTCAAAATAAACTTGATCAGCCTGCAGTAATAACACATGTTGTCACCAAATTTGGGAATTCTAGCTCTTACAATAGCTGAGATCCAGGTGTTCACACGGACGGAAAGACAGACAGACGGACGGACGGACAGACGGACAGACGGACAGACGGACGGACGGACAGACGGACATGGCTATATGGACTCGGCTGTTGATACTGATTCAGAATATATATACTTTATGGGGTCGGAGATGTCTCCTTCTGCCTGTTACATACATTTTCGGTTCGAACAAAGTTAAAATACCCTTTTACTCTATGAGTAGCGGGTATAAAAATCAATTACAAACGTGTAACCACACACATAACTTCAAAAGGAGAATTCTGCACAAATACTTCTACTACATATAGCATACTCGCTCGCACTCACACAGCGACGCGCGTAAAAAGTAAAGCGACACGACGCATCGTCGACGTCGGCGTCAACTGCTCAAAACAGCGAGCAGGCTGCTGTCCGTACATTTGTACTGAAAACGTTGGCTTTAATACGTTCATATTGCATACGTTCATATTGCATTCAGCTTTATAAACTCCAAAGCAGAACTTTATAAGTTCAATACTTTGCTAATAATCGAAAATTACCAATTTGCGGGGGCGGTGGGCGTGGCATCAAACATTTGCATAAACTTCATCTGCCCCGGATATATAGGATCCTTTATATTTTCAAAAATATTCTGATATATTTCCTACATAATATATAATAATATATATAAATTATTATACATAAAATACAAATATTATTCTGCTTGATCCTCCCAGAAGGTATATGCTTGTCTGAAAGATTAAGCCATACATGTCTAAGTACGCACGAATTAAAAGTGAATCTGCAAAAGACTCTTTATATCAGTTATGGTTCCTTAGATCATTATCCGTTACTTGGATAACTGTGGTAATTCTAGAGCTAATACATGCAATTAAAACACGGAACTTTTGGAACGTGAGCTTTTATTAGGCTAAAACCAAGCGATCGCTAGATCTTTACATTGGTTGAACTCTAGATAACATGCAGATCGTATGGTCTTGTACCGACGACAGATCTTTCAAATGTCTGCCCTATCAATTTTTGATTGTAGGACTACCATGGTTGCAACGGGTAACGGGGAATCAGGGTTCGATTCCGGAGTGGGAGCCTGAGAAACGGCTACCACATCTAAGGAAGGCAGCAGGCGCGTAAATTACCCGCTCCCAGCTCGAGGAGGTAGTAACGAAAAATACTAGTACAGGACTCATATCCGAATTGGAATGAGGGCACTTTAAACATTTTAACAAGGACCTATTGGAGGGAAAGTCTGGTGCCAGCAGCCGCGGTAATTGCAGATCCAATTGCGTATATTAAAGTTGTTGCGGTTAAAACGTTCGTAGTGAACTTTTGCTTTTATATTTTATATGTACGATTATAGTTAGTACTATACCTTTATATATGTAAGCGTATTACCGGTGGGGTTCTTATGTATAATTAAATACTTGTATTTTTTTATATGTTCTTCCTAGTTTAAAACCTGCATAAGTGCTCTTCATCGAGTGCTATTGTGGGCCGGTACAATTACTTTGAACAAATTAGAGTGCTTAAAGCAGGCTTCAAATGCCTGATTATTCTGTGCCTTGGATAATTAAATAAGACGTCGTAAGACTAACTTAAGCGAAAGCATATGCAATGATGTTTTCAATAATCGAGAACGAAAGTTAGAGGTTCGAAGGCGATCAGATACCGCCCTAAATCTAACCATAAGCGATGCCAGCTAGCAATGTAGCTACTTTTATGGCAATCTCAGTCGCTTCCCGGGACCGAGAGGTCCGGATAAACCGCTGAACCACTTTCATGCTTGGGATTGTGAACTGAAACTGTTCACATGAACTTGGAATTCCTAGTAAGTGTGAGTCATTAATTAGCATTGATTATGTCCCTGCCTTTTTTGTACATCGCTACTACCGATTGAATTATTTAGTGAAGTCTCCGGATGTGATCACTGTGACGCCTTCTAGCGTGTTGCGGTACCGGCCCACAATAACACTCGATGAAGAGCACTAATGCAGATTTTTAATAAGGAGGAACATATAAAAAAATACAAGTATTTAATTATACATAAGAACCCCATCAGTAATTCGCTTACATACAATTGTAAGTTGTGCTACCCGTAGAAGCACAAGTTCAACTACGAACGTTTAAACCGCAACAACATTAATTTACGCTATTGGAGCTGGAACTACCGCGGCTGCTGGCACCAAAATTGCCCTCTAATAGTTCATTGTTAAAGGATTAAAAAAGTGTACTCATTCCAGTTACAAGGCCTCGGATATGAGTCCTGTATTGTTATTTTTCGTCACTACCTCCCCGAGCTGGAAGCGGGTATTTTACGCGCCTGCTGCCTTCCTTAGATGTGGTAGCCGTTTCTCAGGCTCCCACTCCGGAATCGAACCCTGATTCCCCGTTACCCGTTGCAACCATGGTAGTCCTAGATACTAACATTAAAAGTTGATAGGGCAGACATTTGAAAGATCTGTCTTCGGTACAAGATCATACAATCTGCATGTTATTTAGAGTTCAACCAATGCGATCTCTTGGTTTTAGCCTAATAAAAGCACACGTTCCAGAAGGTCCGTGTTTTAATTGCATGTATTAGCTCTAGAATTACCACAGTTATCCAAGTTACTGTTAACGATGGCTTAATCTTTGAGACAAGCATATAACTAATGACAGGATCAACCAGAATAATATTTGTATTTTATGTATACATACAATAATATTATACATAAATATAATGAATTTTTTATATGTAGGAAAACATATATCAATATATTTTTGAAAATATATGAATAGATATGTTATTTTGACATATAAAATAACGAGAACGGCTTTTATTACATAGCTTACGTTTTCGATATTATTAAAATTTAACATTTTAATCTATTGATAATCATTCAAAAATATCTTTATATGTACACTTACTTAATATAATTCATTCACACTTTTAAGTTTTAATTTGATTAAATTAAAATTTGTATTTTGATGGATAAATTAATATTCATCCTCAATATATAATTGACGCCACTCTAATTATATATTTAACATAACAACAGGTCGACAAGCTTCATATTAAATAGGAATAAATTCCTTTTTTTCTAAATTAAATTATTTGTCGCCTTTTATTCTAAACCCTACTAGTTTTTTCTAAACAACCTTACAAAAAAGTTATTTTAACTTCGCACCATATATAAATAATTTATATACGAAATATATATACAAATTTTTATATATATATTTTTACTTACTTCTTGTATATTAATTACAAATATACTGAATGATAATTATGTTATGGAATCATTAGTGAATATATTGTATGAAATCAATATACCTTGGCTTATTCCAAATGTGTAATAATTATCTTTACATTACTTTCATATTTCGCAGCCAAGCGTATTAATAAATAATACGACGGTAAAGGCGATATATGTATATGAGTACTCATATACAGATCAGCACACACTGCTGTTCATGTAAGGGTTTTTTGACACGCAGCCTTCAAAGCGATAATTTTTCATTTTCATTCCTTTTATATTGCTCAATACATTCGTATATTTAAACAATAATACACTAAAAACTTCATTTCTTCTTTTTATTTTGAATTCTTTATTTTTCATAAATATATTTGAATTCATTTTATTCTAAGACTGCCGGCAAGACAAGCACTCCATACCCATATTAATTTTCCAACAAAACATTTTTTTCATATGACTTGCCTTGCGCGACATCACTCCACATATAAGGGTTTTTTGACACGCAGCCTTCAAGCCGATCATTTTTCATATGAAACCCTTTCCTAGTACATTTCATAGGTATGTATCAATAAAATAATACACTGAAAACTTCATTTCTTCTTGAATTCTATATTTTCCATTAATATATTTGAATTCATTTTATTTTTAGACTGCCGGCAAGACAAACACTCCACAGTCATATGATTTTTCATATATAAAATTTTTTTCATATGACTTGCCTTGCGCGACACCACTCCACCTATAAGGGTTTTTTGACACGCAGCCTTCAAACCGATCATTTTTCATATGAAATCCTCTCCTAGTACATTTCATATGTGTGTATCAATAAAATAATACACTAAAAACTTCATTTCTTCTTGAATTCTATATTTTCCATTAATATATTTGAATTCATTTTATTTTTAGACTGCCGGCAAGACAAACACTCCACAGTCATATGATTTTTCATATATAAAATTTTTTTCATATGACTTGCCTTGCGCGACACCACTCCACCTATAATTTTTCATATGATTTTATATTTCTTGAATTTTATATGCCGTCGGCAAGGCAAATAATACTCCAAAACCATATGAAATTTCATATATATTAATTTCGTATGAAAAATTTTATTCATATAAGTTTTTCATATGAAAAATTTTATTCATATAAGTTTTTCATATGAAAAATTTTATTCATATAAGTTTTTCATATGAAAAATTTTGTTCATATAAGTTTTTTATATGAAATTTTTTCATATGATTTTATATTTCTTGAATTGTATATGCCGTCGGCAAAGCAAATAATACTCCAAAACCATATGAAATTTCATATATATTAATTTCGTATGAAAAATTTTATTCATATAAGTTTTTCATATGAAAAATTTTGTTCATATACGTTTTTTATATGAACACTTTGTTTCATATAAGTTTTTCATATGAATTTTTTTCATATGATTTTATATTTCTTGAATTTTATATGCCGTCGGCAAGGCAAATAATACTCCAAAACCATATGAAATTTCATATATATTAATTTCGTATGAAAAATTTTATTCATATAAGTTTTTCATATGAAAAATTTTATTCATATAAGTTTTTCATATGAAAAATTTTGTTCATATACGTTTTTTATATGAACACTTTGTTTCATATAAGTTTTTCATATGAATTTTTTTCATATGATTTTATATTTCTTGAATTTTATATGCCGTCGACAAGGCAAATAATACTCCAAAACCATATGAAATTTCATATATATTAATTTCGTATGAAAAATTTTATTCATATAAGTTTTTCATATGAAAAATTTTATTCATATAAGTTTTTCATATGAAAAATTTTGTTCATATAAGTTTTTTATATGAAGACTTTGTTTCATATAAGTTTTTCATATGAATTTTTTTCATATGATTTTATATTTCTTGAATTCTATATGCCGTCGGCAGGGCAAATAATACTCCAAAACCATATGAAATTTCATATATATTAATTTCGTATGAAAAATTTTATTCATATAAGTTTTTCATATTTTATACATATAAGTATTTCAAATGAAAAGTTTTGTTCATATAAGTTTTTTATATGAAGACTTTGTTTCATATAAGTTTTTCATATGAAAGTTTTTTATATGATTTTATATTTCTTGAATTCTATATGCCGTCGGCACGGCAAATAATACTCCGCAGTCATTTGCAATTTTATATGTATTAATTTTATATAAAATATTTTATGCAGATAAGTTTTTCATATGAACAAATTTATTCATATAAGTTTATTTATATAAAGACTTTTATTTATTAATTCTTTTTATATGAAATTTTTTATATCATTCAATACCATCTTAAATGTTTGATAATTAAAATTTGTTAAGTCTATTTTATTTATTCGTGTGTTTAACACAGTATTACTTCAGTATACTTTTTTCTTAAGTTAATTCAATTAGATATGACAAGATATTCTCCACATGTATATTATATTAATACATAAATGATATATAATTTATATATAAGTTTTTGTTTATTATATTTTCTCTTTGTTTCTTATATTCTTTTTCTTTTATATATATTCTTTCTTCTTCATGTTTCCGTTTTCTCTGTACATAAAACATTTATACAATACAGTATTCATGTTAAATGTACCATTATGTTTTGTATGTCGAATCATCAAGCAAAGGATAAGCTTCAGTGGATCGCAGTATGGCAGCTGCTCAACCACTTACAACACCTTGCCTGTTACAAAAGTCGTTTACAATTGATTCTAGGCTTTGTCATTGTATTAAATAATGTTTTTATATATAACTAGCGCGGCATCAGGTGATCGAAGATCCTCCCAATTTACTATGTTACAAATAACATTGGCATCACATCCATTGTCGTTTATAAAATAAATTATAAGCTTTAAATGGTTTAGAAGCCATACAATGCAAATTGCCCCTTATTTATCATTGCAGTCCAGCACGGATACGACCTTAGAGGCGTTCAGGCATAATCCAACGGACGTAGCGTCATACCACTGTTCGCTCGAACAAGTATTGTGCCATTGGTCCGTACCTGCGGTTCCTCTCGTACTACGCAGGAATGCTGTCGCAACAACGTTTTGTCATTAGTAGGGTAAAACTAACCTGTCTCACGACGGTCTAAACCCAGCTCACGTTCCCTTGCATGGGTGAACAATCCAACGCTTGGTGAATTTTGCTTCACAATGATAGGAAGAGCCGACATCGAAGGATCAAAAAGCGACGTCGCTATGAACGCTTGGCCGCCACAAGCCAGTTATCCCTATGGTAACTTTTCTGACACCTCTTGTGTACTGAACACCGAGATCAAGTCAGCATTTGCCCTTTTGCTCTATGTGTGGTTTCTGTCCGCACTGAGCTGGCCTTGGGATACCTCCGTTATTATTTGAGAGATGTACCGCCCCAGTCAAACTCCCTACCTGGCAATGTCCTTGAATTGGATCATACCTGAGTAATTGGAGTTATACCAAATTATTAAATCAAAATTACATAAATGCACTCTCTCATTAAAGAATTTGTTTGCGATTATATAACAAACTCGTGATACTTTGATCAAGAAGCTTGCATCAAAACCCAATACCATAAGATATAATAAATATATCCGTATAATGGCTAGGAAATGATACACGTTCCATTTAATCAAGTAAGTAAGGAAACAATAAGAGTAGTGGTATTTCATTGTCGATATCAAACCGAAATCTAATATCTCCCACTTATTCTACACCTCTTATGTCTCCTTACACTGCCAGATTAGAGTCAAGCTCAAAAGGGTCTTCTTTCCCCGCTAATTATTCCAAGCCCGTTCCCTTGGCTGTGGTTTCGCTAGATAGTAGATAGGGACAGTAGGAATCTCGTTAATCCATTCATGCGCGTCACTAATTAGAAGAGAAAATTTGATGACAATATGTGTTATTACTGCAGGCTGATCAAGTTAATTTTGGATTTCAGCCACGCCCCCACCCGCACCCATAAATTAAAAAAAAATGATTACAGCTGCAATATTAGCTCTACAGCTCTAAAACTTCTCTCTTCTAAGTGAACGGACGTGTTTTTTTTCTGCTCCCCGCTTTTATTAAATTTTGCCTGCAAACAATCGGTGTTCGCCAAATTTAATCTCACTGACTTGTGCAATTTATCGTTCACTTTCGCGAGTGCATACCTGCTTAACCCACTGCTTCGTAGTTAATATGTAAGAATAATATTTGTTAACTGCCACTTTACTGCCCGCTGCTCGAGTCTGTTTACTGCCCGCTGCTCGAGTCTGACCTTGCTCAACCGAAAAAATGTGTATCTATGATTCAAAAGCAAATGTGTGTAAATCGTCGATGACGTGCGACTGAAGCGACTGAAGCGTTTTGTTTCACCGCCGCTGTTGGATTCAGTGAATTTGATGCGATACAAGAAAAATTAGATTTTTGTAGTTTTCTGGTAGCCATATCTTTCTGTTATCTTATTTAGTTGTCTGTAGTCTACACACATTCTTTTTCCGCCATCCTTTTTTTTCACTAGGACAATTACGGAACTGTACGGAGAGGTCGAATATGTCCTAAGGCCAGAAGTTCATCAATTATTATTTTTATTTCTTTCCGATGCGCACAATAAATTGGTAAATCGAATTTTAATCTGATCTTCATTTCGTAATTATGATCTGCAATCGGAATGTTTTCGGTATTGAAATAGTTTTTCTTAATGGCTTCATAAACCCTATTGAAATGTTCACTACTTAAATCGGGACTTATATTTTATTTAATTTCTTCGTCTATGTCAATATTCATTATACAACTATCAATACTACAGTTATTTGATGGACATTTTTCCGAAATATCGGAGGTATTACAATTTTCTATCAATTCAAAGGAAGAATAAACAGAATAGAAGGTTTACTCATTATTTACGTATTGCACAATTTGCAATATTCTACAATAATATCAATAGTCTATGGGCTATAAATGCAATGCAGAATTTTTTTTATTAATTTTCAAAATATGTCTTTATTTGCCGAACCTATAATATGCGAAATTGGATTTTTCTTTTGGAAAGAAAGTTTTAAATTAAATAATTTCAAAAAGTCCCTTCCTAACAATACTCGATAAGGGATAAACTCGTCCGGAACAACGTAAAGCAATACTTTTTTTGTAATGTCTTCAAAAGTTATCATATTTCTGCTAGAAGTCCCGCGTAGATTTTCTAGAATCTTCTTCTTCTGTAACAGTTCGATTTCAGCTTCAACAATTGCTTGTTCTGCTTGGATTTCATTTAACTTGTCAATTTTGTCAGAAATTTGCAGAGCCTGTACAGCTGCTATGGGCTGTTCGCCTGATTCGGAAATTTGTTTTCTGTGTCTGCCGCTTTTATAGCAGTTTCCATACTGTCAAATGGTGCTCCGTGGTCCTTAGCGAATTTCGTTGATCAGAAGCCATGTAATTATTTGTTCTCTTTCCATGATGAAATTTAACGGAACTTTACAAAATTTGCGCGACACGCCGGCGTCAATGAAGAAACTAGCTGACAATTGTCAATTTGTAAGAATATTCACTGTTTGATTTCATACGGGAAGAATTTTGTGTTTGTTTGGCGTTTGTTGATCCCACTTCTAAACTTGTGGATGATAATCTCTCTTATGTTTTATTTTTCATTTACGCTCTTGCCTTTGGTTTTTACAATGTTCTGTCTTTTTAATCATTCCAACGATAGTGACGCTCTGCCCTCCCGTGTTCCACAGCACTAACCTAACGATGCGATAGTGATGCTCTCTCAATCCTGTGTTATACAACACTATCCCATTGATAGGGTTTCAGATAACTTAATTAACTTACGATAGTATATCGAAAAGGTCACACTTGATAACATAAGACTAAAAATAATAATTAATAATTAATTAACATATGAAAAATTAATACAAGTTGGAAGATTGATATTTCCTTCAAATGGAAAGCTCTCAGTCGAACACGATCCATATCGGCTTTGGCTTTGGCTTTGCTTTCGAAGTGCTCGGCTCTTCACAGCGGTCATCGGAACTGCTCTCATCGGTCTCCGAAAAATATACATCTTCCTCTATAATTTTTTTATTTTCAACCCATTCGTCTTCGGAGTCGGACGTGTTGTCGACTTCACTTAGTTTCGGGTTATTGATTTCGTTGCCGTAATTCAAATTACCGTAAAATGATTGTATATTCATTTCCTCAAAAGAAATGCATATACAGCCATATATGGCGTCAGCAGTTTCTTGCAAAAAATAGTACTTAAATTGCTTACCGAATAGTCAAATTATATTAATTATTAAAGAAAACTTTATATTATTTTTTCGAAAAAAATAGTTTCAAGCGCTAATGGTGTTTTTTAATAGAGTAAATTAATTTTCAAATACAGCAATGTTCAATTTCGTTCGTCTGCTTGAGGTACTTGCAAAAAAACTGATTAAAACGCGAGAGAAGGCATTATGAAAAAGTTGTGCACATCGAATTCCAACAAAAAGTAGTACAAAAAAGAATAACTGTTAACAATGAATGAGCGTATGTACCGTTTTATCACCAAAAAGAATTATTGAAAGTGAGAAAAAATATATATGGCTCTGCATGCGGTAAATAAATTTTGTAATTAAATTTTGTTAAGTGCATTTCATTTATTCGTGTTCTTAACACAGTATTAGTTCAGTATCCTCTTTTATTAAGTCTATTCAATTAGATATGACAAGATAATCTCCACATGTATATAGTGACATATCCATTCTACACCCACACTTTAAACTCCCCAATTCCACATAATATAATCATAAACAACGCACACTATTGTAAAATCCACATACAAACATTAATGTCTAAGTACAAAATGTAATCTAAGAACGAGAGCCCTTCGATTAACTTTGGTTCCCACATATCATAAAACCAAAAACGCGAACAATAACAAATAATTACTTCAAACTCGATCACCCAAATAATTGTCCCAAATTCGATCACTTGGCTAGCCCAATGTTTACAACGAGCCAACTGAAATAATAAAGCTTCATCACCCGGGTCTCCGCCCAATGTTTACAGCGAGCCAACTGAAATAACAAAACTTTATCGCTCGAGTTTCCGCTCAGGCACTTGTCGAAAAGGTCACACTTGATAACATAAGACTAAAAATAATAGAGTATAACTTAACATATGAAAAATTTTGTTCATATTAGTTTTTCATATGAAATATTTTGTTTCATATAAGTTTCTCATATGAAATTTTTTCATATGACTTTATATTTATTAAATTCTATATGCCACACGGCAAATAATACTTCACAACCATATGAAATTTCATATATATTAATTTTATATGAACAAATTTATTCATATAAGTTTTTTATATGAAGACTTTGTTTCATATAAGTTTTCCACATGATTTTATATTTCTTGAATTCTATATGCCGTCGGCAAGGCAAATAATAGAGACGTGGCAGACCCCATAAAGTATATATATTCTTGCTCAGGATCACTAGCCGAGTCGATTGAGACATGTCCGTCTGTCTGTCCGTCTGTCCGTCTGTCCGTCTGTCCGTCCGTCCGTCTGTCCGTCTGTATGAGACAACAGATCTCAGCTATTAAAAAAGCTAGAGACACCAAATTTGGTATGGATGTTCCTATCTATCATAGGCAGATCAAGTTTATATTAAATGTTTGATGCCACGCCCACCGCCTCCGCAAATCGGTTATTTGCGATTATTAAGCAAAGTATTAAACTCATAACTTTCTGCGTTTGTATTTATAAAGCTAAATGCAATATGAACATATTCTCCAAATTACAATCCGATCGGACCAATAACACAGAAGTTATTCAAGTCAACGTTTTCAGTACAAATGTTCGGTACGGGCAGCAGCTTACGCGCTGCTTTGAGCAGTTGACGCCGACGTCGACGTAGCGTCGTGTCGCTTTACTCTTTACACGTGTCGCTGTGTGAGTGCGAGCGAGTAAGCTATATGTATTGGAAATATTTGTGCAGAACTTTCTGTTTAAAATTATGAGTATGGTTACACGTTTGTAACGGATTTGGAAAATTGGGAGAAGGGTATCTTACTGTCGGGCCTCCGACTGTAGCCTTATATTCTTGTTCATATTAGTTTTTCATATGAAAAATGTTGTCCATATATGTTTATTTATATAAAGACTTTTATTTATTAATTTTTTTTTTATATGAAATTTTTCAAATCATTCACTACGATCTTAACCCTCTACTGCATGAGCATAGAAATATTGAAGAAAACAATCTTTTTTATTTAAATATTGTTTTATTTAGGTGAAAATAACATATATTTCAAACATTTATTTTTTTTGGGGCCATAGTTTGGGTGAAAAAAAAATTAAGCCATATATAGCTTCCTATGCATTTAGCGTATTATATGGCCATATCTATGCAATCATTTGAAAGTTGGCAAAACAGTTTCTTTTCTCATTATAACGTAAAAATACATTGCATTTATCGCAAAAGGTGTATGATCGGAAGGAACAATCGTTTTGCCAGAGTTGCCTTTTCGTTTCCAAGTGGGAAAATGTCCAGATTTGTCCTCTCGAACAGAATTTAAGGGAAAATCCTGGTGCCTCATTCGCTTGCTGGTAGATGGAGTACCTTCCCTGCTTGTAATCGGCGATGCAGTTGGAGTCATCCCAGGACGCCCGCGCTTCTTTATTTTTCCTGCCTTGCACAGGTGCTCAGTTATAGAAAGCTTGAAGTCGAACAGTGGCATATATTGATCAATCTTAGGAGACTCGATTTACCAATTTTCATAAGGTAGACTTCAAGGTTTGGACTATTGAACCAATTCTCGAAAAATAATTTGAAGTTTTTTCCTTTTGGTACGGTTGTCGATAGTCTTGTTACAACATTTCCGCATACTCCCAAATTAGGTGCTTCTTCCGTATATGTATCACTTTGGGCTCCCGCAAAAATATCAAAATCGTAGCTAAAACCTGATACTCCACTCAAAACAAAATTTTTAAAGCCCCATTTGTGAGGCTTTGCAGGATTATATTATTTTAAGTGGTGCCGGCACTTCGTGGGAATAATTTGCTCATCAGCCACCAAATGTTCCTCCTTAGGTACGAGCAACAATTGATTACGGATTTTGTCCAGTACCGGTCGAATCTTGAATAGCTTGTCAAACACGGCTTCACCTGCCAACTTCATATTTTCATTATTGTTGAAGTGCAGAAATCGTTTTATAGTTTCCCATCTATTGCAAGTCATGGTGTTATATAGTCTTGAAGATGGTAACTTTACCAACGACATGTATATGACTATGCCTATAAATTGCTCCACTTCATTTCGTGATATATTAGCTGGCCTATTTATATCAACTTGGACTGCATGTAGATTTGACTGCTCAACCAAGAAATTCATCAGATCGTCGGTAAAAAAAAATGTAAAAAAGTCTGCCGCTGTTTCCAGTTCATTAATACAAGTTGGAAGATTGATATTTCCTTCAAATGGAAAGCTCTTAGTCGAACACGATCCATATCGGCTTTGGCTTTGGCTTTGCTTTCGAAGTGCTCGGCTCTTCACAGCGGTCATCGGAACTGCTCTCATCGGTCTCCGAAAAATATACATCTTCCTCTATAATTTTTTTATTTTCAACCCATTCGTCTTCGGAGTCGGACGTGTTGTCGACTTCACTTAGTTTCGGGTTATTGATTTCGTTGCCGTAATTCAAATTACCGTAAAATGATTGTATATTCATTTCCTCAAAAAGAAATGCATATACAGCCATATATGGCGTCAGCAGTTTCTTGCAAAAAATAGTACTTAAATTGCTTACCGAATAGTCAAATTATATTAATTATTAAAGAAAACTTTATATTATTTTTCGAAAAAAATAGTTTCAAGCGCTAATGGTGTTTTTTAATAGAGTAAATTAATTTTCAAATACAGCAATGTTCAATTTCGTTCGTCTGCTTGAGGTACTTGCAAAAAAACTGATTAAAACGCGAGAGAAGGCATTATGAAAAAGTTGTGCACATCGAATTCCAACAAAAAGTAGTACAAAAAAGAATAACTGTTAACAATGAATAAGCGTATGTACCGTTTTATCACCAAAAAGAATTATTGAAAGTGAGAAAAAATATATATGGCTCTGCATGCGGTAAATAAATTTTGTAATTAAATTTTGTTAAGTGCATTTCATTTATTCGTGTGTTTAACACAGTATTAGTTCAGTATCCTTTTTTATTAAGTCTATTCAATTAGATATGACAAGATAATCTCCACATGTATATAGTGACATATCCATTCTACACCCACACTTTAAACTCCCCAATTCCACATAATATAATCATAAACAACGCACACTATTGTAAAATCCACATACAAACATTAATGTCTAAGTACAAAATGTAATCTAAGAACGAGAGCCCTTCGATTAACTTTGGTTCCCACATATCATAAAACCAAAAACGCGAACAATAACAAATAATTACTTCAAACTTGATCACCCAAATAATTGTCCCAAATTCGATCACTTGGCTAGCCCAATGTTTACATCGAGCCAACTGAAATAATAAAGCTTCATCACCCGGGTCTCCGCCCAATGTTTACAGCGAGCCAACTGAAATAACAAAACTTTATCGCTCGAGTTTCCGCTCAGGCACTTGTCTCAGGATTCTCCAATTACCCCTATTTATCGGGAACCTCTCCCTCTCTCAATGAGAGAACATTAAAATCAAATCAGCCAAACTCTCTTAAAGAGAACATTAAAATCAAATTAGCTATACTCTCTTAAAGAGTTTGTTCTCTTAACACCCACTCTGACTATATAAACCCAGGCACGCGTCTAAGATGTAGTTCAGTTAACTTTCAGTTTAGTTCTGTTCAGTTCAGCTTAGATCTGTTCAGTTCAGCTCAGTCCCGAACACCGAGTGCGCTATCAACTGCGATAGCTCGCTAAAGTCTGTTATCAAAACCTAGTTATAATCTAAAGGCTGTAGTTTTTCCTTTGGGAGTAAATAAAAAAGTGTTTAAATAGTAAACTGAAAAACAACTGTGTTTTTATTGTTTTTTATTAAACCCTCGGTCTGAATTCGTTAATATATTAACAAATGATATATAATTTATATATTAGTTTCTGTTCATTATATTTTCTCTTTGTTTCTTATATTATTTTTCTTTTATATTCTTTCTTCTTCATATTCCCGTTTTCTCTGTACATGAAACATATATACAATACAGTATTCATGTTAAATATACCATTATGTTTTGTATGACGAATCATTAAGTCATCAATCATCAAGGATAAGCTTCACTGGATCGCAGTATTGCACCTGCTGAACCACCTCAACACCTTGCCTGTTACAAAAGTCTTTTACAATTGATTCTATGCTTTGTCATTGCATTTAATAATGTTTTTATATATAACTAGCGCGGCATCAGGTGATCGAAGATCCTCCCAATTTACTTTGTTTCAAATAACATTGGCATTACATCCATTGTCGTTTACAAAATAAATTATATATGGCTTAGTAGCCATACAATGCAATTTGCATTGTATGACAATTTGTCCTTTATTTATCATTGAGTCCAGCACGGATACGGCCTGCGTTCAGGCATAATCCAACAGACGTAGCGTCATACCACTGTTCGCTCGAACAAGTATTGTGCCATTGATCCGTACCTGAGGTTCCTCTCGTACTACGCAGGAATGCTGTCGCAACAAAGTTTTGTCCTTAGTAGGGTAAAACTAACCTGTCTCACGACGGTCTAAACCCAGCTCACGTTCCCTTGCATGGTTGAACAATCCAACGCTTGGTGAATTTTGCTTCACAATGATAAGAAGATCCGACATCGAAGGATCAAAAAGCGACGTCGCTATGAACCGTTGGCCGCCACATACCATTTATCCCTATGGTAACTTTTCTGAAACCTCTTGTTAAAACCTCTTTAAACCAAAAGGATCGATATTTCGAGCTTTTGCTGTCCCTGATCTAGTCTCTATGTGTAGTTTCTGTCCGCACTGAGCAGGCATTGGGACACCGCCGTTATTATTATTAGTATTATATTATTGGATCATACCTGAGTAATTGGAATTATACCAAATTATTAAATCAAAATTACGTAAATGCACTCTCTCATTAAAGAATTTGTTTGCGATTATATAACAAACTCGTGATAATATGATCAAGAAGCTTGCATCAAAACCCAATACGATAAGAAACTAATAGACCATGTATTTTTTTTTAAATCCATGGCCTAAAAATAAGTATATCAGTATAATGACTAGGAAATGCTACACGTTCCATATAATGAAGTAAGTAAGGAAACAATAAGAGTAGTGGTATTTCATTGTCGATATCAAACCGAAACACTGCCAGATTAGAGTCAAGATTAAAAGGGTCTTTATTCCCCGCTAATTATTCCAAGCCCGTTCCCTTGGCTGTGGTTTCGTTAGATAGAAGATAGGGACATTTCTCTGTGCCTATTTTACGTGGCGTGTTCGAATCGAAGGATTACAACCACGGCATTCATATATGCGCTGTGTGTTTAAATTAAGCACTGACTAAACTTGCGCTCCTGCCGGAGAAGAAGCTTCTCCACAAGCTGGCTTCTCGGCAGCCGGAGTCGCTCAGTCGTCGCATGACGACATCCCACTCCACGTGGTCGAAGGCTCCTTGGAAGTCCACGAAGACACCGAGTACATATTTCGGCGGACTGACAGCAACAGCGCTCACGACGTGGCTCCAAGCATCCTCAACGCAGCGTCCTTCTCGGAATCCAAACTGCCATCTGTTTCCATCCGATTGAAAAACATCGGTTCACCATGATCCCCTCTAGGCAAAAACTGGCAGCAGAAAGATACCATGGTAAGAGGAAGGATTGCTCCTGTCCTTATCCATCCCTTTGAGGAGCGCCACAACACTAGGTCGCTTCCACTCGGTGGGAAAGTATCCACTTCTGATACGGCGGGAAAATATCGCTGTCAGATGCTCGGGGATGGCACTCCACACCGTCTTGAATATCACCCCGGTGATGCCGCCCATGCCGGGAGAGCGCCAGTTCTTCGTTCTTCGGCAGTTCACAAAACAGTCTTCTTTGCGGTCTTGGCTCCTCTGCGTCACAGCACTTGATCGCACACAGAGTACACGAGCGAGCGCACTGCAGAGACCTGGTCATCCAACGGCGTGTCTCTCAACTGTGTTACCGGGTTCCCGCGTAACCACAACATTAATAATGTTATGGTCGCTCCCCGTACGTGATTAAGCGAACCCTGAGCACGCTCAGGAAGTTTGACAAACCACAAGGGGGATACTGCATTCGCGTCTAGACCAAAGATGACCGGATGGCTAGCAGCAGCACCACATCTAAGTACCTTAGGTACGGCTCCAGGTCAGTGTACTGGCAGTATACGGAGCATAGGATGATTAAGCCAAAACTTCCCGTAATGCTCACGCATACGCCAAACTCGGTGACCAGCGAGGTCCACAAAAGGCTCCTGCACCAATGCGAACAAGTGGCCAGAGTGGCGTAAGAGAACTCCGAGCTGGATGGTAGGAGCTCGGCCACGGCCACAATTTGCCTAGAGGAAGCTAAACATTAATTTCTAGCGTTTACCCTCGCAAGCACCGCACCGTAGATGGGGCACGTCTCCGAGAGCATAGAATAGCCCTTAGAACGACAGTTCCGTCAGTCCACCGGGCTCGTGCATCTAGGGGCTGTGTGGCCAGTTTGTCCACACTGGCGGCAAATGGTCTACATGACCCTACACTGGGAAACCTTGTGGTCACATCCGAGACTCCTATGACAAGCATAGGTGTGGACGAGCGACCGGCAACGGTAACTGAACCACTTGATATAGACCCGTCCGGTCTGCTCAAGGACGTTCAGCGCCTTTTCATCAACCTCAAGTGTCATATTGACTCTTTTGCTATCGGTGACTGACCACGGTTTCGTCTCCATGTGTACTGCTTTCTTAAAGCCCACAGGGTAGAACTCCTCCTTGAAGTTTTTGGCGTACAACTCTTCCATGAATTCCTCAGGCAGAATTCCCGTGTCCACAGCGAACACCTGCACCTTAGGTCGTTGGCTCTTGTTCGGCTGAACCTTGAGACCAACGTCAGCGAACTTCTTATTCGCGACGACCTTTTTCATCTCCTAGCCCAGGGGGCGGCGGTAGGAGCAAAAGCGGAGGCGGCTCCGGGAACAGCAGCGTTTGGAATCAGCACCAGTCCAAAACCTCGTCCGGATACTCCAGCTCCAGCGCCTGCATGTGATCCTAATTCAAAGGCTCCACCGCACTCCAAAGGCGCATAACGCATGGCAAGCGACATGATGAGCTCATCATACCGCTGTACCGCTGCGAAAACCGTGCTCGCTGCCTCGGGATCCGGGATCTTCACGCACCACGGCAGCTTTGACCCCGAGCTGGATGCTCGAGATCTCGGCCAGCACCGCGGGCGTGCCGCCAGCGGAGGGCAGCGGGTACGGTGGCATCATGAGGTGGGGGGTGGGCGGTGGGGTCCGGTGGGAGCCATGGCAGGCCTCTTGGCACCGACTACCTTCAACGCGTCTGCCTCTACGGCAGCAGCGGCAGCGGGTCGCCCTCTCCCCTTGCAAGTTCCCGTTAGCGCTCCAGTAAACAGAGTACCGTTGCGGCTTATCTCGAAAAATAAGCAATTCTCGCGTTCCGCACTCGAAAATAAACGTCTGCTCGGACGACTGTCTGAAGCAAAACGAGTAGATAGGGACAGTAGGAATCTCGTAAATCCATTCATGCGCGTCACTAATTAGATGACGAGGCATTTGGCTATTTTTTTTTTTAGGGTTGTCTCATTGTCTGATCCATTCAGCACCTGCGTCACACTATACCAGTTGCATATCTGGTATGTTAGAGCTACAATGATGCGTCCTGGACCGTTCCAGAAATTTACTTTTTCTATGGTTTGCCAAGGGAGCAGACTTAGACGAAAAGTTCATTATTCGTCAAAACACTCCACGATAGTACACTGCATGATGCATGAATATCATAAAGTCGCAGACTTTGCCGTTTACTACTATGGCATTAATTATATTGCTATCACTAGCTGTTATGACATCTAGCGCTCTCAATCGGGTGACAGATTGAAAACTCCAAATGCCACGCCAGTTTAGTGTGGCGGAAACGACCTCAATGTTTTATTGTACCCGCCGTTGACCTGACTTGAATTTCTTCACTTTGACATTCAGAGCACTGGGCAGAAATTACATAGTGGCAACACCCGCTAGGGCCATCACAGTGCTCTGTTTTAATTAGACAGTCGGATTCCCCAAGTCCGTGCTAGTTTTGAATTGATTGATAATTGATAATCGTTATAATACTAACTGGTCACCCAGCTAATATCTTACAAATTTTAGCAATAAAGTTCCACAATTGGGTACGTAACTAACTATCCGGGGAACAAGAAACTACCATAAATGATAGAAACTCTGTTTACGCAGAACGAGCAAATAAAGAATGTTATTGTTTCTCAATCTTCAGAGCCAATCCTTATCCCGAAGTTACGGATCTAATTTGCCGACTTCCCTTACCTACATTATTCCATCGACTAGAGACTCTTCACCTTGGAGACCAGCTGCGGATATTGGTACAGCCTGTTGAGAAGTTTGCGTGTCCCCACCATAAATTTTCAAGGTCCGAAAAGAAAATATCGACACAACAGTATATATCATGCTTCCATGATAGTACGGCTATAAAACAGAAAAGAAAACTCTTCCGAGATCTCTAGACGGCTTCTTTATGGTCGTTTCTGTTGCCAGGATGAGCACAAGGCCCATATTTAATAACAAACGAATACTCAACAGGTTACGGAATAGAAACCGTATTCCTATTCGTTCAAAATTATCATGTGTATAAAAAACAAGTAGGTAAGGCTACAGTCGAGCTCCCGACAGTAAGATACCCTTCTTCCAATTTTTAAAATCCGTTACAAGCGTGTAACTATACTCATAATTTCAAACAAAAATTCTGCACAAATTCTTCTACTATATATAGCTTACTCGCTCGCACTCACACAGCGACGCGCGTAATGAATAAAGCGACACGACGCAACGTCGACGTCGGCGTCAACTGCTCAAAGCAGCGCGCAGGCTGCTGCTCGTACCGAACGTTTGTACTGAAAACGTTGACTTTAATAACTTCTGTGTTATAACTGCGATCGGATTGTTATTTGGAGGATATATTCATATTGCATTCAGCTTTATATATACCAAAGCATAACTTTATACATTACTTACTTTGCTAAATAATCGTAAATTACCGGTTTGCGGGGGCGGTGGGCGTGGCATCAAATATTTGACATAAACTTCATCTGCCCCGGATATATAGGAATCCTTATACCAAATGTGGTGTCTCTAGCTTTTTTAATAGCTGAGATCTGTTGACTCAAACAAACAGACGGACAGACGGACAGACGAACGGACGGACAGACGGACAGACAGACGGACATGTCTCAATCGACTCGGCTAGTGATCCTGAGCAAGAATATATATACTTTATGGGGTCTGCCACGCCTCCTTATGCCTGTTACATACATTTTGCACAAAGTTAGTATACCCTTTTTTGACCATTTTCAATGGTCGAAGGGTATTAAAATTATTTCCTTTTTTGACCATTTTCAATGGTCGAAGGGTATTAAAATTATTTTCTTTTACTTGAAAAATTTCAGCTTACGCGTTGAACTTAGGACCGACTAACTCGTGATCAACCACTGTTCACACGAAACCATTCTCCACTTCAGTCCTCGATTTGTGGACCAATTCGTTTCGTTTCACCGCCGCTGTTGGATTCAGTGAATTTGATGCGATTCAAGAAAAATGTGATTTTTGTAGTTTTCTGGTAGACATCTCTTTCTGTTATCTTATTTAATTGTCTGTAGTCTACACACATTCTTGTTCCGCCATCCTTTTTTTCACTAGGACAATAACGGAACTATACGGAGAGGTCGAATATGTCCTAAGGCCAGAAGTTCATCAATTATTATTTTTATTTTTTTCCGATGCGCACAATAAATTGGTAAATCGAATTTTAATCTGATCTTCATTTCGTAATTATGATCTGCAATCGGAATGTTTTCGATATTGAAATAGTTTATCTTAATGGCTTCATAAACTCTATTGAAATGTAGTGAACATTAAATCGGGACTTTTATTTTATTCAATTTCTTCGTCTATGTAAATATTTATTATAAAACTATCAATACTACAGTTGTTTGATGGACATTTTTCCGAAATATCGGAGGTATTACAATTTTCTATCAATTCAACGGAAGTCAGAACAGAAGGTTTACTCATTATTTACGTATTGCACAATTTGCAATATTCTACAATAATATATATCAATAGTCTATGGGCGATAAATGCAATGCAGAATTTGTTCATTTTTAAAATATGTCTGTATTTGCCGAACCTATAATAGGCGAAATTCGATTTTTCTTTTGGAAAGAAAGTTTTAAATTAAATGTTTTCAAAAAGTCGCTTCCTAACAATACTGGATAAGAGATAAATTCGTCCAGAACAACGTAAAGCAATACTTTATTTGTAATGTTTTCAAAAGTTATCTTATTAAATAATCTTCAAAATTTTCGTGCAAAGCCGAAAATTTCCCAGTCCCACAAATGGTGTACCATAAAGCGAATCTCCTGTTAAACTTTGCGGTATGGTGGAATGTCGAATTCAACTAATTGCGCTATCAGTACCAAGTAAACAATGTCGAATTTGGTTCTTACCGTATTAACAATTGAAATCTCGGGAGACTCCATGTTAAGAGTATCCTTAATAAGGGCTATCATCTGCTTGGGAGCGCCTATGCTACAGTTTGGTGTGGCGATTTTATTGCGTAAACGCTTGTTACGCATTTCGGAGTAACGGAAAGATAATTTCTTTAGGTCTTCTATGGTAGAAGCAGAATATATCACCCACGTCGGAGGTGAAATCCTGCAGTCCTTCGATGATAAGTTGCACGACCTGAGATTCCTCGATGTGTGCTCTTGACGCGATATCCTGTATTTGAAAGATGTAGGCCAGGAATGACATCTTGCTGCTGAACACAATCGATTTGAGTAGTGTGACAACCTCGACTACGGAATGAGAACGGCCAAATGTTTGAAGAAAGCGTTGTCTGAACTCGCTGTAGGACCAATCGGCATCTGAACCTGGTTTCATAAGTCGACGTACGAATTTCAATTTGAAAATGTCATCGCCATCCATGGTGTCGCATGTACGTTCAAAATCACTCACCCACTTGCGCGCATCTACTGCATGCTCGCCGCTAAATGAAAAGATAGCGGTAATAACGTCATTCACTTCGGCACGATTTCTGCTAGAAGTCCCGCGTAGATTTTCTAGAATCTTCTTTCAGCTTCAACAATTGCTTGTTCTGCTTGGATTTTATATAACTTGTCAATTTCGTCAGAAATTTGCAGAGCCTGTACAGCTGCTATGGGCTGTTCACCTGATTCGGAAATTTGTTTTCTGTGTCTGCTGCTTTTATAGCAGTTTCCATACTGTAAAATGGTGCTACATGGTCTTTAGCGAATTTTTCCAATTGGCGGGTGTTCGCCTTCTTGTCGAATAGAATTTCGTTGATCAGAATATCGTTGATCAGAAGTCCGTCCGCGTGAACACCTGGATCTCAGCTATTATAAGAGCTAGAGTTTCCAAATTTGGTGACAACATGTGTTATTACTGCAGGCTGATCAAGTTTATTTTGGATTTTAGCCACGCCCCCACCCGCCTCCATAAATTGAAAAAATTGATTACAGCCGCAATATTAGCTTTACAGCAACAGTTTTATAAATCCGTTATAAATACTATCTTGCGGACGTTTCGTGAAAATTTCATTAAAATTTGACTATAAATGTGGAAGATATTAAGAAAATAGAAGTGCCATGTGACCACGTGTTTTTGTATGTTTTATTATGTTAGATATGCATTATCCAGGTTCAACTCCGGCGGCAAGCTTTTTTTATACCCTTCGACCATTGAAAATGGTCAAAAAAGGGTATACTAACTTTGTGCAAAATGTATGTAACAGGCATAAGGAGGCGTGGCAGACCCCATAAAGTATATATATTCTTGCTCAGGATCACTAGCCGAGTCGATTGAGACATGTCGGTCTGTCTATCCGTCTGTCCGTCTGTCCGTCTGTATGAGACAACAGATCTCAGCTATTAAAAAAGCTAGAGATACCAAATTTGGCATGCAGGTTCCTATAAATCATAGGCAGATCAAGTTTATATCAAATGTTTGATGCCACGCCCACCGCCCCCGCAAATCCGTTATTTGCGATTATTAAGCAAAGTATTAAACGCATAACGTTCTTCTTTGGTACGTATAAAGCTAAATACAATATGAACATATCCTCCAAATTACAATCCGTCAACGTTTTCAGTACAAATGTTTGGTACGGGCAGCAGCTTACGCGCTGCTTTGAGCAGTTGACGCCGACGTCGACGTTGCGTCGTGTCGCTTTACTCTTTACACGTGTCGCTGTGTGAGTGCGAGCGAGTAAGCTATATGTATTGGAAATATTTGTGCAGAACTTTCTGTTTAAAATTATGAGTGTGGTTACACGTTTGTAACGGAATTGGAAAATTGGAAGAAGGGTATCTTACTGTCGGGCGCCCGACTGTAGCCATATATTCTTGTTTCATTTATATGTACCAAAATTATTGCACTGTCATCATTGCAATTTTATCGTGGTTGCCGAATGGCTGCAGTGGCTGCGTGGATGTGAGTGCTGACTGTCGAGCGGAAGGGCTCGAGTTCTAATCCTACCCAACCCCGAATTATAAGTGGTTGATATTTTTGGATGTTAGCTTTTTTTCAAGCACTTAAAATTATTAAACAGAAATTTAAGGGGAGTGAGGAGTTGGTATTGTTACACACACACACACGAGACACAATAATAATGCAACTTTTACCGAGTAAATTCAAAATGCGCTAATGGCAGAGCTGTTATAGTTGCAGACTGCATAGGCCGAGTTTTTTTGGAGGTCCATGGTTCAAGACCTCTCGTCGGTAAAAAATTTTTTGTTTTATTTTTCTGTTCTTTTTTTTTTTGCATATGCGTTATATTTATTTAAAATCTATGTTAACGAAGTTTTAACTATATTTTAAGAAATTTAGAATATTTAGTCATATTTCGCAGCAATGTATGTACAACATAAACGACAAATCTGGATGGATTATTAAATTTCTCAATAAATATGTGAAACTTTATATAGGCGTCTCTTTTACACATTCATAATTAAAAGCCCTCTGATGAGTTCTAATTGGAAAACACTGAAAGCCATGCGGTAACATCTAATAGGAACCATGTGCAACTTTCAAAGTCAAAACAAATCTGAAACTGTGAGACGTGTTTTTTTCGTATGGTGGTAGCGGGTATACCACAGTCGGGCGCGCTCGACTGTAGCCTTTCCGACTTGTTTGGCTTTAGCTTTGCTTTCGAAGTGCTCGGCTCTTCACAGCGGTCATTGGAACTGCTCTCATCGGTCTCCGAAATATATACATCTTCCTCTATATTTTTTTTATTTTTAACCCATTCGTCTTCGGAGTCGGACGTGTTGTCGACTTCACTTAGTTTCGGGTTATCGATTTCGTTGACGTATTTCAAATTACCGTAAAATGATTTTATATTCATTTCTTAAAAAAGAAATGCATATACAGCCATATATGGTGTTAGCAGTTTCTTGCAAAAAATAGTACTTAAATTGTTTACCAAATAGTCAATTTATATTAATTATTAAAGAAAACTTTATATTATTTTCGAAAAAAAATAGTTTCAAGCGCAAATGGTGTTTTTTAATAGAGTAAATTAATTTTCGAATACGGCAATGTTCAATTTTGTTCGTCTGCTTGAGGTGCTTGCAACAAAACTGATTAAAACGCGAAAGAAGGCAACATGAAAAAGTTGTGCACATCGAATTCCAACAAAAAATAGTACAAAAAAGAATAACTGTTAACAATGAATGAGCGTATGTACCGTTTTATCACCAAAAAAAATTATTGAAAGTGAGAAAAAATATATATGGCTCTGCATGCAGTAAATAAATTTTGTTAATTAAATTTTAAAATTTTATTTAGTATTAGTTCAGTATCCTTTTTTATTAAGTTAATTCAATTAGATATGACAAGATAATCTCCACATGTATATAATCATAAACAACGCATACTATTGTAAAACCCACATACACACATTAATGTCTAAGTACAAAATGTAATAAAAGAACGAGAGCCCTTCGATTAACTTTGGTTCCCACAGATCATAAAATCAAAAACGCGAACAATTACAAATAATTGCTTCGAACTCGATCACCCAAATAATTGTCCCAGATTCGATCACTTGGCTAGCCCAATGTTTACAACGAGCCAACTGAAATAATAAAGCTTCATCACCCGGGTCTCCGCCCAATGTTTACAGCGAGCCAACTGAAATAACAAAACTTTATTGCTCGAGTTTCCGCTCAGACACTTGTCTCAGGATTCTCCCCCATTTATCAGGAACCTCTCCCTCTCTCAATGAGAGAACATTAAAATCAAATCAGCCAAACTCTCTTTAAGAGAACATTAAAATCAAATTAGCTAAACTCTCTTAAAGAGTTTGTTCTCTTAACATCCACTCTGCTTATATGAACCCAGGCACGCGTCTAAGATGTAGTTCAGTAAACTTTCAGTTTAGTTCTGTTCAGTTCAGCGTAGATCTGTTCACTTCAGCTCAGTCTCGAGCACCGAATACGCTATCAACTGCGATAGCTCGCTGTTATCAAAATATCAAAATAATCGCGTATAATCGGTGATTGACACGCAATAGTCAATCTACTGCATACAAAGAACCATAAAAGTGTAAAAACAACCAACAAAAAACAAAAACTCTTCTAAAACAAAACAACAAACAAATCATGGCAACCGAACAAGTCCTACTGTTGTCGGAGCCCCACCTGAATCAAGCGTTAGGTCAAATTAGACAAATACCTACATTCAGCGGAAACACTCAAGAGCTCAGTGCCTTTATCAAAAGGATCAAGTTCGTACGTCAATTAGACCCAAAAACTGACACCAGACAGAAGCATGTGTTCTTTAGTGCAATTGAGATGCAACTCGCAGGAGATGCCCAACGCGTATCCCAACTATCCGGAGCCAGAAACTGGCCAGACCTGATGAATGCCCTCATCAATGAGTACAAAACTCAGACTCTACAACACGCCTTTCCCTTAAGTTATTTATCATATCAAACAAACTCATGTTAGAGAACGATATTAACAACACTATAGTTTACACAAATGCGTTAAACAGTACAATTAAAAATGTAAACAAGAGAAAGTTACCTGATAGGCTATTTATGACTCTTGCTAGACCCGATATATCAACAGTATCCAAACTCAAACAAGTAGCGCAAGAAGAAGGCGTATACGAAGTAACTTACAACGACCGAACAAAACCCCAAAATAATTCTAACTCAAACCCTTCCCAAAACTCAAAGAGTAAAGGAACAAATCAAAATTTCGTGAGCAATGCGTAAACGCTTGTTACGCATTTCGGAGTAACGGAAAGATAATTTCTTCAGGTCTTCTATGGTAGAAGCAGAATATATCACCCACGTCGGAGGTGAAATCCTGCAGTCCTTCGATGATAAGTTGCACGACCTGAGATTCCTCGATGTGTGCTCTTGAAGCGATATACTGTATTTGAAAGATGTAGGCCAGGAATGACATCTTGCTGCTGAACACAGTCGATTTGAGTAGTGTGACAACCTCGACTACGGAATGAGAACGGCCAAATGTTTGAAGAAAGCGTTGTCTGAACTCACTGTAGGACCAATCGGCATCTGAACCTGGTTTCATAAGTCGACGTACGAATTTCAATTTGAAAATGTCATCGCCATTTTTTTCCAATTGGCGGGTGTTCGCCTTCTTGTCGAATAGAATTTCGTTGATCAGAAGCCATGTAATTATTTGTTCTCTTTCCATGATGAAATTTAACGGAACTTTACAAAATTTGCGCGACACGCCGGCGTCAATGAAGAAACTAGCTGACAATTGTCAATTTGCAACAATGTTCACAGTTTGATTTTAGACGGAAAGAATTTTTTGTTTGTTTGGCGTTTGTTGATCCCACTTCTAAACTTGTGAATGATAATCTCTCTTATGTTTTATTTTTCATTTACGCTCTTGCCTTTGGTTTTTACAATGTGCTGTCTTTTTAATCATTCCAACGATAGTGACGCTCTGCCCTCCCGTGTTCCACAACACTAACCTAACGATGCGATAGTGACGCTCTCTCAATCCTGTGTTATACAACACTATCCCATTGATAGGGTTTCAGATAACTTAATTAACTTACGATAGTATATCGAAAAGGTCACACTTGATAACATAAGGCTAAAAATAATAGAGTATAACTTAACATATGAAAAATTTGTTCATATTAGTTTTTCATATGAAATATTTTGTTTCATATAAGTTTTTCATATGAAATTTTTTCATATGATTTTATATTGATTGAATTCTATATGCCACAAGGCAAATAATATGAAATTTCATATATATTAATTTCATATGAACAAATTTATTCATATAAGTTTTTTATATGAAGACTTTGTTTCATATAAGTTTTCCATATGATTTTATATTTCTTGAATTCTATATTATTATTTTATTTATTAATTTTTTTTTATATGAAATTTTTTAAATCATTCACTACGATCTTAACCCTCTACTGCATGAGCATAGAAATATTGAAGAAAACAATCTGTTTTTTTTTTAAATATTGTTTTATTTAGGTGTGTTCTCGGGAGAACGTAGGAGGACAGATCCAGGAGTGATGTGGTAGTAGCAGTTGTAGTTGTTGTAGTTGTTGAGCTAGGTTTTAGGTAAAAAGCACTAGTGATTTTCTTTTCCTTTCTTGTTTATTTCTGCACAGCGTGTGCTTACATTCACTGCTTGCTTAATACTAATTAGTACAATAGGGAGTGACCTTAGCTATGCTTAACTAGGAACAGTGGCAGAGGGGAAAGCTTGCATTGAGTGAAAGCTTCGCTTAAACGGGAAGCTTGTATTCGAAGCATAAGCTTTAGATTAACCCATTGGTTATCACTTCAATACGAACATCCCGCCGCCCTTGCATAGTATGCAAATTCAAAATTCATATTGACAATTCAGATACATTCAATTCAGCTACATAGTAGTAAAAACTAGGATTACTTTTAACATTATGAGCTACAAGTGCCCGACAAGGTCCAACCAAATACTGTGCGTAGCGCCACTGGCCCGCCAGCTCTGTTTGCCTGGAAGCCTTCCCTAGCGATGTCGGAATATATATCTGCTCCTAGGACAATGGAAATGGTGGACGGCTTGTGGAAGTTGTCGTCAGCCAGAACGAGGCCTTCAAAACGCTCCCTGACAACTGGATTGACGACTGCGAGTGGTGTACGGATTCTCAAAGGATGCTCATGCTTCAATATCGCATCCAATCGGAACCCATCAGAAGCCTTGGACCGGATGACTGCTGTACACGCCGCTTCCCGTCCAATATTTAGGCTTGGTAAACGGATTGCAGACGCAAAGGATGCGTCGATCAGTGACACTGGCGCACACGGGTCAATTAGTGCGCGCGTCTCGACCACAGTGTTTTCATTGTCGATCAGAATGATCGCTGTGGGTAGCAATTTGGGATTGCGGTGGTCCAGCAGCGTGGTCAGAGATGGCGATTAGTTCTGGGTTGCCGATTGAATGGGTGTGGAGCGTCGACGGACTTTCTCATGGAAGTGAAGAAGAGTATGATGGCTATGATGACAAATGCGACATTTGTGTCTACTTCTGCACGTCCCTTCCGAGTGTTCGTAAGCCAAATAATTGGCACAGTATTTGTTGATGAGGAATAAAAATAATTAGATGTGTTTGTATGAAAATTAATTTTCGTTTTTCGCAGTTGGATCATTGAAAGATGAAAGGAGCTCATCTTGGAGTGGAAGAAGTATTAATTTGGTGATGGGGCGTTTGATGACGCCTCTAGAAGTGAGAAGTTCTACAACTCGGACTCGATCATCAGCTCCTGGATATGTTTGTTGAATGCGACCAAGACGCCATTCGTTAATAGGAATGTTGTCTTCTTTAACAACAACTAAATCGTTTACTTCAAGGTTTTTCTTTGGACTTTGCCATTTATTACGCTTATGTAATTCCTTTAAATATTCATGTTTCGAACGAACACAAAATTGTTGTTGGATTGCTTTGAGCCGTTGCCAGCGATTGATGATAGAAGATGACTTCTCGTTAATCTCAGGTTCGGCTATAGATAATAAAGGACCTCCAATGAGAAAATGGCCAGGAGTTAGGGCTAATGGATCCGTTGGATCTTCAGACATCGATGAAATTGGTCTCGAATTAAGGCTCGCTTCAATTTTGGATAGTAAGGTAGCAAATTCTTCGAAAGTATACTTAGCAAAAGAAGTAGATTTATAGAATAAGGCCTTAAAACTTTTGACTCCTGCTTCCCAAAGTCCTCCTATAAGAGGAGCGCCTGGGGGTATAAAATGCCAAGTGAGAGGTTGATGGACAAATTTTGAAATTATATGATCCTTTGCAGCGTGGAGAAAGTCATCATTGAGAGCTCTCGCAGCGCCAACAAAATTCTTTCCGTTGTCGGAATGTACTTGCAATGGACAGCCTCGTCTGGATACAAAGTAAGTAAAAGCTGCAAGAAACGCATCGGTGGTCAGATCAGTAGTTGGTTCCAAATGAATGGCCTTGGTACAAAAGCAGACGAATACGCAAACATATCCTTTGGAAATGCGGCATGCACGACCAATAATGCTTTTTATTTCAAATGGCCCAGCAAAATCAATACCTGTATAGGTAAACGGTCTGGAAAAAGTGGTCCGATGAATGGGAAAATCGCCCATAAGCTGAGATTGAAGTCTCTTTTTGTGGATAGCGCAGACCTTACAGGAATTAATTATGCCCTTTATTAAATTCCGAAGTTTTGGAATCCAATATTTGGACCTTATTAGTCGAACAAGGAATTGATTCCCTCCGTGAAGTGCAATGCGATGCGAGAAACGAACTAATAGCCTTGTAAGGTTGCTAGAATACGGTAGGAGAATTGGATGACGCTCATCATAGTTCAAATCTGATGACGAGTCAATTTGACCACATGCTCTAAGGATTCCGTTGCTGTCAATAAAGGGATTCAGATTGAGTAAAGAACTGGATGGAGAAATAGGTTTCTGTCGAAGGAGACATTCGTACTCAATCGAGCAATGCAAGCGCTGAGTTCTTTTGGTAAGGTGTTGGAGAGTATTGTTTATTTCTAAAGCACCCAATTGACTTGAAAAGGGTTGATGAGCTTTCTTAGACCTTGTACTAAAACGTATTTCATAGGCTAAAACTCGCAATGCTCGTCCCAAGTCGGAAAATCGTTCCAGAAGATCGATATGTGAGGTCATATTAGTGACAATATGTGCTTTAATGGAACGTTGTTCCGGAATTATGTCCAACGGTGACTGATCCTCCATTGGTTTTTCGGTGTCGTTAGCCATTTTGGCCCGTGCCACCATAAGTCACTGGATATTAATTCATGGGAGACCATGCCACGACTTGTAAAATCAGCAGGATTATCTTCAGATTGAACGTGATGCCATTGTGTAGGAGAAGTAGATTGAACAATCTTTGACACTCGATTAGCCACGAAGGTTGTCCATGTACAGGGTGGCTTACTTAGCCAGGCCAGTACGATCATCGAATCTGTCCAGCAGAACAGTTCATATGATTCCAGGGGCAATTGAGGAAGGCAAGCTGCAATAAGTTCTGTAAGAAGTACAGCTCCACATAACTCAAGTCGGGATAAGGATATTGTCTTCACAGGCGCAACACGCGACTTTGCTGTAAGGAGATCGCATGAAATATCGTTCTTGTGTTTGATCCGAACGTAAATTGCTGCACCGTAAGCACGTTGAGAAGCATCACAAAACCCGTGCAATTGGATTTCTGTTTGTGGACTAAAACCTAACCATCGGGGAATCCGTATGGCACCCAGGTGGTTATAGCTACCAAGGAAGTCACGCCATTTTTGGAGAAGATCGTTCGGCAGGCAGTCATCCCAATGCAGATCCTGTAGACACAGTTGCTGCATGAACATTTTGGCTTGCACAACAAAGGGCGAGAGCCACCCTGCTGGGTCGAAAAGTTTTGCAATATGGGCTAATACTTCCCGTTTTGAGTAAGTTGGCTGGTAAGCGAGTTTTTGCCGAATGTCCAAATGTCAATGTCCAAAAATCGCCATGTAGCAAATGACCGTTTGGAACTTGTTCTAGCACTGCTTTTTTGTTAGAGGTCCGTTTGCGTAATGGGAATCCTGCTGAACTAAGCGCATTTTGAAGTTCAGAAATCATTGAAATTGCAACTGCTTCAGAATGTGCACCTGCTAATATGTCATCGAAATACATATAGGATCGTATAATATCGGATGCTAAAGGACTTTTATATTGGATCTTGTTCGCCAGTTGTTGAAGAACACGGATCGCCAAAAATGGTGCGCAATTGACTCCGAAGGTTACAGTTTGTAATTCATAATCACAAATTACACCTTCTTGATTACGGAACAGGATTCTTTGGTAGGGAGTGTGTGAAGGATTAACTTGAATCTGCCGATACATTTTTGTTATATCGGCATTAAACACTATTTTGAAAAACCGCCACTTTAGCAGTTGCAAGGTTAAATCGGACTGAAGCACAGGACCTGGATACAAGGTATCGTTGAGACTAACCCCATTTGTCGATTTACTGGAAGCATTAAAAACAACGCGGACCTTTGTTGTAGTGCTGTCTGGCTTGAAGACAGCATGATGAGGCAAATAGAAATTAGGAGAGTGGTTGTTAGGAGTGACTTGCCGCATATGGTCTAAATCAATGTCTTCTTGAATGATGGAATCGTACTCTTTTTTAAGTTCAGGATTTTTATTAAGTCGTGATTCATTTTTTAAAAATTGTGACAATACAATAGATCTGGAACGACCTATGTTAATATTCTGTGGATCTCGAAATGGCAGTGATACTACATATCTTCCAGATTTACCTCGGTGTGTTGTTTGTTGAAAGTATTCTTCGCAATAAGCATCATTTTCCGTTGTTGGCTGGACAGGAATATCCTCCACCTCCCAAAATTTTGTGAGAAGTCTGTCGAGGGGATCTTCATGCAAGTAATCTACTTGCGTTGAGTAGGAAGCAATGAATGTAGATGGTGTGCTTAGCACTGGACCAGATATTATCCATCCGAAAACTGTCTCTTGACCCAAAAGAGTACCACATATTTTTGATTTTACGCCACTTAAAAGGATAGATGGCAGGACATCAGCACCGAGAAGTACGTCAATTTGTTCACTTTGAGAAAATGTTGGATCGGCAAAGTGTATGTTTGGCATATTTCTTAGTTTAGACCTTGGAATGGTGTTGGATGGCAACCTTCCTGCCAATTTCGATAATACGTATGCTGATGCATCGATTTGCATTCGTGGTCGTGTAGGAGAGGATATATGAACGTGACTCAGTTTCTGTGTAGGAGACGATACGTTATTAATGCCCGATATTTTTGCTTGGACTGATTGGAAAGGCAATTTGATCAAGTTAAAAAGTCTTTCTGAGATGAACGACCCTTCTGATCCTGAATCAATTAAAGCTCTGGCAGGATACATAATGCCCTTGTGTTGGATGTTTACAATGGCAGTTAATAACAGTACTTCACGTTGCTGCGAAACGAGATAACTCTGAAATTCTTCGTTGGTGGTAGGAGTGTACTGTTTTGTTTGGGCAACATGTGCATTGTTTACTGTATTTGATCTTGGATTATTTGTAGAAGACTCGCTTCGATGTAGGAGACTGTTATGAAGTCCTTTACACATAAAACAGTTGTGAGAGCTGGGACAATCTCTCAGCTGATGCCCTCTGGCGAAGCAATTGAGACAAAGTTTTTTCTGTTTAAAATATGCCTTTCTCAAGATTGGCGAAATACCGGTTTCTAATTTTGGATTAGGAAGCGAATAAGATTGTGTATGTCTAATGGTTGGTACGGAAAGTCGAACTGAAGTCGAACTGCTGAAGCCTTGCTGGAATCAATAGGCATAGCAGCCTGTCACAGGAATTAAAGATGATAATTTAATTTTTCTTTTATTTTGTATAAGCGATCTTAGGAATGGTGTAAAATTGAAAAACAATATTAAAGAGTAAATGATATTACAAGAAGGATATGCTTTTTTAAATTTAAAGAAAGGAAAAAAAAATAATATTATTTTTCAAATCGGATATACCCCATAAAAAACTTTAAAATCTTCAAGGGTAAACGTTAGGTAAGGATTTTATAAATCAGATAGACCTTCAAAAATAAAAAAAAATATTTTTAATATTTCTTCAGCCGGATATTTATTTATTTATTTATTTAACGTCAACTAAGAGCAGTCGACTCAAAGACTAAAATATAGTAAAATTACAAATGTAAATTTAAATTAAAAATATAAGTATAATTTAAGTTGAATGTAAGTATAATATTTAAAAATATATTTTATATTATTCCCCAAGAATAATTTTTAATTTGTAAAGGGTATTCGTTCCCTTGCTGAAAAGTGCAGCTCCAGCGCACGTAAGTACCGTAATATTCGCAAAGCGGTGTTTATTTGGCGGCGCTTATGTACTAAGTTCACTGTTGATTGGAAATCCGTTACTTTATATGGTATTAATGCTCTATCATATACATATAAAATATAAATTGGATATGCTTTTTAAAATTAAAGAACAAATATTTGTTATGTTTTTGAAGTTGGATATACCCCATAAAACGACTTTAATTTTTAAAGGGTATACGTTCCCTTGGCAAATGCAGCTTCAGCGCACATAAGCACCGCAATTTTCGTCAAGCGCTACTGATCTAGCGGCGCTTATAAAGTTCACTAAAAGTTCACGCTTGATCATATGTTAAGGAAAAACATATGTGTAATATTTTACATTTTCAGCTTTGATGTCTCAGCAATCTACATGTATATGTGTTGGATTTACGTGTATATGTAAGGCACTTGTATGTTAGACGAACAGAATTGTATGTATGTATGTATGTAACCGCAATTTTCGTGAAGCGCTACTGATCTAGCGGCGCTTATGTATAAAGTTCACTTAAAGTTCACGCTTGATCATATGTAAAGAAAACACATATGTGTAATATTTTACATTTGCAGCTTTGGTGTCTCAGCAATGTACATATGTGTATATGTGAAGCACTTGTATGTGAGAGAGCCAGAACTGTATGTATATATGTATGTGAAGCACTTTCAAGTAGGTATGTAGGAATGTAAAACACTTATATGTAAGTTTGTAGGAAAGTAAAGTACTTGTATGTAGGTTTGTAGGAAGGTAGATCAATTGTATATAGATTTGTAGGAATGTAAAGCACTTGTATGTAGGTTTGTACTTATCTGGGTCTATCAAAACGAAACGGTGGTTGAGCAATCCGGCTCGATGGACCAAAATGTTCTCGGGAGAACGTAGGAGGACAGTAGTTGTTGTAGTTGTTGAACTAGGTTTTAGGTAAAAAACACTAGTGATTTTCTTTTCCTTTCTTGTTTATTTCTGCACAGCGTGTGCTTACATTCACTGCTTGCTTAATACTAATTAGTAAAATTGGGAGATACCTTAACTATGCTTAACTAGGAACAGTGGCAGAGGGGAAAGCTTGCATTGAGTGAAAGCTTCGCTTAAACGGGAAGCTTGTATTCGAAGCATGAGCTTTAGATTAACCCATTGGTTATCACTTCAATACGAACAAAGTGAAAATAACATATATTTCAAAAATTTATTTTTTTTGGGGCCATAGTTTGGGGGAAAAAAAAATGAAGCCTATGCATTTAGCGTATTATATATGCAATCATTTAAAAGTTGGCAAAACAGTTTCTTTTCTCATTATAACGAAAAAATACATTGCATTTCTCGCAAAAGGTGTATGATCGGAAGGAACAATCGTTTTGCCAGAGTTGCCTTTTCTTTTTCCAAGTGGGAAAATGTCCAGATTTGTCCTCTCGAACAGAATTTAAGGGAAAATCCTGGTGCCTCATTCGCTTGCTGGTAGATGGAGTACCTTCCCTGCTTGTAATCGGCGATGCAGTTGGAGTCATCCCAAGAAGCCCGCGCTTCTTTATTTTTCCTGCCTTGCACAGGTGCTCAGTTATAGAAAGCTTGAAGTCGAACAGTGGCATATATTGATCAATCTTAGGAGACTCGATATACCATTTTTTATAAGGTAGACTTCAAGGTTAGGACTATTGAACCAATTGTCGAAAAATAATTTGAAGTTTTTTCCTTTTGGTACGGTTGCCGAAAGTCTTGTTACAACATTTCCGCTTACTCCCAAATTAGGTGCTTCTTCCGGATATGTATCACTTTGAGCTCCCGCAAAAATATCAAAATCGTAGCTAAAACCTGATACTCCACTCAAAACAAAATTTTTGAAGCCCCATTTGTGAGGCTTTGCAGGATTATATAGTTTTAAGTGGTGGGAATAATTTGCTCATCAACCACCAAATGTTCCTCCTTAGGTACGAGCAACAATTGATTACGGATTTTGTCCAGTACCGGTCGAATCTTGATTAGCTTGTCAAACCCGGCTTCACCTGCCAACTTCATATCTTCATTATGGTTGTAGTGCAGAAATCGTTTTATAGTTTCCCATCTATTGCAAGTAATGGTGTTATATAGTCTTGAAGATGGTAACTTTACCATCGACATGTAAATGACTATGCCTATAAATTGCTCCACTTCATTTCGTGTTATATTAGCTGGCCTATTTATCAACTTGGACTGCATGTAGATTTGACTGCTCAACCAAGAAATTCATCAGATTGTCGGTAAAAAAAAATGTAAAAAAGTCTGCCGCTGTTTCCAGTTTATTAATACAAGTTGGAAGATTGATATTTCCTTCAAATGGAAAGCTCTCAGTCGAACACGATCCGTATCGGTGCTCTTGTCTTTTTTGGCTTTGGCTTTGCTTTCGAAGTGCTCGGCTCTTCACAGCGGTCATCGGAACTGCTCTCATCGGTCTCCGAAATATATACATCTTCCTCTATAATTTTTTTATTTTCAACCCATTCGTCTTCGGACGTGTTGTCGACTTCACTTAGTTTCGGGTTATCGATTTCGTTGACGTATTTCAAATTACAGTAAAATAATTGTATATTCATTTCCTAAAAAGAAATGCATATACAAAATAGTACTTAAATTGCTTACCGAATAGTCAAATTATATTAATTATTAAAGAGAACTTTATATTATTTTCGAAAAAAAATAGTTTCACGCGCAAATGGTGTTTTTTAATAGAGTAAATTAATTTTCCAATACGGCAATGTTCAATTTCGTTCGTCTGGTTGATGTGCTTGCAACAAAACTGATTAAAACGCGAAAGAAGGCAACATGAAAAAGTTGTGCACATCGAATTTCAACAAAAAATAGTACAAAAAAGAATAACTCTTAACAATGAATGAGCGTATGTACCGTTTTATCACCAAATAAAATTATTGAAAGTGAGAAACAATATATATGGCTCTGTATGCGGTAATTAAATTTTTTTAAGTCCATTTCATTTATTCGTGTGTTTAACACAGTTCAGTATCCTTTTTTCTTAAGTTAATTCAATTAGATATGACAAGATAATCTCCACATGTATATAGTGACATATCCATTCTACACCCACACTTTAAACTCCCCAATTCCACATAATATAATCATAAACAACGCATACTATTGTAAAACCCACATACACACATTAATGTCTAAGTACAAAATGTAATCAAAGAATGAGAGCCCTTCGTTTAACTTTGGTTCCCACAGATCATAAAATCAAAAACGCGAACAATTACAAATAATTGCTTCGAACTCGATCACCCAAATAAATGTCCCAGATTCGATCACTTGGCTAGCTCAATGTTTACAGCGAGCCAACTGAAATAATAAAGCTTCATCATCCGGGTCTCCGCCCAATGTTTACAGCGAGCCAACTGAAATAACAAAACTTTATCGCTCGAGTTTCCGCTCAGGCACTTGTCTCAGGATTCTCCAATTACCCCTATTTATCGGGAACCTCTCCCTCTCTCAATGAGAGAACATTAAAATCAAATCAGCCAAACTCTCTTAAAGAGAACATTAAAATCAAATTAGCTAAACTCTCTTAAAGAGTTTGTTCTCTTAACACCCACTCTGACTATATAAGCCCAGGCACGCGTCTAAGATGTAGTTCAGTAAACTTTCAGTTTAGTTATGTTCAGTTCAGCTTAGATCTGTTCAGTTCAGCTCAGTCCCGAGCTGCGATAGTTCGCTAAAGTCTGTTATCAAAACCTAATGATAATCTAAAGGCTCAAGTTCTTCCTTTGGAAGTAAATAAAAAAGTGTTTAGATAATAAACTTAAAAACAACTGTGTTTTTATTTTTTTTTTATTAAACCCTCGGTTTGTATTCGTTAATGGCGCAGCCGGTAGGATAAAAAGAAAAGTTGTGCGTCTCGTTTACCGATATCAATCTAGTGATAAAAGATCCATGTACGACCAAGCTTATCTTTTTGTGATTGAACCACGCGAATCGGCGTTAAGGTAAAAGTGCATCGTAATATAATAAACTCTATTTATCCGCCAAAGAACTTCACGTATAATCGGTGATTGACACGCAATAGTCAATCTACTGCATACAAAGAACCATAAAAGTGTAAAAACAACCAACCATAAATGTGTAAAAACAACCAACCATAAAAGTGTAAAAACAACCAACAAAAAACAAAAACTCTTCTAAAACAAAACAACAAACAAATCAAGGCAACCGAGCAAGTCCAACTGTTGTCGGAGCCCCACCTGAATCAAGCGTTAGGTCAAATTAGACAAATACCTACATTCAGCGGAAACACTTTATCAAAAGGATCGAGTTCGTACGTCAATTAGACCCAACAACTGACACCAGACAGAAGCATATGTTCTTCAGTGCAATTGAGATGAAACTCGCAGGAGATGCCCAACGCGTATCCCAACTATCCGGAGCCAGAAACTGGCCAGACCTGATGAATGCCCTCATCAATGAGTACAAAACCCAGACACCATGTGAGGAGCTGCTTCGACGTCTCTACAACACGCCTTTCCCTTAAGTTATTTATCATATCAAACAAACTCATGTTAGAGAACGATATTAACAACACTATAGTTTACACAAATGCGTTAAACAGTACAATTAAAAATGTAAATAAGAGAAAGTTACCTGATAGGCTATTTATGACTCTTGCTAGACCCGATATATCAACATTATTTAAACTCAAACAAGTAGCGCAAGAAGAAGGCGTATACGACGTAATTTATTACAACCGAACAAAACCCCAAAATAATTCTAGCTCAAAGCCTTCCCAAAACTCAAAGAGTAAAGGAAAAAATCAAAATTTCCGGAGCAATGCAATGCATGACACAAATAAATGTTATCCAAGCACTAGTTCCAAACCAGTGGAATCAAGCCCACAAGTTTTCAGTGATTTAAACAAAAACTAAATTTAGGTAGAGCCCGCAATTCCCTTAATTACCAACAACAATGTAGCAATGCACCAAACCCTCCAGTTAAAAGGCAAAGAGAAAGTGCTAGTGGCCAACCCAAGATGGACACAGTCGAAAATTTTCTTCAACCAGCCTCGGAATCGGAAAGCGACTCAGAGGAAGAGGAAACCCATTCTTAAAAATTAAAATAATATTACTTTTAGATGCCTAGTAGACACTGGTTTATCGATCAATATTATGAAACAACATTTTTTTAATTTCCCAAACAAACCTTCTAAACTAAAAGTCCACACTATAAATGGCAATATAGTTTTAAACCAAAGCGTTTCATTGCATTCAAGCAAACTTTGTCCTACTAAACAAACTTTCTTTGTTCACAATTTCTCCGAAAAATATGACTTACTGTTAGGTAGAAATTATTTAGAGTCAACTAATGCTCAAATTAACTACTCAACTCAAACGGTCCATATAAATGGAAATCCATTCAAACTGTGGTACGACCACACCCAAAATGATGAGTCCAAGGCTACCAATGAGTGCCCTAAGTCATCTAATACAGAGGAAACCCCTCTACTTACCCCAAAAAAGGAGAAAAACCTCCTAAAAATTAAGTGGAAGCCCCACTTAAAACAAGATGAGTCCAAGGTTACCAATGCGTACCCCAAGTCATCTAAGTTAAAAGATCACAAGACTTCTAACACTGAGGAAACCCCTCTTAATAGAGGAAACCCCTCCCATAGAAGAAGCCCTTCTAGAAATACCCTCTAACTACGCCTTAGACGACGAGTTAAGAGAATCCAATGTATTCAGATTGGAACATCTGAATACACAATAAAGGGAACAACTTTCGCATGTCTTGCTGGAATACAATGATATTCAGTACAGAGAAGGTGAAAATTTGACCTTCACAAGTACGATTAAACATTCTATTCTTACAAAGCACGAAGACCCTATTTACCACCACGCGTTTGATCACGAGGTCAACAAACAAATTAACGAAATGATAGAACAAAATATAATTTGGAAATCTAAATCCCCTTATTGTTCTCCAATTTGGATTGTCCCATAGAAAAACGATGCTTCTGGCAAACCAAAATTTCATCATAGACATTTAGTCATAGACTATCGCAGTCTCAACGAAATAACCATTGACGACAAATTCCCTATTCCTGTAATGGACGAAATATTAGACAAGCTTGGACGCTGCCAATACTTCTCAACTATTGATTTAGCTAAAGGTTTCCATCAAATTCAAATGGACCCGCGATCAATATCCAACACAGCATTTTCAACAAAACATGGACATTATGAATATCTTCGTATGCCCTTTGGTCTGAAAAATGCACCAGCAACTTTTCAACGTTGCATGAACAACCTCCTAGAAGATTTAATCTACAAGGATTCTTTAGTTTACTTAGATGAAATTATCATTTATTCCACTTCAACTTTTCAACGTTGCATGAACAACCTCCTAGAAGATTTAATCTACAAGGATTCTTTAGTTTACTTTAGATGATATTATCATTTATTCCACTTCATTAGAGGAACACATAATATCATTAAAAAGAGTATTCGAAAACCTACGATCAGCTAACTTAAAATTGCAACTTGATAAATGTGAATTTCTGATGAAAGAAATTGAATTTCTTGGTCACATTATCACAACAGACGGTATAAAACCGAACCCTAACAAAATAAACGCAATTGTTAATTTTGCCATTCCTAAAACCACAAAAGGAATAAAGTCTTTTCTTGGACTCTGCGGATTTTACCGTAAGTTCATCCCCAATTTTGCAAAAGTAGCAAAACCAAAACTTTGGTATGTATAAAGCTGAATGCAATGTGAACATATCCTCCAAATTACAATCCGATCGGACCAATAACACAGAAGTTATTCAAGTCAACGTTTTCAGTACAAATGTTCGGTACGGGCAGCAGCCGACGCGCTGCTTTGAGCAGTTGACGCCGACGTCGACGTTGCGTCGTGTCGCTTTACTCTTTACGCGCGTCGCTGTGTGAGTGCGAGCGAGTAAGCTATATGTACTAGAAGTATTTGTGCAGAATTCTCTGTTTGAAATTATGAGTGTGGTTACACGTTTGTAACGGATTTGGAAAATTAGGAGAAGGGTATCTTACTGTCGGGCGCCCGACTGTAGCCTTACCCACTTGTTTAATAGCTGAGATCTGTTGTCTCAAACAAACAGACGGACAGACGGACAGACGGACAGACAGACGGACATGTCTCAATCGACTCGGCTAGTGATCCTGAGCAAGAATATATATACTTTATGGGGTCTGCCACGCCTCCTTATGCCTGTTACATACATTTTGCACAAAGTTAGTATACCCTTTTTTGACCATTTTCAATGGTCGAAGGGTATAAAAAAGGAGCAATAATCAATACAGAGGATAATGATTACATGTCCGCTTTCGAAAAACTAAAAGTACTTATCACGTCCGATCCAATACTAATATACCCTAACTTCGAAAAGAAATTTTCATTAACAACAAATGCAAGCAGAACTCTTAACGAACACGAACTCAATTACTCAGCAATAGAAAAAGAACTATTAGCTATAGTATGGGCAAAAAAATATTTCAGGTCTTACCTATACGGTAGAAAGTTCGAAATATTAAGCGATCATAGGCCACTTGTATGGCTAAGTAACGTGAAAGAACCCAATATGAAATTACAAAGATGGAAGATAAAGTTAAATGAATATGATTATCATATCCAATACTTACATGGTAAGTAAAATCATGTCGCTGATGCCTTATCCAGAGTTCAAATTCAAGCAAACTTCCTAGGAGAAGATAACACAGTTTCCAATACTACAGCAGCTACTGTGCATAGCGCACAAGAAGACAATCAAAGCCACATTTCCTTAACCACAAGACCCCTTAATTATTATAACAGACAATTAGAATTCTTAAAAGACAATTTTGACAATGTCCAAATAATAAGATACTTTCATAAAACTAGAATAAAAACAAGTGGGTAAGGCTACAGTCGGGCGCCCGACAGTAAGATACCCTTCTCCTAATTTTCCAAATCCGTTACAAACGTGTAACCACACTCATAATTTCAAACAGAGAATTCTGCACAAATACTTCTAGTACATATAGCTTACTCGCTCGCACTCACACAGCGACGCGCGTAAAGAGTAAAGCGACACGACGCAACGTCGACGTCGGCGTCAACTGCTCAAAGCAGCGCGTCGGCTGCTGCCCGTACCGAACATTTGTACTGAAAACGTTGACTTGAATAACTTCTGTGTTATTGGTCCGATCGGATTGTAATTTGGAGGATATGTTCACATTGCATTCAGCTTTATACATACCAAAGTAGAACGTTATGGATTTAATACTTTGCTTAATAATCGCAAATAACCGATTTGCGGGGGCGGTGGGCGTGGCATCAAAAATTTGAGATAAACTTTATCTGCCTATGATTTACAGGAACCTTCATGCCAAATTTGATATCTCTAGCTTTTTTAATAGCTGAGATCTGTTGTCTCATACAGACGGACAGACGGACAGACGGACAGACGGACAGACAGACGGACATGTCTCAATCGACTCGGCTAGTGATCCTGAGCAAGAATATATATACTTTATGGGGTCTGCCACGCCTCCTTATGCCTGTTACATACATTTTGCACAAAGTTAGTATACCCTTTTTTGACCATTTTCAATGGTCGAAGGGTATAAAAAATTAGTTATAAAGAAATGACCGACACCTTTGCCAAAGACCTAATTCAAGAATACCTTTGCTCTAAGAAAAGTGTTATTTACTTCCCTAATGAAGCCGACTTTAAAGTCTTTCAAAAAGCTTGTATTCAAATTATAAGTCCCGACAATTTCACTTAAATTATGAGAACCAGTGGCAAACTAATAGATATCCAAACATATGTTCAATTTAAAGAAATTATCCTCAAAACACATAAAGAATTATGACACCCAGGAATAGAAAACCTCATACTTCAGTTCAAAGAACTTTACTATTTCCTCGATTATCAAACACTTATCCAAAACATTTTAAATGAATGTGAAATCTGTAACATTGCCAAAACCGAACATAGAAACACAAAATTAGCCCTGAAAACAACCCCAGAAACTTTCAACCCCAGAGACAAGTATGTCATGGATTTTTATTTAATAAACAAAAAGCAATTCCTATCATGTATTGACATTTATTCTAAATACGCCACCCTGATAGAAGTAAATAGTAGAGATTGGCTTGAAGCTAAAAGAGATATTTTACGTATATTCAATGACATGGGTAAATCCATAGAAATAAAAGCCGACAAAGACTCCGCTTTCATGTGCACCGCACTCAATTTCTGGTTTAATTCAGAAGGGGTAAAAATGGAATTTCTGATATTGAGTGATTTCATAAAACTGTCAACGAAAAACTAAGAATAATAACAAGCGAGAATGAACCAGAAAACCAATTCCCTAAGTTCGAAAAAATACTTTACGTATACAATCATAAAACAAAACACAGCACAACTGGTCGAACACCAGCAGATATCTTAATTTTTGCAGGAACCCCTGCCTTTAACACGCAGCACAATAAAATAGACAAAATTTACAAACTCAACGAAAGTAGACAAGACTACAGTATAGACACTAATTTCAGAGAATCTCCTCTGGTTAGATCAAAAACAACTAACCCATTCAGAAAGACAGGAAACTTAAGACAAATAGATGATAAACATTTTGAAGAAACAAATAGATGTAGAAAGATAATACATTATAAATCTAAGTTTAAAAATAAAATTAATAAAAGTAAATATAATAATGATAATTCCAGGCTTTCTCCCGATCATGATAATCATGTTATGCCTACTATCCAAAATTAGCACGCAAAACCTAGAAGTAACCCCTATCCAGGGCAAAAACGGCTACCTAATCTTTGAAACCAGATCAATTGATTTTCCTATAAACTACGAATATCATTAGTTATCTATTAATTTAACTAAAACCGAAATTATTTATGAAGAACTTATCAAACAAACACAAGTCTTTGAAAATTTACCACAAATTCAGTACCTAACAGAGAAACTCAATAGGGAAATGAATGGCATAAAAATTGCAAAACGTAACAAACGCGGTCTTGCAAATTTTATGGGAACTATTTACAAATACTTTGAATGTAGTGGCGGCAAAGGCTTCTTCTGGTATCGGGGGTGTATGTGGCTGAAATGAAAACTCGAACCGACGCGGAAAACAATTTGAAAAAAAGAGGCAATTCGGGGCACGTCTGTTCAATTCACTTGTATTTCTTCATCTGACTTCAAGTAAATTTACACTGTAATCTTAAGTCTAACTTAGCATTACTTCGGATAAAAGAGCGCGAGAGCTTTTGGTGACTCTCGCACTGTTTACGCCGCAACGCTGCCTACTTTTAGGCGGCTACGTTTCGACGTAAACATCCCGCCCCCCTTGCAATACTGTTGCAAATAGCTGGGGCCGGGATCTTTTTGGAGGCCACTGGAGGGGCTTGATGGGCGCTGGCGGACTACGTCTTAAAGACACCGGATAATACCCAGCCAAACAGAGTGTTTTGAGCCAACGGCAAACCACCGTGGGATGGAACCAGCCCTGGGAGGAGTACGTCTCCATAGACGTCGGCCCCCAGAACGATGGATACTCTGCTTGGCACATGGCATCGAGTGTCCGCTAGCGTGATGCCCGGATAGCTGCTTTGGAGCTCCTTGTTCACCTTTTGTGCCGGAGTCCTGATCTGCACATCTTCCATCTTTAGAGTCACTGTGATGGAGAACTCTGGCGAGGCCCTCGACCTGAACAGGGCTCGGCAAAACCCATTTTCGGCGGAAAGGCCAAAAGCCTTTGCCAATGAGGTGGGCATGCGGCTGTGTGGGCTGCATGCGTCCAACAGCACACGCACCTCGAAGATCTTGCCGGCCATGTCCAGGTTGACTATGGCGGTCGGCATCATGCTGATCGCCACAGATGGGGACGTCGCCAGGGACTCCAAAGGTGGAAGAGGCGTTACGGATGGCAAGGTTGCCTGTGTCTCTTGCCTCTCGGGTTGGGAGGTGATTGGAAGGTGGAGAAGCGTGTGGTGGCCCTCGCCGCATGTACGACAGGTACCTCCACTGCGACATGAACCCTTCGAGTGTTCATGGGCGAGGCAGTTCGGGCAGTATTTGTTGATTAACACTGCCCGAAGACGCTTCTCCGCAGCCAGACGCAGGAATCTCTGGCACTTCTTTAGGGCGTGGACTCCTCTGCATACGCGGCATCTGAAGGAGTTTACCCCTTTGGGTTTCGCTGGTGTGTGTGCCTTTGGTGGTGCCATCTTACTAATCTGGAAAGGAGAAGGTGGATATATGGATTAGTATTTGGAGAACATATATCCACTGATGGACAACACAAGGTTAGGAGGGTGTCTGGACTGTGTCCTCTACGGGAAGGAGGACTACTTTTACGGTGGGCCTTTTGATGACGCCACGGGTGGTGAGGATATCCACCACGCGGACAATGTCATCAGCGCCAGGATAAACGGCTTGGATGCGGCCCAGACGCCATTCGTTGACTGGTAGGTTGTCTTCTTTGACAACCACCATATCGCCGACTTGGAGGTTTCGCGTTGGGAGTTGCCATTTGGAGCGTTTGTGCAACTCTTTGAGGTATTCCTCTTTCCAACGAAAACAAAACTGTTGATGCAGAGCCTTGAGTCGTTGCCATCGATTGATGATGGATACAGCGTCTTCTTGGATTTCAGGCTCTGCGATGGACATGAGCGGACCGCCGATTAGAAAATGGCCGGGAGTTAAGGCTAAAAGATCGGTGGGGCTCTCAGACATTGGAGAGATTGGCCTGGAATTAAGGCACGCTTTGACCTGGCAAAGGAGTGTGGATAGTTCTTCGAACGTATATTTTAGTGAGGAAGTGGACTTGTAGAAGAGCGTTTTAAAGCTCTTTACTCCAGCTTCCCATAAGCCACCCATGTGCGGCGCGCTGGGAAGATTGAAGTGCCATGCGAGGTTTTGATGGCTGTATTTGGTGGATATATCAGCCTTCACTGCCTTCATAAACTCTGTTGACAGGACTTTGGAGGCTCCGACGAACGTCTTTCCGTTGTCGGAGTATACATTGTGGGGGCAGCCGCGTCTCGCGACGAAACGTGCGAAGGCTGCGAGAAACTTCTCGGCTGTTAGATCCGACGTTGCTTCTAAATGTATGGCCTTTGTGCTGAAACACACGAAGACACATACATAGCCCTTGGTTATGAGGCAGGCTCGACCAGTGAAATTTTTTATATCAAAAGGACCCGCGAAGTCGAGTCCCGTGTGAGTGAAAGGTCGAGAAAAGGAGACTCTCGCAGAGGGCAAAGTACCCATGAGTTGAGTTTGCAATTTTTTGCGTTGGAGAATGCAAACTCGACAGGAATTGATAGTGGCTTTCACTAAAGTTCGGAGTTTCGGAATCCAGTAGCGTGATCTTATTAGGCGCATCATTAATTGATTTCCACCATGGAGGGAGATACGATGTGTTAACCGGACGAGGAGATGTGAGAAGGTACATGAGTACGGAAGGATGATCGGGTGCCGTTCATCATAGCTTAAAGAAGCGGATGTTCTCACACGACCGCATGATCGCATAACTCCGCTGGCGTCAATAAATGGATTCAAATTAATGATGTCACTACTCTTTGCAATCTGTTCTTTGTTCAACAGACAGTTGTACTCTTTCTGGAATTGAGTACGTTGGGTGTTCCGAATGAGCAAATCTTGGACTTTGGAGAGTTCAGAGCTGCTGGCATCTGGAGAAAGCACAAGATCAGGCAGACACCTTTGTATAAAACGGTATACGTAAGTCATCACCCGCAGTGCTCTGTCGAGCTCGGAAAATCTTTCCAAGATGCAGTCGGATGAAGGAGGCAACTTAGTTAAGTTGCATTTAACAGGACGAAGCTCTTCGTCTGTTTCATGAGTGATATTGATCGCAACAGGCCATTCTTCTGCTGGAAGGATCAGCCAATCGGGTCCATGCCACCAGAGACTGTTGCCAATGAGGTCCTCTGACGAGACACCTCTACTGGCCAGATCGGCAGAGTTGTGCTCAGATCTGACGTGGGACCATTTGCCTGAACTCGTGAGCTGAGTTATCTTAGCTACTCTGTTAGCCACGAATGTCGTCCATTGACATGGAAGCTTATTAAGCCAGGCTAGCACAATGGTGGAATCAGTCCAATAGTACTCTTCGAAGCTATTGACTGGAAGCTGAGGGAGGAGTGTTGCTGATAACTCGGCGAGCAGTAATGCGCCGCAGAGTTCTAATCGAGGCAAGGAGATGGTCTTTACAGGAGCTACTCTGGTCTTGGCAACAAGGAGATGGCTGGAAACTTTGTGTTGGATCTCAACACGGATGTAAATAGCTGCTCCGTAGGCGCGCTGAGATGCGTCGCAGAAACCATGGATTTGGAGCTTAGCTAAGGGTGTATATTGGACCCATCTTGGGATCCGAATCCTATGGAGGGATGAGTAGCTGGATAGGAAATCCTGCCAGCGTTGCTTCAGATCTTGTGGCAACGCTTCATCCCATCCAAGATTTTGCAGCCATATCTCCTGCATGAAAATTTTGGCACGGACCACGAATGGTGCCAGCCAGCCTGCTGGATCAAATAATTTGGCTATGTGAGATAGAACTTCTCGTTTAGTGTAAGACTGTCTCACATCTTCTTCGGAGGGTGCAAAGAGAAACACATCCGTATGCGCTTGCCAGCGTATACCTAGAGTCTTTGCTAAGCTCGCTTCCTCTAGTTCGAGGAAATCGGCGTTAAGTAGATGGTCCTTTTGGATATTAGCTAGCACATCTTTGTGGTTGGAGGTCCACTTTCTTAAGGGAAAACCAGCCGTCTCAAGAGCTTTGCATAACTCTTGTATGGACGCAGTGGCGTGCTTTATGGAATGCGCGCCAGCAAGGACATCGTCTACGTACATGTAGTTGGATAACATCCTGCTAACATCCTGGGAAAGCTGTTGAAGAACCCGAATGGCCAAGAATGGAGTACAGTTAACTCCGAAAGTGACTGTGTTGAGTTCGTAGTCACAAATTTCGCCACTTGGGTTCCTGAAGAGGATACGTTGAAATGGCGTGTGACTCGTGTGAACGAGTATCTGCCGGTACATCTTTGTGATGTCGGCATTAAAAACAAATCGGAAAAAACGCCATTTCGAGATCTGCATAGTCAGATCGGATTGGAGAACGGGTCCTGAATGTAGGATATCGTTCAAGCTTTTCCCATTGGAGGACGGACTGGAGGCGTTGAAAACAACGCGAACTTTTGTTGTGGTGCTCTCAGGTTTGAAGACAGCATGATGAGGGAGATGAAAATTGTTGCAGTCGTTACTCGGGGAGACCAGCCTCATATGGCCTAAGTCTAAATACTCCTGAATAATGGAGTCCTACTGCTCTTTTAAAGGAAAGTTTCTCTTTAAACGACATTCGTTTCTGAGAAACTGAGCGAGTGCGATGGACCTTGAATGTCCTAAGTCGAAGGTTTCAGGATTCTTGAATGGGAGAGTAACGACATATATGCCCTCTTTAGTTCTTGATGTGGTGCGGAGAAAGTTGTTTTCACCCGTTGAATCGGAATCTTTTACCAGCTTGGCTGGTAGATCTTCCACAACCCAAAACTTTGTGAGAAGACCATCAAGCCTTTGCTCTTTGCTGATCTTCATCCTTGTGGTAAAGGATGACACGGTCGAAAAATTCGACTGGGCTACTGGTCCAGTGAGGACCCAGCCGAATATGGTCTCTTGACCGAGCAGGGTTCCACAAATTTTGGATACAGAGCCACTCTTCATAATAGATGGGAGGATATCGGCTCCTAAGAGCACGTCTATCTGAGAGCTCTGGTGGAAGTGCGGATCAGCGAGTTGGAGGTTTGGCAGGTCCTTCAGAAGATCCTTGGACATTGAGTAGGATGGAGGGTTACCTGCCAATTGAGGAAGAACAAAGGCTGCAGTTTCTAGCTGTAACCTGGGAGTGATCGGAGAGCCAATCTGGAAGTGGCATAACTTCTGAGGATTGGCTGAGACAGCTTGATTTAAGCCAGCTACTTGAACTTGCACGGCTTGGTAGGAGGGCTTTATGATGTTGAACATCCGTTCGGAGATGAACGTAGCCTCTGATCCTGGATCGATCAGTGCACGTGCCTTATAAGTCATGCCCAAATGGCAAACGTTTATAAGAGCCATGCCGAGAAGAACACCTTGTGTGTTCGCCGTGAAATAATTCTGAATATTAGTCGTCGGAGGAGTGGACTGTATAATAGAATTCTGGGGAGTTGCTGCAGAAGTTGTCGAAGAGGGCGCAGGAGGAGGGGGGCCACGATGCAGGAGTGTATTGTGGCGACCCATGCACGTATAACAATTGTGTTGACTCGTGCAGTCTTTAAGGATATGCCCTCTTGCGAAACAATTTAGACACAACTTTTGCTGTTTGATGAACTTGGACCTTTCATCAACAGCCATTTGGAGAAAGCGGGGACACAGACGTATAGGATGGTTCTCCTTTGAACAGAGGTTGCAGGTTTGTGGTTTGCCTACAACCTTTGTTTCAAAGGAGTTGACCTTCCTCGTAGGGGGCTGTTTTCGAGCAGGTTTGGAAGTAGCCTGTGAGCTTGTGCTAGGTTGCACATCTTCTATCGCTTCTAGTGTGCAACTTTGTATTGTGCTTTGGAGAACTTGGATGGCGGCTCCAGATTCATGAGAGACTGACGGAAGGTTGAAGAGGGTTTTAAGTTGGCTGTTGACTAACAGCCTCTTATTCTCAAATCTATCCGTCAAGTTCTTCCAAGCAGAAGAGAAACCCTCATTCGTAAGAGGGGATTTGGAAACGATTGCCTTCGCTTCGCCACTGGTCTTTGAATTAGGATGGAATAATTTCTCGATCTCGCTTAAACCGGGATCGGAAATGTAGACCGCTGTGAAGAGGTCTCGGAAAGTGGGCCATTTCAGGTAGTCTCCGCTGAAAATTTCAGCATCGAAGGGTGGAGACCTGTAGCTTCGTGGCTGGAAGGCTACTTGTGCTGCTACAGGTGTTGGAGTGGGAGCTGTTGCGGTCTCTATACTCTCATTTAACTGAGAGGCAAGTTCCTCGTATATAGAGTAGCAGTGGTCATACCGGGTTTGCATGGCGATCTCGAACAAATTTGTATGCCCCGACCCTTATGCTGCTGTCTCTACCTACCGAGCCTACCGAGCAATACTTCGTATTGAATGACGATCTTAAAATTTGATAATTAAAATTTGTTAAGTCCATTTCATTTATTCGTGTGTTTAACACAGTATTTCTTTTCTTTGTTTCTTATATTCTTTTTCTTTTATATTCTTTCTTCTTCATATTCCCCGTTTTCTCTGTACATAAAACATTTGAACAATTCACTATTCATGTTAAATATTTATATCATTATGTTTTGTATTGTGACGCCGCATGAAGCGACGCCACATTTATCTTCTAAGTTAACGTATTATTAAATAAAAGACAAAATATCTTTAAGCCCGGCATACCCCGTAGTTATTTAAATACAGAAGCATAGGCATAGGCAAAGGCAAGGGCGTAGACAGATCATGCGAAACAGGGCAAGAAACATAAGAAACCCCAGACACTCGGCACCCATGCCTAGTAACAGTGCCTCGGTACCCAGAGCTTGTGCACACATAAATAACGGTGCCTCAGTACCCAGAGCTCGCGCATTTAGGCAGGCAGCCGTCGAACACTTGCACAAGTAACGGTGCCTCGGTACCCAGAGCTCACGCATTAGGCAAGCAGCCGTCGAACGCTCGCACTAGTAACGGTGCCTCGGTACCCAGAGCTCGCGCAGTTAGGCAGGCAGCCGTCGAACACTTGCACAAGTAACGGTGCCTCGGTACCCAGAGCTCACGCATTTAGGCAAGCAGCCGTCGAACGCTCGCACTAGTAACGGTGCCTGGGTACCCAGAGCTCGCGCACACACAAAGTAACGGTGCCTCGGTACCCAGAGCTCGCGTACAGACAGCACGAGCCAACGGCTTCGCGGCCGATTTTTGGGCAGCGACGCTGCTAGCAGAGCCGCAGCAGCCAGGCAAGATCGGCCAAAGGCAGCGGCGACAGGCAAGCAGCGGAAACAGGCAAGCAGCGGCGACAGGAGAGCAGCGGCGACATGTTCGCAGCAGCAAAAAGGGAAGTCGCCAAATTAGACCTCCGGCAGTTGATCCCGAGCAAAAAAAAACCATGTTAAATATTAACGAAATTTCCCTGCAGTGATTATTTAAAACAAGATACCCTGTGTTACATTCTTCCCCTCTAGGGTAGGCAAAAGTGTCGTGTCCGTGTGTGTGCCGTTGTGAGTGTGTATTAGCAGAGTCGCGCTTTCTGGTATGCCGGTGCTCCGCTGGCCAGTAAGGGAGTCTGCGCGTACACACGCATAGCTCGTGTCGTGAGTGAACGTCAGTTGGCGAGTGGGTGCGTGAGCGTGTGCTTCAACAAGTGTCGGCGTGGTGGAATACACCACCGAGCGACTTGTCGGAGCGCAGGCGAGAGTACCTGCGGTCACGGGCATTCTGCACGTGTGGGAAACGTGTACCCTAACGAGTTTGCGGCGTGGTGCAATACACCACTGAGCGGCTCGTGGGGGGTACAGGCAAGAACACCTGCGGTCACGGGCGTTCTGTACGACCACCGATCGACCGTGAAGGGCGTCGTGAGCGAGCGATAGTTGGCAAGCGAGGTGCGAAGGGCGTGCACTTTACCTAGTTGCGGATGGTGGAATACACCAACGAGCGACATAGGGAGTGCAAGTGAAAAGCATCCGCGGCCACGTGCGTTCCTCACGATAGGCCGCCAACTCGGCACGCGTGCCACGCGGCACTTGCCCGTGAGCCTCGAAAGGACCGCGTGGTGGCGGGGACCACTACCACGTAGTTAGCAAACGAGCACACGTACATGATGTGGATCATGCCCATCGCCGATACCCTGTAAACGACCCATTGAGGTATGACCTGCTAATAACCTCTCTTACTAAAGTCATAGAAAGTCCTAGTAACCTCGTACAAGGGCGCGAGCCACGTTTGCCGGGAGCCCTCTACGAGGAGGTGACGCCTGTCATACGGGCGGAATCACGGATGCCAAAGGACAAGGTGCAACACCTACAGGACATGTTCAAGATCGTCGCCGAGAATACGCAGCAAGCAAGCGCAGAACAAGCAGAACGCAGAGTGGAAGCCGGCCATCGGCGACTTCGTACTATTGAGACAACATCATTTGTCGAAGGCAGCCGATGGATTCGCCGCCAAGTTGGCACCCCGCTACAATGGACCTTACCGGGTTGTGAGTTACATCTCACCCGCGATTCTACGCCTCCAGACGTCGGAACGAAGAAGAGACGCCGTGCTGGATTGGCCGATCTGAAGGCTTTCCATGGAGAGGGATCGACCAACGAAGGTTAACAGGTACCGGGTGGGGTAGGCTACCACTGAAATTCTAAGTATAACCATTTTGACCTTGACATACATGTAGTTATAAGTTACCAGTAGAGTTTCACGTTTCGCACCATTAGGGCCCGATAGGAGATAGTAAACAAAAACCACAAGCATATCTAAGTAAACTTCATTGTAAATTTATAACCCCGAGTCGGATCGCGAGTTGCACAGGCTGGTCCAGCGATCAGCGGGGGACGGGGTTATCGACCTGGTCGACGACGAAGAGGCACCTGCCGCCATTATCATCACCGAACCCGAGGAAACGGATGAATGGGTCCCCAACGTGGAGGATTTCGTGACCATCCACCGCTTCACCGACCACTGCTTGGCCGGCACCCCTACGGGCCAACCGCCTATCGCTTATCCGGAGGAGAAAGGGCGCTTTAGCCCCATCAGCGAGAACGACAGCGAGGGACCTCAGCCTATGCCGTCGCGGGCAATGACCTCGTTAGCTGGGTCACCGCCAACCACGGGTTGGACGCCCACCGCAAGCCAGGTTTGCACGATGGAGGGCGACCCGGTCTTCCCAAATGCGCGAACATGGCGCATCATTACACCTCCTCCCCTTAAGAGCATCTTAAAAGGGGGGAGGAGCGTGTATATAAAGGTGCGGGCCGGGCCGTTCTCCTCGTCCTCCGAGGAGGAGTCGGATGACGACTACGACGACCCGCTGCCATCTCGCCGGCCAGTGATCGACCACCAGCTCGAGTTGGGTGAGGCATTGAAGCGCATGAAGCGACGCCACATTTATCATCTAAGTTAACGTATTATTAAATAAAAGACAAGATATCTTTAAGCCCGGCATACCCCGTAGTTATTTAAATACAGAAGCATAGGCATAGGCAAAGGCGAGGGCGTATACAGATCATGCGAAACAGGGCAAGAAACATAAGAAACCCCAGTCACTCGGCACCCATGCCTAGTAACAGTGCCTCGGTACCCAGAGCTTGTGCACACACAAATAACGGTGCCTCGGTACCCAGAGCTCGCGCATTTAGGCAGGCAGCCGTAGAACACTTGCACTAGTAACGGTGCCTCGGTACCCAGAGCTCACGCATTTAGGCAAGCAGCCGTCGAACGCTCGCACTAGTAACGGTGCCTGGGTACCCAGAGCTCGCGCACACACAAAGTAACGGTGCCTCGGTACCCAGAGCTCGCGTACAGACAGCACGAGCCAACGGCTTCGCGGCCGATTTTTGGGCAGCGATGCCGGACCAGCAGCGACGCTGCTAGCAGAGCCGCAGCAGCCAGGCAAGATCGGCCAAAGGCAGCGGCGACAGACAAGCAGCGGCGACAGGCAAGCAGCGGCGACAGGCGATCAGCGGCGACAGGCGATCAGCGGCGACAGGCGATCAGCGGCGACATGTTTGCAGCAGCGAAAAGGGAAGTCGCCAAATTAGGCCACAGGCAGTTGATCCCGAGCAGCCAGCAGAGTAGGCAGCAAAGTTCTCCCTTTAGATAAAAAAATCAAAGTGAAAACAAAATGTAAATAACAGTGCCAAGTCCTGTCAAGTGCCAGCCCAAGGACCCCAAAAGGACGAAACAACAACATGAATCCTGTCGCAGGAGAGTCAAGGTGAGCTGAAGTAACAATAAAATAATGAGAGCGCAGTTTAGAGCTAGCGTAAATGGTGCGAAGTAGGAAGTAGTCAGGGACTAATTAAAATAAGGACTAGTGCTTAGAGATCGAAGAAAACCCAGTGAATAAAAAAACCATGTTAAATATTTACGAAATTTCCCTGCAGTGATTATTGAAAACAATATACCCGGTATTACATTCTTCCCCTCTAGGGTAGGCAAAAGTGTCGTGTCCGTGTGTGTGCCTTTGTGAGTGTGTATAAGCAGAGTCGCGCTTTCTGGTATGCCGGTGCTCCGCTGGCCAGTAAGCGAGTCTGCGCGTACACACGCATAGCTCGTGTCGTGAGTGAACGTCAGTTGGCGAGTGGGTGCGTGAGCGTGTGCTTCAACAAGTTGCGGCGTGGTGGAATACACCACCGAGCGTGGAGCGCAGGCGAGAGTACCTGCGGTCATCGGCATTCTGCACGAACAAAGGCCGATCGTGAGTGTCGTGCGTGAAACGTTAGTTGGCAAGTGGGTGTGAAACGTGTACCCTAACGAGTTTGCGGCGTGGTGCAATACACCACTGAGCAGCTCGTGGGGGGTACAGGCAAGAACACCTGCGGTCACGGGCATTCTGTACGACAACCGATCGACCGTGAAGGGCGTCGTGAGCGAGCGATAGTTGGCAAGCGAGGTGCGAAGGGCGTGCACTTTACCTAGTTGCGGATAGTGAAAAACACCAACGAGCGACTTAGGGAGTGCAAGCGAAAAGCACCCGCGGCCACGTGCGTTCCTCACGATAGGCCGCCAACTCGGCACGCGTGACACGCGGCACGTGCCCGTGAGCGTCGAAAGGACCGCGTGGTGGCGGGGACCACTACCACGTGGTTAGCAAACAAAAACACGTACTTGATGTGGGTCATGCCCATCGCCGATACCCTGTAAACGACTCATTGAGGTATGACCTGCTAATAACCTCTTACTAAAGTCATACAAAGTCCTAGTATTATTAAATTTTCTGTAAAGACCCTGGCTAGACTGAGATATGTACCCCAGCCTGAAAAAACATCCTTACAGTATGTCGAATCATCAAACAAAGGATAAGCTTCAGTGGATCGCAGTATGGCAGCTGCTCAATCACTTACAACACCTTGCTACTGACTCTACGCTTTGTCATCATATTAAATAATGTTTTTATATATAACTAGCGCGGCATCAGGTGATCGAAAATCCTCCCAAAGTACTTTCTTTAAAATATCATTGGCATTGTCGTTTATAAAATAAATTATAAGCTTTAAATGGTTTAAAAGCCATACAATACAAATTGCCCCTTCTTTATCATTACATACCAGCATGGATACGACCTTAGAGGCGTTCAGGCATAATCCAACGGACGTAGCGTTCGCTCGAACAAGTATTGTGTCATTGGTCCGTTCCTGCGGTTCCTCAGGTACTACGCAGGAATGCTGTCGCAACAACGTTTTGTCAGTGGTAGGGTAAAAATAACTTGTCTCACGAAAGTCTAAACCCAGCTCACGTTCCTTGTATAGGTGAACAATCCAACGCTTGGTGAATTTTGCTTTACAATGATAAAAAGAGCCCAAATCGAAGGATCAAAAAGCGACGTCGCTATGAACGCTTGGCTGCCACAAGCCAGTTATCCTTATGGTAACTTTTTTGACACCTCTTAGTAAAAACTCTATAAATCCAAGCATTTGCCTCCGTTATTATTCGAGATATGTACCGCCCCAGTCAAACTCCCTACCTGGCAATGTCCTTGAATTGAATCATACCTGAGTAATAGGAGTTGTACCAAATTATTAAATCAAAATTACATAAATGCATTCTCTCATTAAATAATTTGTTTGCGATTAACAAAGACGTGATACTTTGATCAAGAAGCTTGCATCAAAACCCAATACCATAAGATATAATAAATGTATCTGAATAATGGCTAGGAAATTATTCACGTTCCCTTTAATCATTTAATCAAGCGTAGTGGTATTCCATTGTCGATATCAAACCGTAATCTAATATCTCACATTTATTCTACACCTCTTATGTCTCCTTACACTGCCAGATAAAAGTCAATCTCAAAAGGGTCTTAATTCCCCGCTAATTATTCCAAGCCTGTTCCCTTGGCTGTGGTTTCGCTAGATAGTAGATAGGGACTGTAGAAATCTCTGCACGTCACCAATGAGATAATTTGGCTATTTTTTTTTGTGTGGTTTTCGCATTGTCTGATCCATTCAGCTCCCCACTATACAAATTGCATATCTGGTTATTTAGAGCTAAAATTATGCATCCTGGACCGTTCCAGAAATTTCTTTGCACCTTTTCTATGGTTTGCCAAGGGAGCAGGCTTAGACGAAAAGGTCAGTATTCGTCAAAACACTCCACGATGGTACCCTACATGATGCATGAACATCTTAAAGCCGCAGACTCCGTCGGTCTATCTTTGGCACTAATGATATTCCTATCACTAGCTGTTATGACATCTAGCGTTCTGAATAGGGTGACCGAATGATAACTCCAAATGCCACGCCAGTGTAGTGTGGCGGAAACGACCTCAATGTTTTCATGTACCGAGTGATCTCGTCGCACTGCCGTTATGAGATATATGCAAAATTATGTATTTTATTTTCAATTGAATTAATACTGAGGAATGTCTAGCATACAATTTTTTTTTTGTTTGTCATCTAGAATTACCTTCTGTTACTGATGCGATTAAAAGAGAACTTTTGTGATTATTATGGAACTTAATAAATGATTTTACTTATATTGTATTGCATTTTTTTTTTGTAAATTCAAAATTTTAACATTTTTATTTATACAACCTCAACTCATATGGGACTACCCCCTGAATTTAAGCACTTTAATTAGGGGAGGAAAAGAAACTAACAAGGATTTTCTTAGTAGCGACGAGCGAAAAGAAATCAGTTCAGCACTAATGCACTTTGTCAATATGGCAAATGGCAAATGGCAAATATATTCTGGCTCAGGATCACTAGCCGAGTCGATTATTCCATGTCCGTCTGTCTGTCCGTCTGTTTGTTTGAGACCACAGATCTCAGCTATTAAAAAAGCTAGAGACACCTAATTTGGTTTGAAGGTTCCTATATATCAGGGGCAGATGAAGTTTATGTCAAATGTTTGATGCCACGCCCAACGCCCCCGCAAAATCGGTTATTTAAGATTGTTAAGCAAAGCATTGCACTTATAAAGTAATATATATATAATAATAATAAATATGAATATATAAGTTAAGCAAGACTATTTCTTGCTTGTGTTGCTACGGCTCCCGTAGCCGCATACCTCACCTAGTAAGTATATGGAGCATTCCAAGTGTTCTTGCGTGTCGTCAAGGGTTGTGTTAAAGAACCGTTTTCATTGTCTTTCTAATTAATTTTAACAATTGATGGTTAACTAGATTAGAGATTTATTCGGATTACGGTTGTAATTTTTGGGAGCTGCACGTCCAATGTGGCTGACAGTAGGCGACGGAAAAAAGAGAAATTGGATGTCAGTAGGCGATGGAAAGAAAAAAACTAGCGATGATTTCCAGGATATCGATTACAGATTAATATCTAGCAAATTAAGATTTAAGTAAATGTGATTGGCAAATTCAAGGGTTGTCAGATCTCCATAAATGCCTTCTAGCGTCGGTGCTGATTCTCTCCAGAGCTCCGGCTCCAGTGCTGAATGCGGCGTTTGCATCCAGCGGGGGGAGCGCGTGTAAGAGCGGCGGTCAGTAGGGGAGTGGGGAAGATACTTAGAGAGAGTTCATAACTCCTCCCCCCTCAAGATCTGCGTCCCGCAGATTATAGGGCTTTGGGTGCCCTGCCAGCGTCTAACGTCTCCGGGTCCGGGGTGCTGTTTTTCACGACAGGGATGCCCTTGGTCGATGTCAGCTTTCTCCATATGGTGTAGAGAACCGCTCTGACAACCAAAGCGACCAATGCCTCCAGAAGGAAGGAAAAAGAAACCCTCTCGGATATCCCAAAAAGTGTCTCCTCAGGTTTTCCATGTTGAAGTCGTTCACGTAGTGGAGCAAAGGCGCGTACCCGGTGGCGGTGACTGTAGTCACTACCGCTGGCATAACCATGAAGTGGCTCGATGAGTAGCCCGTATAAGTTCTTCCAGCCACACTAATTGTCACATTAGCGAACTGGACTATGTAGGTTCCAGCCAAGTTGTGGGTGCTGGGTCCAGCTTTCAATGTCTCGTTGAAGTTGGACAAGAACATTCTACCGTCCTCGACCAGTTCTATCCGAGCCTCGTTATTCTTGAGGAATGCACATCTAGCCTGAGCACCCTTCAATAGCTTGGGGATGCAGCCGTTTTTGTCCATCTTCGGGAGACTTTTTTCCGGACAAACAGTTGTGTTGCCCATGAAGAGGCAATCTTCCCATGACTTTTTTCCCTCAAGGGTTGCAGGAAGGAGAAGAAGCAAACGGTAGTATTTGGGGGCGACCTTAGGCACGCCCAGAATGTACAGAAGCGCCGTTCCATTAGTAACCACAGACAGGCGGCTAAACTCCAGTGCTTCGACTGCATTCTGGTACGGCAAGTTCCTGACTTCAGTCAAAACCGCCTGTACCTCCTCGTGGTCCAGTAAGCGGGAGGTGACGATCCCTGACTTAGGCCACTGGCACGCTTGAGTCAGCTCGCCGACCTGACTATCGATGATCAACGCCTTGTGCAATAGGGTAGTAGCCGTGTGCACATATCCGTCGATGGCAATCGTACAATCGTCCATCGCAGTAGCCTCGTTCAGTTGCCTCAGGGACTCGTGTTAGCCATCAAATAGTCCAGCGTTTATCCGCACTTATTGGTCGGCCGATTTTACGACATTTTCCTGAGCATGAAGAATGCGTCCCAGTCCGACACATCCGGTGAGTCCGCAATCCACTTCCAGGCGGACCCAACCAAGTCCAGAGATCGACGTCCACGCTAAGTACCCGTCAGTCTTGACAGGCCCTCTTGTGACTCCTCCAAGAAGTGCGCCACCAGCGCTGCTATCCTGGGATCCGTTAGCTGCACCGCCTCGCGTCGAGCCTCCTGGAACAGCGACTCGAGCCTTCCCAAGTCGATTACATGTGTCAGTTTGAACTGGCCGTTGACACGCCAGACGCTGCCCATTTGCAGAGGGGCGAGCGGAGCCTCATATTTAAAGATGTCCGCGGCTCCCACCATATGGGCGACAATGATACCTGCAATATTGGTTAGAGAGTGGCCTTATGAGTAATATCCTTTTTTATGGTGTTAGAATTAGCTTAGAGGTAAGGGATTAATTAAGTGCGTGAATGTTAAGAAATGTTTGTGTTTCGTTTTGTAAGTGTGCGTGAATTATTGGTGTGTGTAAATTATGGTAAAAAGTGTTTTTAAAGTGTATAAACAAGGTCGTGTAAGGAAAGCGTGTGAAACGCACACAAATGATCTAATTCCATTTCAGTTCCGTAGGTCTGACTTATGAAAGATCTTGCCTGTCTTGGTCTTTACTGTCACATTTCTATCCTCGGCAATCTCCTCAGCTTTGAAACGTTGCTCCTCCTTTGTTTTAATTTGTTTATTGGCAACGAATATTTTGTCGCCCTCGTTGCATGAGATAGGCTCAGACCTTGTTTTATTATGAGCCGTGTTTGCGAGCTGTCGATATTCTATTAGACCTCTAACGTCCTCGAGAACCTTAGTTCTGAAGTTAGTTAGACCCTGGTAGTTGATTCTGGCCGAGCGGTCAAAAAACAGGTCCGCTGGCGTATTATTAGTCACTGAGTGAATAGAATTGTTGTACCTATCCTCTGCAATGGCAACCAATTCATTTAATTTGAAGCCAGGGTGTTCACACCGGTAAACCTCTCGACTTGGCCATTGACTTCGCTTTTCTGGGTCGGTGTGTTGTAGAGACCAATACCCAACGTACGCAAGTAATTCAAAACAGTCGGGCACAGAAGGCCTCTCTCATTGTCAGAGACCAATACCCTTGGAACAAAGTATAAAGTAATGAAATACTTCAACTAGTTTTTCCCGTAAATGAATGGAGGATTTCGATTCGAGAGGGAAGAGCTTGGAAAATTTGGTGAATTTGTCCATACAGCTCAAGTAAATCTTCTTCTCCAAAGTGAAGATATCGATGTGAAGGGTACCTTGGGATACACCTATCGGTTGGAGAAGTGGTTTATTGAGGTGCCTCTCGTACTTGAAAATCTTACAGCACTCACACGACGAGAGTTGCCTGCGGATGGTACTGGGGAAAATAGTATTTCTCCAAAAGCTGCAGGCGCACCTCTTTGGCAACCCTATGAGCTCTGCGATGCTCTCGTTCAACAACTTCGCAGATCTCTTCGGGATCCGACAAATCTATCACCAGCCTCTGCGTTATTCGAATTTTGAACCCGGCAAATTTCTCTAAGCATAGGCGTTGGAGTGATGACAGATAAGTTTCCCGGATTTTAAAATCGTTGATCACCGATGGTTTAAGGTATTTCCCCAGGGTAACGACTAACTCGGATAAAAGTCCAGTACCGACGGGAATAAGGTGGCGTTCGAAGCCCCTCTGGGGCTGTTCGCACAAGTATTCCGAACGCTCGGGTTCAAAAACTAGTTGGTTACGGTAAACGTTAATAGGTACTTCCACGTGAGGTAGCAAGTGAGATGCGTCTTCGTCTGCACTATGCACGGTAGAGCCCCCTTCAGTAGCTGATGCAGTGTCTGAACGACACCAATCAAAGTAATGCTTCATCGGAACTATACGGGACAGGGCATCAGCAACGACGTTAGATCTACCGGGCTTGAAGATGAGTACACAATTGTACTCCTCTATTCTCGCCTTCCAACATTTTAATTTAGCATTGAAATTCCTAGTCCCTAAGGCAAATGTCAAAGGTTGATGGTCTGTATAAACCTTAACCGATGCAGCGCCATACAAATAGGACCTGAGGTTGTCCAATGCCCAGACTATAGCAAGCATCTCCTTTTCTAAAGTGGCATAGTTTTCCTCAGTTTTGGACAGAGTGTGTGAGATACAAGCTATGGGGCGATCTTTTCCCTCAATGTCTTGGGACAATACAGCCCCAAGAGCAAAGTTAGACGCATCTGTGGTCAAATGGAGTGGCTTGCCGAAATCTGGGAAAGCGAGCACTTCCTTGACAATTTGTGTTGGTCCTTGTATGAGTGTGTTGAGGTGTTAAACGTGTATTGTTTCTTTCTTAATATCTGAAGGAAGAAAAATAATTTATTTTAGTTTAATTGCATGCAATGGTTTTTTAGCTTTTTCGCTTATTATTTTTTCAATTTTAATTAATTCAATATATGGCGACAGTGACGGACGAGTTTTGTGTTGAGTTGAACTTAGCACTGGGCATGGTGGTCCGTACTTTTCTTTTTGGCCTTAGCCTACTAAGGTACGGTTGCCACACAATCCACTGGGCAGCTTTTTCGGATGCCTCCGCACCGCTCAGCCTATCCAGTAGATTACCACACGCCTTAATCACAATTCACAGTTTATTTTTTTTTTATATTGACGAACATATTCTTCTTGCTTAATTTAAGTATCAGTTTGACGCCATGAACTTTGCACTTACGAATGGGCTACAGGGGCTGTAGACACTTTGCGCCCGCGTAAAATATGCCCCACTCCTGGAGGGAGACGGCGTTAACGCTGCGGCGGGAGGTTTTTTTTATACCCGCTACTCATAGAGTAGAAGGGTATTATAACTTTGTTCGACCCGAAAATATATGTAACAGGCAGAAGGAGACATCTCCGACCCCATAAAGTATATATGTTCTGAAGCAGTATCAACAGCCGAGTCGATATAGCCATGTCCGTCTGTCCTTCTGTCTGTCTGTCCGTCCGTGTGAACACCTGGATCTCAGCTATTATAAGAGCTAGAGTTTCCAAATTTGGTAACAACATGAGTTATTACTGCAGGCTGATCAAGTTTATGTTGGATTTTAGCCACGCCCCCATCCGCCTCCATAAAGTGAAAATGATTACAGCCGCAATATTAGCTTTACAGCAACAGTTTTATAAACGCATTATAAATATTATCTTGCGGACGTTTCCTGAAAATTTCAGTAAGATTGGACTATAAATGTGGAAGATATTAAGGAAATAGTAGTGCCATGTGACCACGTGTTTTTGTCTCTTTTATTATGTTAGATATGCAATATCCAGGTTCAACTCCGGCGGCAAGCTTTTTTTTCAATTATATGTACCAAAATTATTGCACTGTCATCATTGCAATTTTATATCGGTCGACAGATAGCTGAAGTGGCTGCGTGGATGTGGTCGCCGACTGACGAGCGGAAGGGCACGAGTTCTAATCCAACGCAACCCCGATGCAAGTGGGGTTGATTTTCTTGGATGGTTAGCTTTTTTTCAAGCATTTAAAATTATTAAACAGAATTTTAAGAGGAGTGAGTTGGTATTGTCTTACACACACACACACACACGAGACACAATAATAATTTCTAATTTGGCCTGTACGACAAGCTGAATGGTCTCATAATGCAACTTTACCGAGCAAATTCAAAATGCGCTAATGGCAGAGCTGTTATAGTTGCAGACTGCATAGGCCGAGTTTTTTGGAGGTCCATGGTTCAAGACCTCGCGTCGGTAAAAAATTTTATGTTTTATTTTTCTGTTCTTTTTTTTTTGACATGGTGGTAGCGGGTATACCACAGTCGGGCGCGCTCGACTGTAGCCTTACCCACTTGTTTAGTTTTAAGTTAACCCTGAATAAAAACGCATAAGTTTATTATACCCCATATTTCTTTTAAGTAAGTGGTAGCAAAGACATAGGCAAAAGCAAAGGCAAAGACATAGACATAAGCAAAGGCAAAGACATAAGCAAGACATAGGCAGATACATAGGCAGAGACATAAGCAACGGCATAGGCAAAGGCATAGGCGTGGACGCTGCAGAAACACACGAACGGATCGATGCCGGCGACAAGTCGCGAGCTGATCTAGGCGATGCGACAAGTCGCGTGCCGATCTAGGCACGCAGGAAGCCAGGCTAGGCAAAGCGACAAGTTCGCAAGCAGAGCCAAACGAGCCACGCGGCATGAGCCGAAGCATGATCGGCCGAGCATAGGCAGCGACCACGGGAAGCGCCGCCCAGGCAGCGACCACGAGCAGCGCCGCCCAGGCAGCGACCGCGGGCAGCGCCGGACAAGCAGCGGACGGGAAGCGTCAAAATCGAAGCTGCAAAATCAGGCCACGACACAGAAGTTCAAGGCGAGTAAAAGAGGCCGGACGCAACCGCTCCTGAAAAAAAACACAATATTACAAGTGAAAAGTGAAAAAAGAAATACAGTGGAAAACAAACAAGGACCCAAGGATAATGGACCCCATACAAGGAAGGACGAGGTAAGCGGTGCAAAACAAAAGGAAGCAAAGAAAAGGAAGCAACGTATGGTGCGAGGTAGGCAGGGACACAGAAAAGGGAGGGACACAAGCATGGAAAAGCCCGTTAGGGAGAAGTGTAGGGTAGACAAGTGAAGATCTGTAATATAATAAGGGAAGCAAAATTTATGAAGAAAAGAAAGAATAAATAATGCGTAGGCATTTGAACTGAATCGCGGTCAATATTTTAGTTACTTTCTTTGGTAAACGTGTGAGCAGGGAACTTCACGTGTGCGCCCACAAGGGTCTGTGCTGTGCTGTGAGAGATCGCTAGTTGACAAGCGAATACTCGAACTTGTGTCCACAAACGGGTTGCGGTGTGGTGCAATACCACAACTGAGCGACTTGTGGGAGCACAAACAAGGGTGTTTGCGGTCACGGGCGTCCCATAACGGCGAAAGCGGCCGGTCGTGCGCTGGCCGTAAGTGAACGTTAGTTGGCAAAGTGGGTACAAGAGCGTGCACTAGCGGGTTGCGGTGTGGTGCAATACACCACCGGGCGACCTTTGGGAACATAAGCGAAAGTACCTGCGGTCACGGGCGTTCCGTACGGCGATACGATAGTTGACACGGGGTACACGAGCGTGCCTTCACAAGTGCAGCGTGGTTCAATACACCACTGAGCGATTTGTGGGAGTGCAGGCGACAGTACCCGTCGTCACGAGCTTTCCCCACGACCTGCACCCGAACAGGTGCGCAGCGTAGTTCACGAGTACACGTGGAAGACGTGGACCACGTGTACGCGTAAAGAGGGTATGTTCGCTGTGCCCGACAACTGTCTCAGCCCTTTTCTAATTTGCCAGTGACCCCTCCCCTCTCTTTCTAAACGTCTTAGTAGTCCTAGTTATTTATAAATTTTGCTGTAAATCCCCGGCTAGACTGAGAGTTGTACCCTAGCCTGAGAAAACATCCTTACAGATGGCGCCCGAGCAGGGACTACTAAGACTAAACATTTGTTCACTGCTTGACCTTTTTCCTTGCGCCGGCGCAACCTGACTGGTGACACTACCCAGACCAGGAACTATAAGACTCGGTGCCGAATACCGAGGGAGTCAGTCGAGATCGGGCACGCGAGCAGGCAACATCGAATATAAGTTGAGACATTTCGAGCAAACGGGAAAAAACTTTTTTCTTCAAAACGTTCTGAAGTAACCTCTGCTAACAAGAAAATACTGTTGCTATTTTTCGTTAAATTTTATACGCGAGAAAATAAAAAGATGATTACTCCGTACGGTAATAGTCCGCAGTGTGAAAATAAAATCAAAGTCGAACATGTGAACGCATTGGGTCGCTTTTCGCCGCAAGACCGAACTATACTCGATTTTGAAGAAGTTTGGCCAGGACACCAGTGGTACCGTGGAAGAAATGCGTAGTCGCCTGGTGAATTTCATCAACCAGGGCGAACTAACAAAGGAGCAGCTGCAACGAGTACTAGACCTGGAAGCCCGCCTGGGCAACGCGCCCACCCCTGACGCTAGAGAAGCTCGGTAATGGACAATCGTCGCGCAACTAGCCCCGCCATGATGAACCCAGTACCTGTTCTCACGCCGGCGGTAAAGGTACCTGCCGTGAGTGATAGTAAAGGATATGGACCAAGACGGATGGAGCCGTATGAACTGGCAGACCGAATCCACCGATGGGGCGTCTCATTTGGTGGGGAATGAGCGGACCCATGGCGGTTCATCGAGCATCTGGAGGAAAAGGCCGCGATGTACCAAGTCAACGTGCAGCAGTTACCGCAAGCGATCGCGAAGACGCTGTCCGACCGAGCTGAAGACTGGTTCCGAGTAAACAAGCTCTACCAGGCAACATGGGCAGAGTTTAAGCAGGAATTCATGGACTTTTTCTTACCCCCGCGTTATTTTCAACGGCTCGAGGACGAGATCTGGAGTCGAGTACAACGGCCAGGCGAACCATTTCGGGACTACACTGGGGTTGCGGACGATGATGCAACGCGCCGGGTACAACAGGGAACAGGAGTTAGAAAGGATCTACGACAATATGCTCCCGGAATACCAACTGTTCACACAACGCCATGAATTCGACACCCTGGTGCAACTAAATAAGCTGGTGAATACTTACGAGACGACTAAGAAGTTGCAGCGAGATCGAGGAACAGGACAAAGGGAGCAGAGGAGGGATAAACCGAGGCCCGCCCTTACCCCGGCCACAAACGAGGCAGTAGCAATTCCTGCGGTACCCCTGTCGCGGCGATACCCCCAGCGGAAATAGGAGCAGAGACCAACGCCTGTGCTACAATTGCGGCCAGCCCGGGCACATGCAGACGGATTGCCACACCGGAGCTACACGTAGTTTCATAAGCGAGCGTATGGCTACCAGGTTGAGCACACCGGACAACGAGTGAGCGACAGTGATCAGGATTACACTGGCGGACGGATCAACCAGGGACGTGACACGAGCTTTGCGGGTGAGGATACAACTCGGACAGAAGGAGACCACAGTGCCCATGTTGGTATTACCGGTCATTCTGGACAACGTGATCCTGGATTTCCTGTGCGGTATCGAAGCGACCCTTGAGTGTGGGCAAGCGCGGTTGCACTTGCGAAACACATTAGAGGCGGCAGCACCGACGGCCAGAACACCCCGGCTAGCAGCGGTGGATGCAGCGATCCTAGACCACAACAAGGACGCGGTCTTACCACCGGTTTGCCCCACAGCATGACGGAGGAACCCATTCAGGCGACCCAAGACAGGAAACGAAGCGCATGGAGAAGGCACAGAGGACCAGATAACCAGGACAAGAGACGAGACACACGGACCAGACACAGAGGAGCAACCAAACAGGACAGGAAGCAAGGTACACGAGCAAGCAGCAGAGGAACAACAGAAAGCACAGGACGAGTTTACTCAGCAGGACGGGACGGACCATACTCCAAGACGAGGCGGAGTAGAGGACCGAACCACCAAGGCAGGGCACGAGGCACACGAGCAAGCAGCAGAGGAACAACAGAGAGCACAGGACGAGCTAACCCAGCAGGACGGGACGGACCATACTCCAAGACAAGGCGGAGTAGAGGACCGAACCACCAAGGCAGGACACGAGGCGCACGAGCAAGCAGCAGCGGAACAACAGGGATCACAGGAGGAGTTTAACCAGCAGGGGGGAACGGACCATACTCCAAAACGAGGCGGAGCCTCCTTAGGAGCCCGGACTAAACGGCGACGCCGTAAAACCACGTCTACCATGCTGAGTTGAGAGGCGTCGAGACACGGGAGACAGAAGCAGCGACAGACGAAGAAGAGGTGGTGGTTTCTACAGTCGGAGGTGGCGAAATTCGACCGTTTGGTGGGGGTGTCACCCATTGCGGAGCACAACATCACGATGCGGGATGAGTATCTAATTAAGCAGCGATACTACCCTAAAAACCCGGCCATGCAGAAGATCATCAACGAGCAAGTTGATGAACTTCTGCGAGGTGGTAGGATCGAGCCTTTCAGGAGCCCATACAGTGCACCCATTGTACTTGTGGGTAAAAAGACGGGTGAGATGCGGATGTGCGTGGATTATCGCCAACTCAATGCGAAATCCATCGCCGACGCTTACCCATTACCACGGATCAACCACATCTTGGAAAAGCTTAAGGACGCGAAGTACATTTCCACGCTGGATTTGAAGAGCAGGTATTGGCAGATACCTATAGCCCAGAGCAGCAGAGAATACACCGCGTTCACGGTATCTGGCAGAGGTCTCTTCCACTGGAAGGTGCTGCCATTTGGATTACACTCGGCCCCGGCGACATTTCAGCGAGCATTGGACCGAGTTATCGAACAAGACATGGCCGCATGCGTTCGCCGACCTCGATGATACTGTCGTGGTGGGACGTTCTCTGCAAGAGCACTTGGACAACCTTCGCGAGGTGTTCCGGAGGCTTCGGGAAGCGAACTTGCGCCTGAATAAGGCCAAGTACAGTTTCTTTCAGAAGAGCATCATCTACTTGGGGCACCAGGTAAGCGACGGTGGAATCCACACCGATCCAAGCAAGATCGCCGCCTTCAAGGAGCTGCAGCCCCCAACTACGGTTAAGGAGTTGCGGAGATGTTTAGGTATCGCTTCCTGGTACCGGCGGTTTGTGGCCAACTTTGCCACATTGGTGCAACCTATGTCGGCATTATTGAAGAAGGGTCGGCGGTGGATCTGGAGTGAGGAGCAGCAACGAGCGTTCGAAGCATTGAAGACCACTCTCACGAAAGCACCGGTGTAAGCCTGTCCAGACTTTGGTGAACGGTTCACCCTGCAAACGGATGCGAGTGACATTGGACTGGGAGCGGTCCTGACACAGCAGATCCAGGGAACCGAACGGATTATCGCGTACACGAGCCGGCGTCTTTCAGCTGCCGAGAGTCGGTACTAAACGACGGAAAAGGAATGCTTGGCTATTGTATGGGCCATAAGGAAGTTGCGGTGCTATTTGGAGGGTTACGAGTTCGATGTGATCACGGATCATTTGGCGCTTAAATGGTTAAACAGCTTAGAGAACCCTACTGGAAGGATCGCACGCGGGGCATTAGAGCTCCAACAATTTCGTTTCACCATACATAAACGCAAAGCCGGCCATACAGACTGGAATGGATCGCTACATCCAAATAAAACGAAAGCTAAGTCCCCAAAAAAAATGTAAAGAAACCAAAGATCACACGCGCCCACGCCAACACAAGTTTAGGCGAAGTAACGAACAATGCCAACCGGTTTGACATTTTGGCAGACACTATTGAAGACCTGCCCGTTGAAGCTGTTGGAAGCGACAAAAAAAAGCCAAAGCCACCACCAACATTTGTTCGTGAGAAAAGCTCTAGTTCATTTGTAAACAATGTAATAAAGCTCATAGGTGACGCAAATTTCCACATAATTCCCTTAGTTAGGGGCAACATTCATGAAACTAAAGTTCAGACCAAGTCTGAACAACACTTTTGAGCCTTAACAAAGTATTTGGACGAAGGAGAAAAAAGCTATTACACATACCAGCTAAAAAGCTGCAAGGGTCTGCAAGTCGTACTAAAGGGCATAGAGCCTGATGTAACACCAGACGAAATAAAGCTGGCGCTACAGGATAAAGGATTTACCGCAAAATCAGTCTTCAACATCTTAAACAAATATAGACAGCCGCAACCACTCTTCAAGGTGGAACTTGCACCAGAAGCAAAGATGCCGAAAAGAAACGATGTGCATCCAATCTACAAACTCCAATTTTTACTACATCGTAGAATCACCGTAGAAGAACCTCACAAACGTAACAATCTGGTACAATGTATGAACTGCAAAGAATACGGCCATACAAAGTCTTACTGCAAGCTGCGCCCAGTGTGCGTAGTCTGTGGCGAGCTCCACGACAAAGCCAGCTGCAGTGCACCCAAAGAAGACTCAAGCGGAAAAAGGTGTGGCAACTGTGGAGGCAATCACACAGCTAACTACAGAGGCTGCCCAGTATACAAAGATCTCAAAAGCCGCATTAACCAGCGCGTAGCCACTTTACGCTCACAAAACGCACCGATCACAAAAATACCCCCCAAACACAACCCAGAAGTTTTCTTCTCTACCGCAGCCAGATCCTCACTTGGTACAGGATTCGTTACCAAAAACGCGTCATATGCAAGCGCTCTAAGATCAGGTCTAGAGCCCCCAGCCTCCAATGCGCCATGTTCACAAGCCAAATATATGGACTTCAATTCTGTACAAGACAAAAAGCCAATGGAACAACAACAAAACAATTTCGAAGCAATGATACTTAGCTTGCAGCAGAGCATGGCGGAGTTTATGGCGTTTATGCGGACAACCATGCAAGATCTAATGCGTAATCAAAACATGTTGATACAATTGCTTGTATCACAACAATCAAAATAATCATCTTCATGGCCTCGCTAAGATTCTCTACGTGGAACGCCAACGGCGTTTCACAGCACAAACTTGAGCTAGCTCAATTCCAACTCGAAAAGCACATCGACGTAGTGCTACTTTCGGAAACACACCTCACAAACAAATATAACTTCAACATAAGAGGATATATTTTCTACGGATCCAATCACCCTGATGGTAAGGCCCACGGCGGGACCGGGATTTTGATAAGAATCCCTCTCAAGCACCACTGTCATATTGAGACTGCCGAAAACTATCTACAAGCAACATCATTAAAAATCCATTTGGATAATGGTAACCAGCTAACCCTAGCCGCTGTTTACTGCCCACCTCGTTTCACTACATCTGAAGACCAATTTATGGAATTCTTCAACTCACTTGGAGAACATTATATAGCAGCTGGGGACTATAATGCCAGGCACACACACTGGGGGTCTCGACTCGTGAATCCAAAAGGAAAACAGCTCTACAACGCCATCATAAAAGCAAACAACAAGCTCGACCACGTTTCTCCTGGCACACCTACATACTGGCCTACTGACCCCAAAAAACTACCTGATCTAATTGATTTCGCAGTTACCAAAAACATTCCCCATAATCTGATAAGTGCCGAGTGCCTCTCAGACCTATCATCTGACCACTCGCCCCTCCTAATAAACCTGCTCCGACACCCAGAACCAGCAAACCACTTTTATAAGTTGACTTCAGAAAAAACCAACTGGCTCAAATACAAAAAATACATAAGCTCACACATTGAGCATAACCCACCTCTTGAAGCTGAAGCTGACATTGATAGTTTTGTTAACTCACTGGAGTCAATCATCGTTGCTGCAGCTCGCTGCTAAACGCCGCAAACAGTAAGCAAAATTACAAATCACAAAAAAGACCAACCTGCAAATCGAACAACTTGTTCTCGAAAAACGGCGCCTACGGCGAGAATGGCAGTCCTCAAGATCATCGTCGGCAAAACAAAAGTTAAAAGACGCCACACGCAAACTTACAAAAGCTTTAAAGCAAGAAGAAGAGCTTGCCCAACGTACTTATATTGAAAAATTATCAACATCCAGTACAAAAAACTCACTGTGGAAAGCTCACCCAACTCTTGGCTCACCCACAGTACCAGTGGTCCCTATTAGAAACCACACAGGTGGTTGGGCCCGTAGCGTCAAAAATAGAGCCAGCACATTTGCCACTCATCTACAAAAAGTCTTCCAACCGAATCCTGCAACAAACACGTAATTCCGCACGCAACAGACGACTCCCAGCTTCATCATGCTCCAGTTGTGTTTCGCTCTATCGAAATCTCAAAAATCATCAAAGAACATCTGAACCCAAAAAAAAAGCTGCCTTTCTGTGCCGTATGCAGCATTACCCAGCTCTTCAATGCCATCAACAAACTTGGCTACATTCCAGGAAGATGGAAAAAGTCAATAATAATAATGATACCAAAGCCGGGAAAAGATCACATAGTTCCATCGTCGTACAGACCCATAAGCCTTCTATCCTGCTTATCGAAACTTTTTGAAAAATGCCTACTGTCTCTGACTATTACTCCATTCCTGAACACGCACAACACAATACCAGCACACCAATTTGGCTTTCGTGAAAAACACGGAACTATTGAGCAAGTTAACCGCATAACATCAGAAATACGAAACGCATTTGAAAAACGGGAATACTGCTCTGCGATATTTCTAGATGTTTCGCAGGCATTCGACAGAGTTTGGCTGGACGGTCTGATGTACAAAATCAAAACAACGCTTCCAAACAACACTCACAAACTGCTAGAGTCGTACCTCTACAACAGGAAGTTTGTAGTGAGGTGCAACACTGCGACGAACACAGTATTGAAGCCGGTGTCCCACAAGGCAGCGTACTAGGCCCAACACTATACGTCCTATTCAGGCAGACATCCCTACAAGTAGCAACAAGGTTATCCGACTGGCGTATAAAAGTAAACGAACAAAAATGCAAGCAAGTAACTTTCACCCTTAACAGGCAAGATTGTCCACCGCTCACGCTGAACAACGTCGCACTTCCAACAGCAAACGAAGTGACGTATCTGGGAGCAACAGCAACAGCAGCATCGATATCGTCCAGAGAGCCCAGACGAAAATAGTGAGAACTATCACCGGGGCTCCGGGGTATGTTCGAAACGCCAACATTCACAAAGATCTAAACGTGCCACCTTTAAAAGACGAAATTGCGGAAAATAAGGAAAAGTACCTTAACAAGTTATCAACGCATCCCAACCAGCTCGCGAGGAGTCTAACAGGGCTAAGCAGCCGATCACGCCTACGTCGAAACGACTTGCCAACCCAGCAGTAATTTTTTTTTTTAGGGCCGCTTTTAAAATACAGTTCAAGAAATGTACTGGTAATTAGTATTTACACGTAAGATTTGTTAACTTGTTGTTAGTTTTCGGTATTGAAAAGATTCGTCAAATAAAAGCTCCAAACTGGAAAAAAAACCATACACTACCGCCGCGGTGATCAGAACGTAGTAGCCGACGCTCTGTCCAGACAACCATTGGAGACGTTGCACCAGGCCACACAGGAAAACTCACCTTGTGCATGGATAGCCCGAATGTTGGAGCTGATCTACAAGGAACATGAAAAGTACCCGGATTACCAGAGGGAGAACGAGCAGTTATATCGACGAGGAGGATTTCGACCGGAGGACGAGGACTGCACGCCATGGAAGTTATGCGAAGTCATTATGCCAGCAAGTGTTGCACGAGTGCCACGATCAGCCGGCCGCAGGGCATCATGGAGTGCGTTACTACCGGCCGGGCCTGTTTCGGGACATCGCACGTTACGTAAGGAAATGCGAGACCTGCCGTTCAAGATCAGCCAGCAGAAACCTTCCGGACGGATGCACACACGACGCGCCATTTGACGTACTCTGTGCGGACTTCGTAGGACCACTCCCACGCTCCACACATGGGAATACCATGCTACTGGCATTCTTCGACGCGAATTTTGGCCCGATTCGGAGTGCCGAAAATGCTGGTTTGCCACATTCTGTAAACAGCTTGGTATGACGTTACAACACACCGCACCGTATACACCGCAGCAGAACCCCACGGAACGAGCCAACCGGACGGTCAAGACGATGATAGCCCAGTACTTGGCTGACAAGCAGCGGACGTGGGACGAGCACCTGCCAGAGATCAGTCTGGCGATACCACCGGGTTTAGCCCAGCGTATTTGGTCCAAGGACGGGGGGGGGGTTCAAGACGGTGGCCGAAAATGCACAACAAGCCAGCGCGGAACAAGGAAGGTATGACAACCTACGCCGTCGAGACTGGAAGCGGAGATCTGGTTTTGTTGCGGCAACACCATCTGTCGAAGGCAGTCGACGGATTCGCTGCCATACTCGCACCTCGGTACGACGAGTCAGCGGGTACATGTCGCCCACGATTCTGAGCCTTCAGGACGTCAAGACGAAGCAACGTCGTAACGCAGATCTGAACGACCTGAAGGCATACCACGAGGAGGACACGACCAGCGAAGGTCACCAGGTAACAGGGGGGCAAGCGGATATGTAAAATAAGCGGATAGGCAGGTTTAGAGATTTAAGACATAGGCGTATGCCTTAGACGCACCACGTTAGGTAGGAACTTTTAACTTTGCACCCACTAGGTGAACAATCATGAAGTAACTCGTTTGTAATTTATAGCCCCGAACCGGACCGCGACTGGTTCTGGACGTGGCGGCGCCTGGCACCAAGGAGCAACCCGCCGACGACCCCAACAACGCCATGGAGACGGAGGAGTGGTTCCCAGGGGTAAATGATTCCTTCGCAACCCAAGGATTTGCGGGCCATTGCCTCGCGGGTGACTCCGAAAACCCCGCGTGCGGCCGAGCATAGGCACCGACCGCGGGCAGCGCCGCCCAGGCAGCGACCGAGGGCAGCGCCGGACAAGCAGCGGACGGAAAGCGTCGAAATTGAAGCTGCTAAATTAGGCCACGACACAGAAGTTCAAGACGAGTAAAAGAGGCCGGACGCAACCGCTCCTGAAATAAAAACACAATATTACAAGTGAAAAGTGAAAAAAGAAATACAGTGGAAAACAAACAAGGACCCAAGGACGAGGTAAGCGGTGCAAAACGAAAGGAAGCAAAGAAAAGGAAGCAACGTATGGTGCGAGGTAGGCAGGGACACAGAAATGGCAGGGACACAAGCATGGAAAACACCGTTAGGGAGAAGTGTAGGGTAGACAAGTGAAGATCTGTAATATAATAAGGAAAGCAAAATTTGTGAAGAAAAGAAAGAATAAACAATGCGTAGGCATTTTAACTGAATCGCGGTCAATATTTTAGTTACTTTCTGTGGTAAACGTTGTGCGCCCACAAGGGTCTGTGCTGTGCTGTGAGAGATCGCTAGTTGACAAGCGAATACTCGAACTTGTGACCACAAACGGGTTGCGCTGTGGTGCAATACCACAACTGAGCGACTTGTGAGAGCACAAACAAGGGTGTTTGCGGTCACGGGCGTCCCATAACGGCGAAAGCGGCCTTCACAAGTGCAGCGTGGTGCAATACACCACTGAGAGATTTGGGGAAGTGCAGGCAACAGTACCCGTCGTCACGAGCTTTCCCCACGACCTGCACCCGACCAGGTGCGCAGCGAAAACGCGAACAGAGTGCCAGGCACGGGGAAAATACCTTTCTGCGTACTTCACGAGTACACGTGGAAGACGTGGACCACGTGTACGCGTGAAGAGGGTTTGTTCGCTGTGCCCGACAACAGTCTCAGCCATTTTCTAATTTGCCAGTGACCCCTCCCCTCTCTTTCTAAACATCTTAGTAGTAGTTCAGTAATTTATAAATTTTTCTGTAAAGACCCCGGCTAGACTGAGAGTTGTACCCTAGCCTGAGAAAACATCCTTACAATCTATTGTTGTTTATAAAATAAATTAAATATATAAAATAAATAAGCTTTAAATGGTATAGAAGCCATACAATGCAAATTTTTCCTTATTAATCATTGCAGTCCAGCACGGATAAGACCTTAGAGGTGCTTAGGCATAATCCAACGGACTTAGCGTCATACCACTGTTCGCTCGAACAAGTTTTGTACCATTGGTCCGTACCTGCGGTTCCTCTCGTACAACGCAGGAATGCTGTCGCAACAACGATTTGTCAACCTGTCTCACAATGGTCTAAACCCAGCTTACGTTCCCTTGCATGGGTAAACAATCCCACACTTGGTGAATTTTGCTTCCCAATGATAGGAAGAGCCGACATCGAAGGATCAAAAAGCGACGTCGCTATGAACGCTTGGCCGCCACAAGCCAGTTAACCCTATGGTAACTTTTCTGACACCTCTTGTTAAAAACTATTTAAACCAAGAGGATCGATAGGCCGAACTTTTGCTGTCCCTGTGTGTACTGAACACCGAGATCAAGTCAGAATTTAACCTTTTGCTCTATGTGTGGTTTCTGTCCGCACTGAGCTGGCCCTGGGACACCTCCGTTATTATTTGAGAGTCAAACTCCCTACCTGGCAATTGGAGTTATACCAAATTATTAAATCAATACTACAAAAATGTACTCTCTCATTAAAGAATTTGTTTGCGATTATATAACAAACTCGTGATACCTTGCTCAAAACCCAATACCATAAGATATAATAAATATATCCGTATAATGGCTAGGAAATGATACACGTTCCATTTAATCAAGTAAGTAAGGAAACAATAAGAGTAGTGGTATTTCTAATATCTCCCACTTATTCTACACCTCTTATGCCATCAACACTGCCAGATTAACACACGCTGTGTGTTCAAATTAAGCGCTGAACCACCGACCATTGGCTATTTTTTTCTACCGGTTGGCACGTTGTCTGATCCATTCAGCACCTGCGCCCCACTATACCAGTTGCATATCTGGTATGTAAGAGCTACAAGTATGCAACCTGGATCGTTCCAGAAATTTCTTTGTACCTTTTTTGATGGTACAGGCTTAGACGAAAAAGTCAATATTCATCAAGACACTCCACGATGGTACTACGCTGTTGTGTCTAGCCACCCGTCTCCCATGCGTACGGTGACACTTTTGCAGAACCTGGTTTAGTTATTCTGGACCATCACATCCTGACCACGTAGGGAGGGCCTTTATCCGCAGCTTGATTCCGTTTAAATAAGCTTTTCCAGTTAACAAACGCGTGGGATGACTTACCCACCCGTGTTGCACAATAACGGTTTGCTTAACGTAGACCGCTACCATCAACTGGAGACAACAATCTGTCCGCCCAGTACGAATCTACCTCGGGCCCTCTGCTACTCTGCACTGAGAACGGAGTAGGCGACCACCAACTGTTCGAAGTGGAGACATGTTATGCTCCCAATCGTTTCATGTGCAACATTGGTGCCATCCATCTCAATGATTGAATACCGAGACGGGGGCGTGGAAGAAAGCTACTGACACGTCCAATGGCAAACCTAACCATCGCCTGATGGTAGACCGTACCAGGTTGTCACACTTTCTCAAGACTCCTAGTGCCACACCCCCAAGGGTAAGCTTGTGATAGAGCTGTAGTATTAGGACCGTCCTGAGGGCGAACATCTTCCGTTGAGGTTTCTTCTGTTGAGGTTTCACTGGGAAGAGACCTAAGCAACCGGTCAATGACCACGTTGAATAGTATCGAAGACAGAAGGTCACGCTTCATAACGCTTCTCGCAGGGACCAATTCCTCTGAACTTTAATCACTACCCTTGAAAAAGCTGCCGCCGCCCTTGTATATATTCTGAACATAGTTGACGCAGCCTTTGGGAGAACCACAGATATTTATGCAATGCAGAATCGATGTAGCATGAGGTGAAGCGTTTATGGTGATCACGCAGAACTAAGTCAACTATTGTCGTGTTGTCCGCACATCCGTCTGTAGGAAGGAACCTTCGCTAACGCGAGTCCCAGCTAACTGATGAGGAGAGCCGGGAATCCAAAATGGCATTAAGTTGCCTGAAGTTTCCTGAAGTTCTCTTTTAATCGCATCAGTAATATACGGATACAGATAACACTATACTATAATGATCCTTCCGCAGGTTAACCTACGGAAACCTTGTTATGACTTTTAACTTCCTCTTAATAATCAAGTTCGGTCAACTTTTGCCAAACAACCACAACCTCACTAAATAATTCAATCGGTAGTAGCGACGGGTAGCCTAGGACATCTAACGGCATCACAGACCTGTTATTGCTCAATCTCATTATTGCTAGACGCATTTTGTCCATTTATGAAGCGTATATTAAAGTTGTTGCGGTTAAAACGTTCATAGTTGAACTTGTGCTTCATACGGGTAGTACAACTTACAATTGTAGTTAGTACTATACCTTTATGTATGTAAGCGTATTACCGGTGGGGTTCTTATATATAATTAAATACTTGTATTTATACCCTTCGACCATTGAAAATGAGCAAAAAAGGGTATACTAACTTTGTGCAAAATGTATGTAACAGGCATAAGGATTCGTGGCAGACCCCATAAAGTATATATATTCTTGCTTAGGATCACTAGCCGAGTCGATTGAGACATGTCCGTCTGTCTGTCCGTCCGTCCGTCCGTCCGTCCGTCCGTCCGTCTGTCCGTCTGTATAAGACAACAGATCTCAGCTATTAAAAAAGCTAGAGATACCAAATTTGGCATGCAGGTTCCTATAAATCATAAGCAGATCAAGTTTATATCAAATGTTTGATGCCACGCCCACCGCCCCCGCAAATTTTTAATTTACGATTATTAAGCAAAGTATTAAACTTATAAAGTTCTGCTTCGGTACGTATAATGCAATATAAACATATCCTCCAAATTACAATCCGATCGGACCAATAACACAGAAGTTATTCAAGTCAACGTTTTCAGTACAAATGTTCGGTACAAGCAGCAGCCGGCGCGCTGCTTTGAGCAGTTGACGCCGACGTCGACGTTGCGTCGTGTCGCTTTACTCTTTACACGTGTCGCTGTGTGAGTGCGAGCGAGTAAGCTATATGTATTGGAAATATATGTGCAGAACTTTCTGTTTAAAATTATGAGTGTGATTACACGTTTGTAACGGATTTGGGAAATTGGGAGAAGGGTATCTTACTGTCGGGCGCCCGACTGTAGCCATATATTCTTGTTAGGCTTAGGTTTGTCGGAATGTGCGTAACAGACAGACGGAGATATCTGCGACCCCATAAAGTATATATATTCTTACTCAGGATCACCAGCCGAGTCGATCTAGCCATGTCTGTCTGTCCGTCTGTCTGTCTGTCCCTCTGTCCGTCTGTATGAGCGTCTGATTCTCAGGTATTAAGAAAGCTAGAGACTCCAAATATGGCATGAAGATTCCTGTATATCCTAGGCAGTAAACGTCGTTTTCAAATTTTGGGTACCACGCCCACCGCCCCCGTAAATCAGTAATTTGTGATTATTAAGCAAAGTACTAAACTCATGACGTTCTGCTTCGGTATACGTAAAGCTGAATACAATATGAACATATCCTCTAAATTACAATATATCACAGAAATATCACAGAAGTAATTCAAGTCAACGTTTTCAGTACAAATGTTCGGTACGAGCAGCAGCCTGCGCGCTGCTTTAGGCAGTTGATGCCGACGTTGACGTCGCGTCGTGTCGCTTTACTGTTTACGTGCGTGTATGTGTGTGTATGTGCGAGTAAGCCATATGTATTAAAATAAGTTTAGAAGAATTCTCTGTCAGAAGTCATGAGTGTGTTTACATGTTTGGTACGAATGTTAAAGGGTATCTGTCTGTCGAGCGCGCCTGTCTGTAGCCTTTCCGACTAGTTTTTAAATTAAATTAATTGTCGCCTTTTATTTTGCCATACAAGTTTTCTCCAAACAACCTTATAAGAAAGTTATTTTAACTTCGCACCATATATAAATAATATATACATATTGGTAGCTGGCTCAAAGTCAAATTAAGTAAATTAAGAACAGTTTGTTAATATTTCCTCTTTTTTTCTTTTCCGATATATTTCGGTTACTTTTCGGTAACCGTCTGCAGGGCTAAAACACAAAATTACATGATTGGAATGTTAACAATATTTTTAATACTAAATTAAACAATACTAAGTTACATACATTAATTATTACGTCTGATCTTGCGGGGCGGAGTTCCTAACTGTCTTAATATGTAAGTGTCAGTATATGTGAGCCAAGTTTTCTGTGTCGGTTTTGTAGGTTAATCTATCTTGTGATCGTGTGTTTATTAGGTGTAGTATTTCCAGAGTGTAATGTTAGCATAATGTTGTTCTTGTTGTAGTATTGTTCTTGCGTCAAAATTCGGATAGTGGTGTTTGTTTGCACAGTAGGTCATAAAAGCAGTTTTTTGTGTTGTACTTTGGTGTCGTAATTTAAAATCAGATTTGTGTTGTGTAATCTTGTTTTTATACCCTTCGACCATTGAAAATGGTCAAAAAAGGGTAAACTAACTTTGTGCAAAATGTATGTAACAGGCATAAAGAGGCGAGGCAAACCCCAGTAAGTGTAAATATTCTTGCTCAGGATCACTAGCCGAGTCGATTGAGACATGTCCGTCTGTCTGTCCGTCTGTCCGTCCGTCCGTCTGTCCGTCTGTCCGTCTGTATGAGACAACAGATCTCAGCTATTAAAAAAGCTAGAGATACCAAATTTGGCATGCAGGTTTCTATAAATCATAGGCAGATCAAGTTTATATCAAATGTTTGATGCCACGCCCACTGCCCCCGCAAATCGGTAATTTACGATTATTAAGCAAAGTATTGAACTTATAAAGTTCTGCTTCGGTACGTATAATGCAATATAAACATATCCTCCAAATTACAATCCGATCGAACCAATAACACAGAAGTTATTATAGTCAACGTTTTCAGTACAAATGTTCGGTACGAGCAGCAGACTGCGCGCTGCTTTGAGCAGTTGACACCGACGTCGACGTTGCGTCGTGTCGCTTTACTCTTTACGCGCGTCGCTGTGTGAGTGCGAGTGAGTAAGCTGTATGTAGTAGAAGTATTTGTACAGAATTTCTGTTTGAAATTATGAGTGTGGTTATAGGTTTGTAACGGATTTGGGAAATTGGGAGAAGGGTATCTTACTGTCGGGCTCCCGACTGTAGCCTTACCCACTTGTTAATTTTAGTTTTGTCGTTCCTACGTATACACCATTGCATGTTTCCGTATTGTTGCCATTGCAAGGAATTTTATAAATCACATTGTTTTTATCTTGTGGATATATTTTTGACGTAGTAATCTTATAAAAATGTTTCAGTGTGTGGAACGGTTTAGTAGCTATTTGTATTTGTCTATTATTGCAATAATCGGATCTCATTAATCGTTCTGATAATGTTGGTATATAGATTAGAGATCTATATGATTTTACTTGTCTGTATGTAGTTTCCCTTGGTGTTTTCTGATCTGTTTTGATTAGTTTTTTGATTAGTATATTTGGAAAGTCATTGTCTGTAAGTATTTCTGTTATTTCATTCTTAATCTCCTTATGATAAATTTTGTCAGATATGTCAAACATTCGTTTTATACAGCTTCTTGCTGTATTTATTATCATCGTCCTTGGGTGTTTTGAGTTATAGTTAATAAGTCTTCCAGAAGCCATCGGTTTCTTATACCATTTTAGTTTTAATTTTTCCCCTACTCTATTAATTATGGAATCCAGATATGGTAAATTATTATTGTGTTCTCTCTCTATCGTGAATTTTATATTTTTATGGTATGAATTTAGTTCGAGTAGTATGTTTTCTGTTTCGTTGGAGTTTGTAAAAGCAAACAGGTCATCAACATATTTTGTAAGTAGTCGTGGTTTTGTTTTTAATTTTCCATAATCTTTGTCAATAATTCTTGCATGACAATGTCTGCAATTACGGGTGAAGCTGGAGAACCCATTGGCATACCTTTCAATTGTGAGAAGATTCAGTTTTCATATTTAAAATATCTATTCTCAATGATGCAAAACTTAACTATTTCTAGGAAAGTTTGTTAAGGGTGTTGTTATATTTGTGTCCATTTTGATTTGATTGTTGATAAAGCTAAGTCTAATGGTATGCGAGGGAACAGTACGTCGAAAGAGACTAGTATTTCGTCTTTGTTAATGTTTTGGTCATTTATCTTGTGTTTGAATTCTATGGCGTTTTTAGGCCATGGATTTTAAAAAAATACATGGTTTATTAGGTTTGTCGGAATGTGCGTAAACAGGCAGAAGGAGATATCTGCGACCCTATAAAGTATATATATTCTTACTAAGGATCACCAGTCGAGTCGATCTAGCTATGTCTGTCTGTCCGTCTGTCCGTCTGTCTGTCTGTCTGTCTGTCCGTCTGTCCGTCTGTATGAGCGTCTGATTCTCAGCTATTAAGAAAGCTAGAGCCTCCAAATTTGGCATGAAGGTTCCTATAAATCATAGGCAGATCAAGTTTATATCAAATGTTTGATGCCACGCCCACCGCCCCTGCAAATTGGTAATTTACGATTATTAAGCAAAGTATTGAACTTATAAAGTTCTGCTTCGGTACGTGTTATGAGTGTGGTTGTAACGGATTTTAAAAATTGGGAGAAGGGTATCTTACTGTCGGGCGCTCGACTGTAGCCTTACCCACTTGTTATACCCTTCGACCATTGAAAATGGACAAAAAAGGGTATACTAACTTTGTGCAAAATGTATGTAACAGGCATAAGGAGGCGTGGCAGACCCCATAAAGTATATATATTTTTGCTCGGGATCACTAGCCGAGTCGATTGAGACATGTCCGTCTGTCTGTCCGTCTGTCCGTCCGTCCGTCTGTCCGTCTGTCCGTCTGTCCGTCTGTATGAGACAACAGATCTCAGCTATTAAAAAAGCTAGAGATACCAAATTTGGCATGCTGGTTTCTCTAAATTATAGGCAGATCAAGTTTATATCAAATGTTGTATGCCACGCCCACCGCCCCCGCAAATCGGTTATTTGCGATTATTAAGCAAAGTGTTTAACGCATAATGTTCTACTTTGGTACGTATAAAGCTAGATGCAATATGAACATATTTTCCAAATCACAATCCGATCATACCAATAACACAGAAGTTATTCAATTCAACGTTTTCAGTACAAATGTTCGGTACGAGCAGCAGCTTACGCGCTGCTTTGAGCAGTTGACGCCGATGTCGACGTTGCGTCGTGTCGCTTTACTCTTTACACGTGTCGCTGTGTGAGTGCGAGCGAGTAAGCTATATGTATTGGAAATATTTGTGCAGAACTTTCTGTTTAAAATAATGAGTGTGGTTACACGTTTTTTACGGATTTGGAAAATTGGGAGAAGGGTATCTTACTGTCGGGCGCCCGACTGTAGCCATATATTCTTGTTTTATATTCGGCTTTTTCTATTGCCACTGTTTTGTTCCCTTTGTCAGAGTTTAAAATTAATATTATTTTATTTTTTGTTCAGGAATCGTCTAGTTCGTCCCACGGTATCTATTATTGCACGATCCCGTTCGATATTCTCATTTTTGATTTGTGTTCTTTCACAAGTAAGGAGAAGTGCGTGCGTGCTGTTTCTTGGTTCTCTTTGTTTTTATGTGTCTGCCGCAGTTCTTCGCCGTCCGCGATGTAATTGATGAGAGGAAAATTTCTCTTCTCTATTGGGAGAGCAAATTTCGGGCGTTTGGCAAGTAACGCTTGTACGTCTTGCGGAAACTTCCTCGTCGTCTTGTTTACAAACCAATCCGTGGTTTTGTTGTTATAATCTGATCGGTCCAATAACACAGAAGTTATTCAAGTCAACGTTTTCAGTTCAAATGTTCGGTACGAGAAGCAGCCACCGCGCTGTTTTGAGCAGTTGACGCGGACGTCGACGTTGCGTCGTGGTGCTTTACTCTTTACGCGCGTCGCTGTGTGAGTGCGAGAGAGTAAGCTATATGTAGTGGAGTTATTTGTGCAGAATTTTTGTTTGAAATTATGAGTATAGTTACACTCTTATAACGGATTATAAAAATTGGGAGAAGGGTATCTTAATGTCGGGCGCTCGACTGTAGCCTTACCCACTTTTTTTTATAATTTCTTGTATATTAATTACAAATATACTGAATGATAATTACGTTATGAAATCATTATTGAATATATTGTATGAAATCAATATACCTTGGCTTATTCCAAATGTGTAATAATTATATTCAGATTACTTTTATATTAATAAATAATATGCGGGTTAAAGCGATATTAGTGTATTCATTTCCATTTACAGATCAGCACACACTGCTGTTTATGAAAGGGTTTTTTGACACGCAGCCTTCAAAGTGATCATTTTTCATTTCTCTTATGTTGCTCAAAACATTTGTAAATTTAAACAATAATCCACTAAAATCATCATTACTTCATTTGCCTTGCGCGCCACCACTCCACCTATAAGAGTTTTTTGACACGCAGCCTGCAAGCCAATCATTTTTCATATGAAAAATTTTCAAATGCTTTTCACATGCGTGTATTCAATATAAAACACATTTTTAATATGATTTAATATTTCTTGAATTCTATATGCCGTCAGCAAGGCATAATACTCAAGAACCATATGAAATTTCATAAATATTCATTTCGAATAAAAAATTTAATTCATATAAGTTTCTCATATGAAATATTTAGTTCATATAAGTTTTTTCTATGATAAATGTTCATAATTCCTTAACTCTATATGCCGTCGGCAAGACAAATAATAATCCACAACCATATGAAATTTCATATATATTTATTTCATTCGAAAATTTTTATTCATTTAAGTTTTTCATATAATAAATGTTGTTGATATAACTTTTTATACCCTTCGACCATTGAAAATGGTCAAAAAAGGGTATACTAACTTTGTGCAAAATGTATGTAACAGGCATAAGGAGGCGTGGCAGACCCCATAAAGTATATATATTCTTGCTCAGGATCACTAGCCGAGTCGATTGAGACATGTCCGTCTGTCTGTCCGTCTGTCCGTCTGTCCGTCTGTTTGTTTGAGACAACAGATCTCAGCTATTAAAAAAGCTAGAGACACCAAATTTGGTATGAAGGTTCCTATATATTCGGGGCAGGTGAAGTTTATGTCAAATGATTGATGCCACGCCCACCGCCCCCGCAAATCGGTAATTTACGATTATTAAGCAAAGTGTTAAACTTATAAAGTTCTGCTTTGGTATGTATGAAGCTGAATGCAATATGAACATGTCCTCTAAATTACAATCCGATCGGACAAATAACACGGAAGTTATTAAAGTCAACGTTTTCAGTACAAATGTTCGCTACGAGCGGCAGCCGACGCGCTGCTTTGAGCAGTTGACGCCGACGTCGACGTTGCGTCGTGTCGCTTTACTTTTTACGCGCGTCGCTGTGTGAGTGCGAGCGAGTTAGCTATATGTAGTAGAATAATTTGTGCAGAATTTTTGTTTGAAATTATGAATATAGTTACACGCTTGGAACGGATTTTGAAAATTGGGAGAAGGGTATCTTACTGTCGGGCGCCCGACTGTAGCCTTACCTACTTGTTTTATATGAAGACTTTGTTTCATATAAGTTTTTCGTATGAAATTGTGTTGTATGATTTTATTTTTTTTGAATTCTATATACCGCCGGCGAGGCAAATAATACTCCACAACCATATGAAATTTCATATATATTAATTTTATATGAGAACCATTATTCATATAAGATTTTCATATGAAACATTATGTTCATAGAAGTTTTTTATGTGAAGACTTTGTTTTAAATAAGTTTTTCATATGATTTTATATTTCTTGAATTCTATATGCAGTCGGCAAGGTAAATAATACTCCACAACTACATAAAAAAAAGGTAAATAATAATTTCAATCATAGAAGTTTCTCATATGAAATTTTTGTTTATATAAGTTTTTTATATGAAGACTTTGTTTCATATAAGTTTTTCATATGATTTTATATTTCTTAAGTTCTATATGCCGTCGGCAAGGCCAAAAATATTCTTCAACCATATGAAATCTATATATCTATATCTATCTATATATTAAATATGAAAAATTTTTTACATATAAGTTTTATACATTAAGACTTTGTTTCATATGCAATTTTTTCATATGATTTTATATTTCTTGAATTCTATATTCCATCGGCAAGGCAAATAATACTCCACAACCATATGAAATTTTAAAATTGGGAGAAGGGTATCTTAGTGTCGGGCGCCCGACTGTAGCCTTACCCACTTGTTTAGTTTTAAGTTTACCCTGAATAAAAACCCATAAGTTCATTATACCCCATATTTCTTTTAAGTAAGTGGTAGCAAAGACATAGGCAAAAGCAAAGGAAAAGACATAGACATAAGCAAAGGCAAATACATAAGCAAGACATAGGCAGAGACATAAGTAACGGCATAGGCAAAGGCATAGGCGTGGACGCAGCAGAAACACACGAACGGATCAATGCCGGCGACAAGTCGCGAGCTGAACAAGGCGAAGCTACAAGTCGCGTGCCGATCTAGGAGCCAGGCTAGGCAAAGCGACAAGTTCGCAAACAGAGCCAAGCGAGCCACGCGACATGAGCCGAAGCATGATCGGCCGAGCATAGGCAGCGACCACGGAAAGCGCCGCCCAGGCAGCGACCACGAGCACCGCCGCCCAGGAAGCGACCGTGGGCAGCGCCGGACAAACAGCTTACGGGAAGCGTCAAAATCGAAGCTGCTAAATTGGGCCACGACGCAGAAGTTCAAGGCGAGTAAAAGAGGCCGGACGCAACCGCTTTTGAAAAATACACAATATTACAAGTGAAAAGTGAAAAAAGAAATACAGTGAAAAACAAACAAGGACCCAAGGATAATGGACTCCATACAAGGAAGGACGAGGTAAGCGGTGCAAAACAAAAGGAAGCAAAGAAAAGGAAGCAACGTATGGTGCAGGGTAGGCAGGGACACAGAAAAGGCAGGGACACAAGCATGGAAAAGCCCGTTAGGGAGAAGTGTAGGGTAGACAAGTGAAGATCTGTAATATAATAAGGAAAGCAAAATTTGTGAAGAAAAGAAAGAATAAATAATGCGTAGGCATTTTAACTGAATCGCGGTCAATATTTTAGTTACTTTCTTTGGTTAACGTGTGAGTAGGGAATTTCACGTGTGCGCCCACAAGGGTCTGTGCTGTGCTGTGAGAGATCGCTTGTGACAAGCGAATACTCGAACTTGTGTCCACAAACGGGTTGCGGTGTGGTGCAATACCACAACTGAGCGACTTGTGGGATCACAAACAAGGGTGTTTGCGATCACGGGCGTCCCATAACGGCGAAAGCGGCCGGTCGTGCGCGGGCCGTAAGTGAACGTTAGTTGGCAAAGTGGGTACAAGAGCGTGTTCTAGCGGGTTGCGGTGTGGTGCAATACACCACCGGGCGACCTTTGGGAACATAAGCGAAAGTACCTGCGGTCACGGGCGTTCCGTACGGCGAACGAACAGTCGCGAGCGGGTCGTGAGTGATACGATAGTTGACACGGGGTACACGAGCGTGCCTTCACAAGTGCAGCGTGGTGCAATACACCACTGAGCGATTTGTGGGAGTGCAGGCGACAGTACCCGTCGTCACGAGCTTTCCCCACGACCTGCACCCGAACTGGTGCGCAGCGAAAACGCGAACAGAGTGCCAGGCACGGGGAAAATACCTTTCTGCGTAGTTCACGAGTACACGTGGAAGACGTGGGCCACGTGTACGCGTGAAGAGGGTATGTTCGCTGTGCCCGACAACTGTCTCAGCCCTTTTCTAATTTGCCAGTGACCCCCTCCCCTCTCTTTCTAAACGTCTTAGTAATCCTAGTTATTTATAAATTTTGCTGTAAGTCCCCGGCTAGACTGAGAAATGAGAAATTTTAACACCTTCAATTGGATTAAAAACCCACAGGGGTAAATTCGCAGCTTATGTTAGGCAAGCAAAAAGAACCGCAAGAACATACCAGGCAAGGGGCATGTTTTGAATAGGGTATCATGGCAAGCATAGGGAACGTAGATTTTTAAAAAGTCTGTCGGACAGACTGTATACGTGTGTCCTGGAAACTAGTACAACGTTTGCGCTAACTTTAGCTTTATTTATTTATTTTTTCACTGCTTGACCTTTTTCCTTGCGCCGGCGCAACCTGACTGGTGACACTACCCAGACCAGGAACTATAAGACTCGGTGCCGAATACCGAGGGAGTCAGTCGAGATCGGGCACGCGAGCAGGCAACATCGAATATAAGTTGAGACATTTCGAGCAAACGGGAAAAAACTTTTTTCTTCAAAACGTTCTGAAGTAACCTCTGCTAACAAGAAAATACTGTTGCTATTTTTCGTTAAATTTTATACGCGAGAAAATAAAAAGATGATTACTCCGTACGGTAATAGTCCGCAGTGTGAAAATAAAATCAAAGTCGAACATGGGAACGCATTGGGTCGCTTTTCGCCGCAAGACCGAACTATACGCGATCTTGAAGAAGTTTGGCCAGATACCGTGGAGGAAATGCGTAGTCGCCTGGTGAATTTCATCAACCAGGGCAAACTAACAAAGGAGCAGCTGCAACGAGTACTAGACCTGGAAGCCCGCCTGGGCAACGCGCCCACCCCTGACGCTAGAGAAGCTCGGTAATGGACAATCGTCGCGCAACTAGCCCCGCCATGATGAACCCAGTACCTGTTCTCACGCCGGCGGTAAAGGTATCTGCCGTGAGTGATAGTAAAGGATATGGACCAAGACGGATGGAGCCGTATGAACTGGCAGACCGAATCCACCGATGGGGCGGACCCATGGCGGTTCATCGAGCATCTGGAGGAAAAGGCCGCGATGTACCAAGTCAACGTGCAGCAGTTACCGCAAGCGATCGCGAAGACGCTGTCCGGCCGAGCTGAAGACTGGTTCCGAGTAAACAAGATTTACCAGGCAACATGGGCAGAGTTCAAGCAGGAATTCATGGACTTTTTCTTACCCCCGCGTTATTTTCAACGGCTCGAGGACGAGATCCGGAGTCGAGTACAACGGCCAGGCGTACCATTTCGGGACTACACCCTGGGGTTGCGGACGATGATGCAACGCGCCGGGTACAACAGGGAACAGGAGTTAGAAAGGATCTACGACAATATGCTGCTGGAATACCAACTGTTCACACAACGCCATGAATTCGACACCCTGGTGCAACTAAATAAGCTGGTGAATACTTACGAGACGACTAAGAAGTTGCAGCGAGATCGAGGAACAGGACAAAGGGAGCAAAGGAGGGATAAACCGAGGCCCGCCCTTACCCCGGCCACAAACGAGGCAGTAGCAATTCCTGCGGTACCCCTGTCGCGGCGATACCCCCAGCGGAAATAGGAGCAGCGACCAACCCCTGTGCTACAATTGCGGCCAACCCGGGCACATGCAGACGGATTGCCACACCGGAGCTACACGTAGTTTCATAAGCGAGCGTATGGCTACCAGGTTGAGCACACCGGACAACGAGCGAGCGGCAGTGACCAGGGACGTGACACGAGCTTTGCGGGTGAGGATACAACTCGGACAGAAGGAGACCACAGTGCCCATGTTGGTATTACCGGTCATTCTGGACAACGTGATCCTGGATTTCCTGTGCGGTATCGAAGCGACCGTTGAGTGTGGGCAAGCGCGGTTGCACTTGCGAAACACATTAGAGGCGGCAGCACCGACGGCCAGAACACCCCGGCGAGCAGCGGTGGATGCAGCGATCCGAGACCACAACAAGGACGCGGTCTTACCACCGGTTTGCCCCACAGCACGACGGAGGAACCCATTCAGGCGACCCAAGACAGGAAACGAAGCGCATGGACAAGGCACAGAGGACCAGATAACCAGGACAAGAGACGAGACACACGGACCAGACACAGAGGAGCAACCAAACAGGACAGGAAGCAAGGTACACGAGCAAGCAGCAGAGGAACAACAGAAAGCACAGGACGAGTTTACTCAGCAGGACGGGACGGACCATACTCCAAGACGAGGCAGAGTTGAGGACCGAAGCACCAAGGCAGGGCACGAGGCACACGAGCAAGCAGCAGAGGAACAACAGAGAGCACAGGACGAGTTTACCCAGCAGGACGGGACGGACCATACTCCAAGACGAGGCGGAGTAGAGGACCGAACCACCAAGGCAGGACACGAGGCGCACGAGCAAGCAGCAGCGGAACAACAGGGATCACAGGAGGGGTTTAACCAGCAGGGGGGAACGGACCATACTCCAAAACGAGGCGGAGTAAAGGACCGAACTACCTTAGGAGCCCGGACTAAACGGCGACGCCGTAAAAGCACGTCTACCACTACGTTGAGAGGCGTCGAGACACGGGAGACAGAAGCAGCGACAGACGAAGAAGAGGTGGAAGCCTTTCTACAGTCGGAGGTGGCGAAATTCGACCGTTTGGTGGGGGTGTCACCCATTGCGGAGCTCAACATCACGATGCGGGATGAGTATCTAATTAAGTAGCGATACTACCCTAAAAACCCGGCCATGCAGAAGATCATCAACGAGCAAGTTGATGAACTTCTGCGAGGTGGTAGGATCGAGCCTTTTAGGAGCCCATACAGTGCACCCATTGTACTTGTGGGTAAAAAGACGGGTGAGATGCGGATGTGCGTGGATTATCGCCAACTCAATGCGAAATCCATCGCCGACGCTTACCCATTACCACGGATCAACCACATCTTGGAAAAGCTTAAGGACGCGAAGTACATTTCCACGCTGGATTTGAAGAGCAGGTATTGGCAGATACCTATAGCCCAGAGCAGCAGAGAATACACCGCGTTCACGGTATCTGGCAGAGGTCTCTTCCACTGGAAGGTGATGCCATTTGGATTACACTCGGCCCCGGCGACATTTCAGCGAGCATTGGACCGAGTTATCGAACAAGACATGGCCGCATGCGTTCGCCGACCTCGATGATACTGTCGTGGTGGGACGTTCTCTGCAAGAGCACTTGGACAACCTTCGCGAGGTGTTCCGGAGGCTTCGGGAAGCGAACTTGCGCCTGAATAAGGCCAAGTACAGTTTCTTCCAGAAGAGCATCATCTACTTGGGGCACCAGGTAAGCGACGGTGGAATCCACACCGATCCAAGCAAGATCGCCGCCATCAAGGAGCTGCAGCACCCAACTACGGTTAAGGAGTTGCGGAGATGTTTAGGTATCGCTTTCTGGTACCGGCGGTTTGTGCCCAACTTTGCCACATTGGTGCAACCTATGTCGGCATTATTGAAGAAGGGTCGGCGAAGGATCTGGAGTGAGGAGCAGCAACGAGCGTTCGAAGCATTGAAGACCACTCTCACGAAAGCACCGGTGTAAGCCTGCCCAGACTTTGGTGAACGGTTCACCCTGCAAACGGATGCGAGTGACATTGGACTGGGAGCGGTCCTGACACAGCAGATCCAGGGAACCGAACGGGTTATCGCGTACACGAGCCGGCGTCTTTCAGTCGGTACTAAACGACGGAAAGGAATGCTTGGCTATTGTATGGGCCATAAGGAAGTTGCGGTGCTATTGAGAGGGTTACGAGTTCGATGTGATCACGGACTATTTGGCGCTTAAATGGTTAAACAGCACTGGAAGGATCGCACGCGGGGCATTGGAGCTCCAACAATTTCGTTTTGCCATACACTACCGCCGCGGGGATCAGAACGTAGTAACCGACACTCTGTCCAGACGACCATTGGAGACGTTGCACCAGGCCACACAGGAAAACTCACCTTGTGCATGGATAGCCCGAATGTTGGAGCTGATCGACAAGGAACCCGAAAAGTACCCGGAGTACCAGAGGGGGAACGAGCAGTTTTATCGACGAGGAGGATTTCGACCGGAGGACGAGGACTGCACGCCATGGAAGTTATGCGTACCGAAGTCATTACGCCAGCAAATGTTGCACGAGTGCCACGATCAGCCGGCCGCAGGGCATCAGGGAGTGCGGAAGACCCTGAATCGGATCCGTCAGCGTTACTACTGGCCGGGCCTGTTTTGGGACACCGCACGTTACGTAAGGAAATGCGAGACCTGCCAGAAGTTCAAGATCAGCCAGCAGAAACCTTCCGGACGGATGCACACACGACGGGCCATTTGACGTACTTTGTGCGGACTTCGTAGGACCACTCCCACGCTCCACACATGGGAATACCATGCTACTGGTATTCTTCGACGCCTTTTCAAAGTGGGTGGAGTTGGTGCCGTTACGCAAGGCCACAGCGGTACACCTGATGCGCTCGTTCCGGGAACGAATTTTGGCCCGATTCGGAGTGCCGAAAATGCTGGTTTGCGATAACGGGACCCAGTTTACAAGTCGGGCGTTTGCCACATTCTGTAAACAGCTTGGTATGACGTTACAACACACCGCACCGTATACACCGCAGCAGAACCCCACGGAACGAGCCAACCGGACGGTCAAGACGATGATAGCCCAGTACTTGGCTGACAAGCAGCGGACGTGGGACGAGCACCTGCCAGAGATCAGTCTGGCGATACCACCGGGTTTAGCCCAGCGTATTTGGTCCAAGGACGTGAACCCCGTCTGCCGGGAGCCCTGCACGAAGAGATGACTCCAGTCGTGCTAGGGGTATCCCGGACACCAGTGGAGAAGGAACGACACCTTCAGGATATTTTCAAGACGGTGGCCGAAAATGCACAACAAGCCAGCGCGGAACAAGGAAGGTATGACAACCTACGCCGTCGAGACTGGAAGCGGAGATCTGGTTTTGTTGCGGCAACACCATCTGTCGAAGGCAGTCGACGGATTCGCCGCCATACTCGCACCTCGGTACGACGGACCTTACCGAGTCAGCGGGTACGTGTCGCCCACGATTCTGCGCCTTCAGGACGTCAAGACGAAGCAACGTCGTAACGCAGATCTGAACGACCTGAAGGCATACCACGAGGAGGACACGACCAGCGAAGGTCACCAGGTATCAGGGGGGCAAGGGGCTATGCAAAATAAGCGGATAGGCAGGTTTAGAGATTTAAGACATAGACGTAGGCCTTAAACGCACCACGTTAGGTAGGGACTTTTAACTTCGCACCCACTAGGTGAACAATCATGAAGTAACTCGTTTGTAATTTATAGCCCCGAACCGGACCGCGACTGGTTCCCACCGGAGCAGCGGCCGGCGGTTGAGGGGATTTTGGATATTATGTTTGAAGGGTAGGAAACCGAGGACATGCCACTAATACCGCAGCCAGGGACCCCCAGCACAGACTGCACGGAAACAGAGGTGTGGGTCCCGGACGTGGCCGCGCCTGGCACCAAGGAGCAACCCGCCGACGACCCCAACAACGCCATGGAGACGGAGGAGTGGTTCCCAGGGGTAAATGATTCCTTCGCAACCCAAGGATTTGCGGGCCATTGCCTCGCGGGTGACGCCGAAAACCCCGAGTGCGGCCGAGCATTGGCAGCGACAACGGGCAGCGCCGCCCAGGCAGCGACCGAGGGCAGCGCCGGACAAGCAGCGGACGGAAAGCGTCGAAATCGATGCTGCTAAATTAAGCCACGACACAGAAGTTCAAGACGAGTAAAAGAGGCAGCACGCAACCGCTCCTGAAAAAAAAACACAATATTACAAGTGAAAAGTGAAAAAAGAAATACAGTGGAAAACAAACAAGGACCCAAGGACAATGGACCCCATACAAGGAAGGACGAGGTAAGCGGTGCAAAACAAAAGGAAGCAAAGGAAAGGAAGCAACGTATGGTGCGATGTAGGCAGGGACACAAGCATGGAAAACACCGTTAGGGAGAAGTGTAGGGTAGACAAGTGAAGATCTGTAATATAATAAGGAAAGCTAAATTTGTGAAGAAAAGAAAGAATAAACAATGCGTAGGCATTTTAACTGAATCGCGGTCAATATTTTAGTTAATTTCTTTGGTAAATGTGTGAGCAGGGAATTTGACGTGTGCGCCCACAAGGGTCTGTGCTGTGCTGTGAGAGATCGCTAGTTGACAAGCGAATACTCGAACTTGTGTCCGCAAACGGGTTGCGGTGTGGTGCAATACCACCACTGAGCGACTTGTGGGAGCACAAACAAGGGTGTTTGCGGTCATGGGCGTCCCATAACGGCGAAAGCGGCCTTCACAAGTGCAGCGTGGTGCAATACACCACTGAGAGATTTGTGGGAGTGCAGGCAACAGTACCCGTCGTCACGAGCTTTCCCCACGACCTGCACCCGACCAGGTGCGCAGCGAAAACGCGAACAGAGTGCCAGGCACGGGGAAAATACCTTTCTGCGTAGTTCACGAGTACACGAGGAAGACGTGGATCACGTGTACGCGTGAAGAGGGTTTGTTCGCTGTGCCCGACAACAGTCGTTCGCTGTGCCCGACAACAGCCGGACAAGCAGCGGACGGAAAGTGTCGAAATCGAAGCTGCTAAATTAGGCCACGACACAGACGTTCAAGACGAGTAAAAGAGGCCGGACGCAACCGCTCCTGAAAAAAAACCCAATATTACAAGTGAAAAGTGAAAAAAGAAATACAGTGGAAAACAAACAAGGACCCAAGGACAATGGACCCCATACAAGGAAGGACGAGGTAAGCGGTGCAAAACAAAAGGAAGCAAAGAAAAGGAAGCAACGTATGGTGCGAGGTAGGCAGGGACACAGAAAAGGCAGGGACACAAGCATGGAAAAGCCCGTTAGGGAGAAGTGTAGGGTAGACAAGTGAAGATCTGTAATATAATAAGGAAAGAAAATTTTGTGAAGAAAAGAAAGAATAAATAATGCGTAGGCATTTTAACTGAATCGCGGTCAATATTTTAGATACTTTCTTTGGTTAACGTGTGAGCAGGGAATTTCACGTGTGCGCCCACAAGGGTCTGTGCTGTGCTGTGAGAGATCGCTAGTTGACAAGCGAATACTCGAACTTGTGTCCACAAACGGGTTGCGGTGTGGTGCAATACCATAACTGAGCGACTTGTGGGATCACAAAGAAGGGTGTTTGCGATCACGGGCGTCCCATAACGGCGAAAGCGGCCGGTCGTGCGCGGGCCGTAAGTGAACGTTAGTTGGCAAAGTGAGTACAAGAGCGTGTTCTAGCGGGTTGCGGTGTGGTGCAATACACCAACGGGCGACCTTTGGGAACATAAGCGAAAGTACCTGCGGTCACGGGCGTTCCGTACGGCGAACGAACAGTCGCGAGGCGGGTCGTGAGTGATACGATAGTTGACACGGGGTACACGAGCGTGCCTTCACAAGTGCAGCGTGGTGCAATACACCACTGAGCGATTTGTGGGAGTGCAGGCGACAGTACCCGTCGTCACGAGCTTTCCCCACGACCTGCACCCGAACTGGTGCGCAGCGAAAACGCGAACAGAGTGCCAGGCACGGGGAAAATACCTTTCTGCGTAGTTCACGAGTACACGTGGAAGACGTGGACCACGTGTACGCGTGAAGAGGGTATGTTCGCTGTGCCCGACAACTGTCTCAGCCCTTTTATAATTTGCCAGTGACCCCCTTCCCTCTCTTTCTAAACGTCTTAGTAGTCCTAGTAATTTATAAATTTTTCTGTAAAGACCCCGGCTAGACTGAGAGTTGTACCCTAGCCTGAGAAAACATCCTTACAATCTATTGTCGTTTCTAAAATAAATTATAAGCTTTAAATGGTTTAGAAGCCATACAATGCAAATTTTTCCTTATTTATCATTGCAGTCCAGCACGGATACGACCTTCGAGGCATACCACGAGGAGGACACGACCAGCGAAGGTCAACAGGTATCAGGGGGGCAAGGGGATATGCAAAATAAGCGGATAGGCAGGTTTAGAGATTTAAGACATAGACGTAGGCCTTAGACGCACCACGTTAGGTAGGGACTTTTAACTTCGCACCCACTAGGTGAACAATCATGAAGTAACTCGTTTGTAATTTATAGCCCCGAACCGGACCGCGACTGGTTCCCACCGGAGCAGCGGCCGGCGGTTGAGGGGATTTTGGATATTATGTTTGAAGGGTAGGAAACCGAGGACATGCCACTAATACCGCAGCCAGGGACCCCCAGCACAGACTGCACGGAAACAGAGGTGTGGGTCCCGGACGTGGCGGCGCCTGGCACCAAGGAGCAACCCGCCGACGACCCCAACAACGCCATGGAGACGGAGGAGTGGTTCCCAGGGGTAAATGATTCCTTCGCAACCCAAGGATTTGCGGGCCATTGCCTCGCGGGTGACGCCGAAAACCCCGAGTGCGGCCGAGCATTGGCAGCGACAACGGGCAGCGCCGCCCAGGCAGCGACCGAGGGCAGCGCCGGACAAGCAGCGGACGGAAAGCGTCGAAATTGAAGCTGTTAAATTAGGCCACGACACAGAAGTTCAAGACGAGTAAAAGAGGCCGCACGCAACCGCTCCTGAAAAAAAACACAATATCATTGCAGTCCACCACGGATACGACCTTAGAGGCGCTCAGGCATAATCCAACGGACTTAGCGTCATACCACTGTTCGCTCGAACAAGTTTTGTACCATTGGTCCGTACCTGCGGTTCCTCTCGTACAACGCAGGAATGCTGTCGCAACAACGATTTGTCAATAGTAGGGTAAAACTAACCTGTCTCACGACGGTCTAAACCCAGCTTACGTTCCCTTACATGGGTAAACAATCCCACACTTGGTGAATTTTGCTTCCCAATGATAGGAAGACATCGACGTCGCTATGAACGCTTGCCCGCCACAAGCCAGTTATCCCTATGGTAACTTTTCTGACACCTCTTGTTAAAAACTATTTAAACCAAGAGGATCGATAGGCCGAACTTTTGCTGTCCCTGTGTGTACTGAACACCGAGATCAAGTCAGCATTTAACCTTTTGCTCTATGTGTGGTTTCTGTCCGCACTGAGCTGGCCCTGGGACACCTCCGTTATTATCTGAGAGTCAAACTCCCTACCTGGCAATGTCCTTGAATTGGATCATACCTGAGTAATTGGATTTATACCAAATTATTATATCAAAATAACAAAAACGCACTTTCTCATTAAAGAATTTGTTTGCGATTATATAACAAACTCGTGATACCTTGATCAAAACCCAATACCATAAGATATAATAAATATATCCGTATAATGGCTAAGAAATGATACACGTTCCATTTAATCAAGTAAGTAAGGAAATAATAAGAATAGTAATATTTCTAATGTCTCCCACTTAGTCTACACCTCTTATGTCTCCTAACACTGCCAGATTAACACACGCTGTGTGTTCAAATTAAGCGCTGAACCTCCGACTATTGGCTATTTTTAGGCCATGGATTTTAAAAAAATACATGGTCTATTAGGTTTGTCGGAATGTGCGTAACAGGCAGAAGGAGACATCTGCGACCCCATAAAGTATATATATTCTTGCTCAGGATCACTAGCCGAGTCGATCTTGCCATGTCTGTCTGTCCGTCTGTGCGTCTGTCCGCCTGTCTGTCTGTCCGTCTGTATGAGCGTCTGATTCTCAGCTATTAGAAATTTGGCATGGAGATTCCTGTATTTCCTAGGTAGTAAACGTCGTTTTCAAATTTCGGGTACCACGCCCACCGCCCCCGCAAATCAGAAATTTTATTTTAAATGCGATTATAAATCAAAGTAATCAAGTGTTAACTTTCTGCGTTGGCATACATCTAGATAAATACGTTGTGAACCTATTCTATAAATTGCAACCCGATCGGCTAATAAACATAGAAGTTACGAAAGTTAACGTTTTCTGTTGATTTGTGATGCCTTGCCTGCAAGCTGTTGCCAGCCATGTGCTTTTTTGATCTTTTTAATGCGAAAATGGTTATGTGTGTGTGTGAGATGGAAATAGTAACTTAGCCGCACAGCGGTTCAGTGCGGCGATAGTCAACTGTCTAGAGCAGCCGGCAATCAAGCAGGGGGATGGAGGTTCAATCCCTCGGGAAGAGCGGATTGATTTTATTTACTTTTGCACTTATTAATAAGAAGTATTTTTTTATCATTATAAAATTTGATTTCATTTATTAAATTTCAACAAATAATATTTTTATATGTAAATGAATAACACTCGTTTTTCTTATGCCCTTTCAATCCAGTATTAATGTTATTGTTGTAGAAGACAAATATGACATTTTTGAGCAAATGGTCTAAAAATGCAATTTTAAAAGAATTAGCTATTTTAATTGTTTATGTGTATTTCCTATTTTTTTACATTTATATTTATAAAGCATATGTATTTTTTATTTATTTTCCATTTATTTATTTATTTATTTATTTAACGTCAACTAAGGCAGTCGACTTTAAATTAGAATTAATTTTTAAGTTTAAATTAAAATTAGTTATAATTAAAATTAAAAAAAGAAAATTATGAATTGAATTTTTTAAAAAATAGTATAAATTAATTAAAAATATATTTATATTTTAAAATTTTGGCTGGGAAATATAAAAAAAACGATCCAGCATTTGCTGCAAAGGATTGGGGAAAACCCAGTAAAACCCAATCTGATCGGTAGATTAGTATTAGTTGTTAGGATGTATAGTTAATTGTTGTTAGGTGAAAAGGTTAGGTAATTTAATATAGATAATTTGAAAGATGAGAGGGAGGATTATTCCGTGTTGATTATTCTGAAAAGCTTATTGTAATCGGCACAGAGAACTCTAAAAGAATCATGCAAGCTATAGTTATTAGTACACAAGCTCAAAGAAAGTGGTAAAAAATTGTGTGTAACCCTAGAAGGAACACAAAAGTTTAGTTGGTTAAGCAGGAAAGGAGAGTCGATGTCGTATTTTATTAGTTTTATTATGACCATAACACCTAGCATAATACGACGGTTAGTTAAGGAGGGTAGGTTAATTAGCAGGAATCTGCTTGAGTAAGGTGGTAAATCTACGCTAGAAACCCAGTTAAAGCGACGCAAAGCAAAGAGCAAAAATTGTTTTTGGACAGACTCAATTCTGTCTTGATGGACCTGGTATTGAGGAGACCATACACAGGATCCATATTCCAAAATCGGGCGAACAAGAGAAGTATATAACAATTTTGTCGTATAAGAGTCTTCAAATTCTTTAGCCCATCTTTTAATGAAGCCAAGAGCCCGATACGCCTTATTGATAATGTGTGTTATATGACAATCAAATTTCAACTTATGATCAAAAAGAATTCCAAGATCCATTACCTCAAAAATTCTGTTAAGTGGAAATTGATCAAGGGTATAGTTGATAACGTGAGAATTACTTCTATAAAATGACATGACCTTGCACTTCGAACAGTTTAAATATAGCAAATTACGGCTACACCAAGTAAAAAATGAGTCAATATCGACTTGAAGTGAATTAGCGGTCAGTTCATTGTATGTTAAGCAAAGTTTCACACCATCAGCATACATTTGAATATTATAATAGTGTAGAACAGAGGGAAGATCATTTATAAATAGGTTAAAGAGTAAAGGCCCAAGATGACTGCCCTGAGGAACACCAGAAGATACAGAGATAGGCTTAGATAGCAAACATTTGAATAGTACCCTTTGGGACCTACAAGTTAAGTAATTGGAGATCCAAAGGAGCAATGGGTAAGAAAAACCAATAAGATTAAGCTTATGAAGAAGAAGTAAGTGATTTACTGAATCAAATGCTTTGCTGAAGTCTGTGTAGACCACATCAGTTCGCATTTTCTTCTGAAAACCTTTATTAATTATTGAGGTGAATTCCAGAAGATTCGTGGTAGTAGATCGAGATTTTACAAAGCCATGTTTATGTGGCGAAATAAGTGACTTGCACTTATGTGTTAACTCCACAGTAATAATTTTTTCCAACAACTTTGGAATAGAGGATAATTTGGAAATGCACCTATAATTCATTACTTCAGACTTAGACCCGTTTTTATGAAGAGGGATAGAAAAAGATTCTTTCCAGGGCCGGGAGAGAAGATTGGATTAATAGAGCATAGATTAGTCCGTAATGATTCCTCATCGATCATATCACAAGAAATGGAATTTGATCTCTGAGTTAAGTACGGATATGGAAGATTATTGTCGAAGTTAGTAGAGCAATAGGTAGATTGAAAAAAGTCTGCAAACAAATCAGCAGCGTCTTGATCACTGGTTGCTTTCTTGTTTTCATATAAAAAATAAGGTGGGAAACTATTGGATTTTCGTTTAATGTTAACAAAGTTATAGAATTGTTTAGGGTTACGTGCAAATTCAAGTCGACAACGACTTAAATATTTTTTGTAAGATGAACTGTTGCAAGTGCTAAAATTTGTCTTTGCAACTATGTATTGGGTATAATCAGAGGGATTACCCGAAGAAGTAAATTTTTTATAAAGCCGGGATTTAACATTTTTTACCCTTAGTAGTTCACGTGTATACCACGGAAGCCAGTTAGACTTTGCCGGATATGCACACGGAACACAAACATCAAAAAATGCATTTAAGGATTTATAAAAATATGCGATGCAAGAATTTAAATCTGAACACGAATAAAATAAAGACCAATCATGAGTTGAAATAAGATAGTTAAGCTTAACAAAACAAGTTTTGCAAAAGCAACGCGATTTTAAGTTAGGTAAAACTATTGACGTTTGCACTGGAGTAAACAATTCTAGTAATATATTAAGTGTGGGGTGATAAGGATCTTCAGGAAGAACTAGAGGATCGATTCTAAAAATCGTGTAAGATAAAGAATCAGAGACAAAAATCAAGTCAAGAGTATTGTCACTGATGTTACGAAAAGGGTTAATTTGAGACAAACATAATTCATAAAGGCTATTAATAAATGAATTATACACTGAGGGAATTAAACAATTGGCTTGAGGGGACCATGAGACTTGGGGCAAGTTAAAGTCGCCAAAACCAAGAGGTAATCTCTGTCCAAAAGTTTAGATTCAATAGATTGAATGCAGGAAAGATGTTCTGCATACAAAGAAAGTTCAGAAGAAGGAGGAATATAGGAGCAAGTTATATAAATTGAAATTTGATTCACGCTTATTTTTACACACACAAATTCAACGTGAGGTGGACAATGCGTCAAAACAATTTCTGACGACATGTCTGATTTAACAGCAATAAGAACACCACCACCAGATCGTGATAGACGGTCACATCTGAAGGTAGTGTATATATTGGGAAAAAGTTCTAAGTTGCTTATGGTAGGCTTTAACCAGGTTTCAGTAAGTATTAGTATTTTGAAATCAAAAGATGAGCTATCAACAAAAAGATTAGAAATCTTAGTGTTAAGACCTTTAACGTTTTGATAGGCAATAGAAAGATGCGATATTAGTTTTTCATTCCATCTTTTGGAGTTTTAGAGGTCTTGGTTGGGGATGAAATTGATAACGTTGGCAGGGATACGGCGGTTCGACTTCTTTGTTTTGGAGTGAACTCCTTAACAATTAGGTCGGGCGGCCAAAAAGTACCACAGCAAACAGCTGGGAAATGCTCTGCTGGGAGACTTATCTTGAATGAAGATATGTCCCGCGAAAATTTGAAGTTAAACTTCTCAACCAACATATTTGGTATATGTGATTTTGAAAGGATATACGAATGTACATCCTCACTAGTAGTGTCAGGGGCCAATCAGGAGACAAACACTAATTTCTTCGGCTTCACCGCAACAAGAGGTTTTACACTCTGTATAGTGTTTGCCGGTAAGTTGGTCGTGGCTATCTTGTTTTTGCTCTGACTAGAGCTAGGCAAGATAGGCAACGGAAGAGGGTCAACCCCTAAAGTTGTCTTGTCTTTTCTTTTGTTCGAAGTTGGCAAGACAGAAATATCCCTTCCAATGGTTTTCCCAGAGCAGGACGGGAGTGGAGAGTTAAAACTCATCAGAAGAGGGTCGTTCGTGGGAAGAAGAGGGACTGAAGATGTTTCAGATGTTGCTTGAAGAGGAATATTTGAGTGATCAACTGCCACTGGTGTAGGCGAAAGTTTTTTTTTGGCATTAAAGGCGTTATGATGAGTCTCAAGATCCGTAAACTCGGACATGAGATTCGTGAAAAGAGAGCGAATACGGGAAAAACCGAGAGAAGTTTTTGTAAAAAAAACTTTACGAAGCTCTAGTTCGCCCACACGACAATTATCACACGACCATTTAAGGCCGGTGTTTTTATTAATTGCATCTCTGATCTTTAAAGAGAAGCCAGCGCATTTTACGTGCATGAAATTATCGCACAATCAGCAGCCAATGTAATCGGCATTGGGATCAGCAGCGCATTTGCAATTTGATGCACAGCAAGGCAGCATTTTTGAAATGTTTAAAAAATAAAAAGAATAAATGAGATAAAAAGAAAAATGAAATAAAAAATAAAAATTTAAAGATTTAAAACCGAACGTTAACTTTTTGTATAAATTGATGTACCCAAACAAACGTAGGGAACTCCAAAAAATGCAAAGAAAAGAAAATAGGAATAGGCAGAACAATAAATGAGAGAAACAGTTAGTTTGTTAGTTTGTACCCAACGCAAGTGCACAAGCTAGAAATACAAGCTCAGCTGTTACGATCTGAGCGGTTGAGAATGAGAGAGAATGCAGTCAAACAAAACAACAACAGAGCGTAAGCAGAGCGAGAGCGTAAACAGCGTGAGAGCAAGAGAGCGTGGGAGTAGAAGAGAGTAAGAGTAAGTACTCAAACAAAAACAACAATGACGCCAAAGAAGCGCAAGAAAAATTAAATCACCAAAGTAAATGATTTAATTGTGTGAAAAATATAAGCACTAGCACCGAGTTAATAGCACTTGTCAATAGGCACAGGGTTAGAGCAATAAGTTCACCAAAATTAGTATTAGTGTATAAATTAAAATGTACAAAAATAAGTAAAAATACCAGGAGCTATGCAGAACACAACTGATCACCAGAAAAGTTACTCAATTTATTTATATTTATCTAATAATTATACATTAAGTGTTATATTTTGCCTTTCAAGATGTTTTGCAAGCTGTACTTATGCGTGCATGCATACAATACATGCACGCGTAGCTCACACATGCATACATATATATATGCGTGTGAGGCAATACACAAAACATGAGGCAGGTCTGTGTAATTTTAACGGACGTCTAAATTAATGAAGAAGCAGCTGACGCTGGTGTGTGTGTATGTCACGTATTTTACCACACGCCAAAAATGCACATATCTCTTTCTCATTCTAACTTATGCTATCGACTCTTGCTTTTTCGTTATTTTAATTTTTGATTTTATTATGTTAAAAATTTTGTTCTAATATATATTTTTGTATGGTATATAAAAACAAACTTGAAATCCATGGCCTCTTACAGTCACCGCGTGACTGTAGCCTGTCCGACTAGTTTTTCTACCGGTTGGCACATTGTCGGATCCATTTAGCACCTGCGCCCCACTTTACCAGTTGCATATCTGTTATGTTAGAGCTACAATTGTGCGTCCTGGACCGTTCCAGAAATTTCTTTGTACCTTTTTCGATGGTATGCTAAGGTAGCAGGCTTATACGAGAATGTCAGTATTCGTCAAGACACTCCACGATGGTACCCTGAATGATGCATGAACATCTTAAAGCCGCAGGCTCCTTCGGTCACTACTCTGGCACTAATGATATTGCTAACACTAGCTGTCATGACATCTAGCGCTCTCAATCGGGTGACCGAATGAAAACTCAAAATTCTACGCCAGTTTAGTGTGACGGAAACGTTCTCACTGTTTTCATGAACCAGATGATCTTGTCGCAATGCCGTCAGTACGTCACGTCTGCTGTACTTGTCTATTTTGCTCTGATGAGCCCTATCTAGTTTGAGTCCGTCAGTCACTATTTGTGCGTCAAGCACCATCGTCCTATCATGTCCGAAAGCAACCAGGTCCGGTTGCTCAGCAATGGCAGGATAGCCCCGTCTCACGCCCCTGCTTGATCCTCGTTTTTACGCTGTGGTGTCTAGCCACCCGCCTCCCATGGGTATAGTGACACTTCTTGATTCCGTTCAAATAAGATTTTCCAGGTAACAAATGCGTGGGATGACTTATCCACCCGTGTTGCGCACCATAACGGTTTGCTACACGCTACCATCAACCGAAGAGAACAATCTGTCCGCCTAGTACGAATCTACCTTTAAACGTGATAACAATAGTTCAATTCCCGCCTGGCATCTATCTCGGGCCCTCTGCTACTCTGCACTGAGAAAGGAGTTGGCGACCACCGACTGTTCGAGATGGGGCCATTTAATGCTCTCCCTCGTTTCATGCGCAACATTGGTGCCATCCACCTCAATGCTGGAATACCGAGACCTCCACTAATGTGGGGGCGTGGAAGAAAGCTACTGACACGTCCAATGGCAAATCTAACCATCGTAACCTTATGACCCGCGCTTACTTGCATTTCTTCACTTCGACATTCAGAGCATTGGGCAGAAATAACATTATGTCAACACCCGCTAGGGCCATCACAATGCTTTGTTTTAATAAGACAGTCGGATTCCCCAAGTCTGTGCCAGTTCTGAATTGATTGTTAATTGATAAAAGGTTCCACAATTAGCTACAAAACTCACTATCCGGGGAACAAGAAACTACCATAAATGACAGAAACTCTGTTTACCCTGTTAAACTCTGTTTAACAGCACATTAACCATGTTATTGTTTCCCAATCAAGACTATCTCAATCTTCAGAGCCAATTCTTATCACGAACTTACGGATCTAATTTTCCGACTTCCCTTGAAGAACAGCTGCGGATATTGGTTCGGCCTGTTGATAAGTTTGCGGGTCCCCACCATATATTTTCAAGGTCAGAAGAGAAAATATCGACACAACAGTATATGTCATGCTCTTCTAGCCCATCTACCATATCTCTCTGCGAAAGACTTCCATGGTAGTACGGTTATAAAACAGAAAAGAAAACTGTTCCGAGATCTTTAGACGGCTTCTTTATGGTCGTCCTGTTGCCAGGATGAGCACGAGGCCCATATTTATTAACAAACTCAACAGGTTACGGAATTGGAACCGTATTCCCTTTCGTTCAAAACTATCAAGTGTATTAAAAAACAAGAATAGATGGCTATAGTCGGGCGCCCGACAGTAAGATACCCTTCTCCTAATTTTCCAAATCCGTTACAAACTTGTAACCACACTCATAATTTTAAACAGAAAGTTCTGCACAAATATTTCCAATACATATAGCTTACTCGCTCGCACTCACACAGCGACACGTGTAAAGAGTAAAGCGACACGACGCAACGCCGACGTCGGCGTCAACTGCTCAAAGCAGCGCGTAAGCTGCTGCCCGTACCGAACATTTGTCCGATCGGATTGTAATTTGGAGAATATGTTTATATTGCATTTAGCTTTATACGTACCAAAGTAGAACGTTATGCGTTTAATACTTTGCTTAATAATCGCAAATAACCGATTTGCGGGGGCGGTGGGCGTGGCATCAAACATTTGATATAAACTTGATCTGCCTATGATTTATAGGAACCTGCATGCCAAATTTGGTATCTCTTGCTTTTTTAATAGCTGAGATCTGTTGTCTCATACAGACGGACAGACGGACTGACGGACAAACGGACAGACAGGCGGACATGTCTCAATCGACTCGGCTAGTGATCCTGAGCAAGAATATATATACTTTATGAGGTCTGCCACGCCTCCTTATGCCGGTTACATGCATTTTGCACAAAGTTAGTATACCCTTTTTTGACCATTTTCAATGGCCGAAGGGTATAAAAATCATTTTGATATTCTTTTACTTGAAAATTTTCAGCTTTCGCCTTAAACTTAGGACCGACTAACTCGTGATCAACCACTGTTCACACGAAACCATTTTCCACTTCAGTCCTTCAAGGTCTCATTCGATTATTTGCTACTACCACCAAGATATGTACCAATGGCGGCTCCATGCAAGCTTACGCCAAACACTTCTATGCACACCATTGTACCTTTCAACTCACTAAAGTTTCAAAATTTATATTACAAGTAACATAAATCATCTACTTTAGCGGTAATGTAGAGGAATGCAACTTAAGCGCCATCAATTTTAAAGGCTAGTTGCTTCGGCAGGTGAGTTGTTACATGATCACCGTCCTGCTGTTTTAAGCGACGAACGCCTTTCATGGTTTTTGTATGAGTTGTTAATTGGCATTGTAACATTACCTTTGGTTCATCCCACAGCGCCAGTTCTGCTTACCAAAAGCACTGCCCACTGGGCACATTATATCATAACCTTAAACTTCATATCAAGAAAGTTAAGGTTCATACGCATTTAAAGGCTAGTTGCTTCGGCAGGTGAGTTGTTACATGATCACCGTCCTGCTGTTTTAAGCGACGAACGCCTTTTATGGTTTTTGTATGAGTTGTTAATTGGCATTGTAACATTACCTTTGGTTCATCCCACAGCGCCAGTTCTGCTTACCAAAAGCACTGCCCACAGGGCACATTATATCATAACCTTAAACTTCATATCAAGAAAGTTAAGGTTCATACGCATTTAAAGTTTGAGAATAGGTTAAGATCGTTTCGACCTAAGGCCTCTAATCATTCGCTTTACTAGATAAGATTATTTTATCCTGAGGGTAACTTTGGAAGGAATCAGCTACTAGATGGTTCGATTAGTCTCCCGCCACTATACTCAATTCTGACAATCGATTTGTACGTCAGAACTGTTTCAGTCTTCCATCAGGGTTTCCTCTGACTTCAACCTGATGAAGTATAGTTCACCATATTTTGAGTCACAGCATATTTGCTCAAGGTACGTTCCAGTTAGAGGCATAAATAATATAAATACTATTATAAATAACTATAAATAGTTAAAAAAACCAATCCCATTATTGGTCAAGTTAATTACGCTATTGGGTTTATATCCCAATAATTTTCACATATCTTAGACTCATTGGTCCGTGTTTCACGACGGGTCCCGAACGTATCCTGAATCTTTCGCATTGTTAATTGTACAAGAGCATATTATGAACACAAACTGAGTAACTTTTCTAGTGATCGGGTTTGTTCTGCATAGCTCCTGGTATTTTTACTTATTTTTGTACATTTTAATCTATATATTACTACTAATTTTGGTGAATTTATTTCTCTAACCCTGTGCCTATGAACACGTGCTATTAACTCGGTGCTAGTGCTTATATATTTCATACAACTGAATCATTTATTTTGGGGATTTAATTTTTCTTGCGCTTCTTTAGCGTCATTTGTTGTTTTTGTTTGAGTACTAACTCTTACACTCTAGTACTCCCACGCTCTCTTCCTTTCACGCTGTTTATGCTCTGTTGTTGTTTTGTTTAAGTGCATTCTCTCTCATTCTCAATCGCTCAGATCGTAACAGCTGAACTTGTATTCTAGCTTGTGCACTTGCGTTGAGTACAAACTTACAAACTAACTGTTTCTCTCATTTATTGTTTCTGCTTATTCCTATTATTTACGTGTGTTGGGTACATCTGTTTATATAAAAAGTTAATGTTTTTTAATCTATAAATTTTTTATTTCATTTATTCTTTTTATTTTTAAACATTTTCAAACTGCCTTGCTGTGCATCAAATTGCAAATGCGCTGCTGATCCCAATGGCGATTACATTGGCTGCTGGCTGGCGAAAATTTCATACACGTAAAATGCGCTGGCCTCTCTTTAAAGATCAGAGATGCAATTAATAAAAACATCGGCCTTAAATAGTCGTGTGATAATTGTCGTGTGGGCGAATTAGAGCTTAGTAAAGTTTTTACAAAAACTTCTCTCGGTTTTTCCCGTATTCGCTCTCTTTTCACGAGTCTCATGTCCGAGTTTATGGATCTGGAGACTCATCCTAACGCCACATAAAACCTTCTCCTCGCAGTTGATCACTCAAATGTTCCTCTTCCAGTAACATCTGAAACATCTTCAGTCCCTCTTTTTCCCACAAACGACCCTCTTTCGATGAGTTTTAACTCTCCACTCCCGTCATGCTCTGGGAAAACCATTGTAAGGGATATTTCTGTCTTGCCTACTTATAACAAAAGAAAAGACAAGACAACTTGACCCTCTTCCGTTGCCTATCTTGCCTAGCTACAGTCAGAGCAAAAACAAGATAGCTACGACCAATTTACCAATTTTGCTATTAACACTGTACATAGTGTAAGACCTCTTGTTGCGGTGAAGCCGAAGAAAGTAGTGTTTGTCTCCTGATTGGCCCCTGACACTACTAGTGAGGATGTACAATCATATATCCTTTCAAAATTACATATACCAAATATGTTGGTTGAGAAGTTTAACTTCAAATTTTCGCGGGACGTATCTTCATTCAAGATAAGTCTCACAGCAGAGCATATCCCAGCTGTTTGCTGTGGTACTTTTTGGCCGCCCGACCTAATTGTTAAGGAGTTCACTTCAAAACAAAGAAGTCGAACCGCCGTATCCCTGCCAACGTAAACAATTTCGTCCCCAACCAAAGCCTCCAAAACTCCATGCTAAATGGAATGCATGCAAAAAACTAATATCGCATCTTTCTATTGGCTATCAAAATACTAATACTTACTTAAACCTGGTTAAAGCCTACCATAAGTAACTTAGAACTTTTTCCCAATAAATACACTACCTTCAGATGTGACCGTCTATCACGATCTAGTGGTGGTGTTCTTATTGCAGTCGAATCAGACATGTCGTCAGAAATTGTTTTGACGTATTTTCCACCTCATGTTGAATTTGTGTGTGTAAAAATAAGCGTGAATCTAATTTCAATTTATATAACTTGCTCCTATATTCCTCCTTCTTCTGAACTTCCTTTGTATACAGAACATCTTTCCTGCATTCAATCTATTGAATCTAAACTTTTGGAAAGAGATTACCTCTTGGTTTTTGGCGACTTAAACTTTCCCCAAGTCTCATGGTTCTCGAAAGCCTATTGTTTAATTCCATCAGTGTATAATTCATTTAATAACAGCCTTTATGAATTATGCTTGTCTCAAATTAACCCTTTTCGTAACTCAGTGACAATACTCTTGACTTAATTTTTGTCTCTGATTCTTTATCTAACACGATTTTTAGAATCGATCTTCTAGTTCTTCCTGAAGATCAATATCACCCCACACTTAATATTTTACTAGAATTGTTTACTCCAGTGCAAACGTCAATAGTTATGCCTAACTTAAAATCGCGTTGCTTTCGCAAAACTGACTTTGTTAAGCTTAACTATCATATTTCTACTCATGATTAGTCTTTATTTCATTCGTGTTCAGATTTAAATTCTTGCATCGCATATTTTTATAAATCCTTAAATGCATTTTTTTATGTTTGTGTTCCGTGTACATATCCGGCAATGTCTAACTGGCTTCCGTGGTATACACGGTAAAAAAATGTGAAATCCCGGCATTATAAAAAAATTACTTTTTCGGGTAGTCCCTCTGATTATACCCGATACATAGTCGCAAAGACAAATTTTAGCACTTGCAACAGTTTATCTTATACAAAATATTTAAATCGTTGTCGACTTGAATTTGCACGTAACCCTAAATAATTCTATAACTTTGTTAACATTAAGCGAGAATCTAATAGTTTCCCACCTTATAAAGCAACCAGTGATCAAGACGCTGCTGATCTGTTTGCAGACTTTTTTCAATCTACCTATTCCTCTACTAACTTCGACAATACTCTTCCACATCCGCATTTAACTCAGAGATCAAATTCCTTTTCATGTGATATGATCGATGAGGAATCATTACGGACTAATCTCTGCTCTTTTAATCCAATCTTCTCTCCCGGCCCTGACGGAGTACCAGGATGCGTACTTAGATTTTGTGCCAATAGCTTATATAGACCCATTTTCAAATTATTTAACTTGGCTTTAGCATCTTATACGTTTCCTCCAATCTGGAAAGAATTTTTTTCTATCCCTCTTCATAAAACCGGGTCTACGTCTGAAGAAATGAATTATATTGAATCTACACTTTTGGAAAGAGATTACCTCTTGGATTTTGGCGACTTAAACTTTCCCCAAGTCTCATGGTTCTCGAAAGCCTATTGTTTAATTCCATCAGTGTATAATTCATTTAATAACAGCCTTTATGAATTATGCTTGTCTCAAATTAACCCTTTTCGTAACTCAGTGACAATACTCTTGACTTAATTTTTGTCTCTGATTCTTTATCTAACACGATTTTTAGAATCGATCTTCTAGTTCTTCCTGAAGATCCATATCACCCCACACTTAATATTTTACTAGAATTGTTTACTCCAGTGCAAACGTCAATAGTTATGCCTAACTTAAAATCGCGTTGCTTTCGCAAAACTGATTTTGTTAAGCTTAACTATCTTATTTCTACTCATGATTGGTCTTTATTTTATTCGTGTTGAGATTTAAATTCTTGCAGCGCATATTTTTATAAATCCTTAAATGCATTTTTTGATGTTTGTGTTCCGTGTGCATATCCGGTAAGGTCTAAGTGGCTTCCGTGGTAAAAACGTGAACTACTAATGTTAAAAAATGTGAAATCCCGGCTTTATTAAGAATTTTTTTTCGGGTAATCCCTCTGATTATACCCGATACATAGTCGCAAAGACAAATTTTAGCACTTTCAACAGTTTATCTTATAAACAAGTGGGTAAGGCTACAGTCGGGCGCCCGACAGTAAGATACCCTTCTCCCAATTTTTAAAATCGGTTACAAACGTATAACCACACTCATAATTTCAAACAGAAATTCTGCTCAAATACTTCTACTACATATAGCTTACTCACACAGCGACGCGCGTAAAGAGTAAAGCGACGCGACGCAACGTCGACGTCGTCGTCAACTGCTCAAAGCAGCGCGCAAGCTGCTGCTCGTACCGAACATTTATACTGAAAACGTTGACTTTAATAACTTCTGTGTTATTGGTTCGATCGGATTGTAATTTGGAGGATATGTTTATATTGCATTATACGTACCGAAGCAGAACTTTATAAGTTTAATACTTTGCTTAATAATCGTAAATTACCGATTTGCGGGGGCGGTGGGCGTGGCATCAAACATTTGATATAAACTTGATCTGCCTATGATTTATAGGAACCTGCATGCCAAATTTGGTATCTCTACCTTTTTTAATAGCTGAGATCTGTTTTCTCATACAGACGGACAGACGGACGGACGGACAGACGGACAGACGGACAGACGGACAGACGGACAGACGGACGGACGGACGGACGGACGGACAGACAGACGGACATGTCTCAATCGACTCGGCTAGTGATCCTGAGCAAGAATATATATACTTTATGGGGTCTGCCACGCCTCCTTATGCCTGTTACATACATTTTGCACAAAGTAAGTATACCCTTTTTTGACCATTTTCAATGGTCGAAGGATATAAAAATATTTAAATCGTTGTCGACTTCAATTTGCACGTAACCCTAAACAATTCGTTAACTTTGTTAAGATTAAATGAAAATCTAATAGTTTCCCTCTTTTATTTTGTGCCAATAGCTTATATAGACCCATTTTCAAGTTATTTAACTTGTCTTTAGCATCTTGTACGTTTCCTCCAATCTGGAAAGAATCTTTTTATACCCTTCGACCATTGAAAATGGTCAAAAAAGGGTATACTAACTTTGTGCAAAATGTATGTAACAGGCATAAGGAGGCGTGGCAGACCCCATAAAGTATATATATTCTTGCTCAGGATCACTAGCCGAGTCGATTGAGACATGTCCGTCTGTCTGTCCGTCTGTCCGTCTGTTTGTTTGAGACTACAGATCTCAGCTATTAAAAAAGCTAGAGACACCAAATTTGGTATGAAGGTTCCGATATATTCGGGGCAGGTGAAGTGTATGTCAAATGTTTGATGCCACGCCCACCGCCCCCGCAAATCGGTAATTTACGATTATTAAGCAAAGTATTAAACTTATAAAGTTCTGCTTCGGTTTGTATAAAGCTGAATGCAATATGAACATATCCTCCAAATTACAATCCGATCGGACCAATAACACAGAAGTTATTAAAGTCAGCGTTTTCAGTACAAATGTTCGGTACGAGCGGCAGCCGGCGCGCTGCTTTGAGCAGTTGACGCCGACGTCGACGTTGCGTCGTTTCGCTTTACCCTTTACGCGCGTCGCTGTGTGAGTGCGAGCGAGTAAGCTATATGTAGTAGAAGTATTTGTGCAGAATTCTCTGTTTGAAATTATGAGAATAGTTACACGTTTGTAACGGATTTAGAAAATTGGGAGAAGGGTATCTTACTGTCGGGCGCCCGACTGTAGCCTTACCTACTTGTTCTATCTCTCTTCATAAAAACGGGTCTACGTCTGAAGTAATGAATGATATGTGCATTTCCAAATTATCCATTTACAAATTATCGTCTATTCTAAAGTTGTTGGAAAAAATTATTACTGTGGAGTTAACACATAAGTGCAAGTCACTTATTTCGCCACATAAACATGGCGTTGTAAAATCTCGATCTACTACCACGAATCTTCTGGAATTCACCTCAATAATTAATAAAGGTTTTCAGAAGAAAATGCGAACTGATGTGGTCTACACAGACTTCAGCATAGCATTTGATTCAGTAAATCACTTAATTCTTCTTCATAAGCTTAATCTTATTGATTTTTCCCACCCATTGCTCCTATGGATCTCCAATTACTTAACTTGTAGGTCCCAAAGGGTATTATTCAAATGTTTGCTATATAAGCCTATCTCTGTATCCTCTAGTGTTCCTCAGGGCAGTCATATTGGGCCTTTACTCCTTAACCTTTTTATATACGATCTTCCCTCTGTTCTACACTATTCTTATATTCTAATGTATGTTGATGATGTGAAACTTTGCTTAGCATACATTGAACTGACCGCTAATTCACTTGTAGTCGATATTGACTCATTTTTTGCTTGGTGTAGCCGTTATTTGCTATATTTAAACTGTTCGAAGTGCAAGGGTATGTCTTTGTATAGAAGTAATTCTTACGTTGTCAACTGTACCCTTGATCAATTTCCACTTCACAGAATTTTTGAGGTCATGGATCTTGGAATTCTTTTTGATCATAAGTTATAACACACATTGTCAATAGGGCGTATCGGGCTCTTGGCTTCTTTAAAAGATGGGCTACAGAATTCGAAGACCCTAATACGACAAAATTGTTATTTACTTCTCTTGATCGCCCGATTTTTGAATATGGATCCTGTGTATGGTCTCCTCAATACCAGGTCCATCAAGACAGAATTAAGTCTGTCCAAAAACAATTTTTGCTCTTTGCTTTGCGTCGCTTGGCTTTCTAGCGTAGCAGACTCCTGCTAATTAACCTACCCTTCTTAACTAACCGTCGTATTGTGTTGGGTGTTATGGTTATCATAAAAAAATACGACATCGACACTCCTTTCCTGCTTAACCAACTAAACTTTTGTGTTCCTTCTAGGGTTACACGAAATTTTTTACCACTTTCTTTTGTACTTATAACTATAGTTTGCATGATTCTTTTCGAGTTCTCTGTGCTGATTACAATAACACTTTTTAGAATAATCAACACGGAATCCTCCCTCTCATTTATTAAATTATCTATATTAAACTACCTAACCATTTCTCCTAACAATAATAATAATAAATAATACATCCTAACAACTAATACTAATCCACCGATTTGATTGGGTTAACTGGGTTTTCCCCAATCCGTTGCAGCAAACGCTGGATCAGGAATTAGATTTTTATAATTCCCAGCCTAAATTTTAAAATAAAAATATATTCTTAATTAATTTATACTTTTTTATAAAATTCAATCTAAAAATCAAAATTTTAAACTTTAATTATGTTTTTTTTTTTTTAATTTGAATTATAACTAATTTTAATTTAAAAACTAGTCGGAAAGGCTACAGTTCAGTTTACGTTTATATACCATAAAAAAATATATATTAATATACAAATTTTAATATAATGAAACAAAAACAAGTGTGCAAGGCTACAGACGGGCGCGCTCGACAGACAGATTCCCTTTAACATCCGTACCAAACATGTAAACACACTCATGACTTCTGACAGAGAATTCTTCCAAACTTAATTTTCAATAAATTTATATTTTAATACATATGGCTTACTCGCTCACACACACACATATACGCGCGTAAACAGTAAAGCGACATGATGCAACGTCGACGTCGACGTCAACTGCTCAAAGCAGCGCGCCGGCTGCTGCTCGTACCGAACATTTGTACTGAAAACATTGACTTGAATAACTTCTGTGATATTTGTCCGATCGGATTGTAATTTAAAGGATACTTGCGACCCGCCTTGCACGTTCCGTTTGCGTTATCTCTTGCTGAACGTACTCTTCTGGCATACACTGTACTACGACCTATGTTCGAACGACGACGTCTTCCAGACATGACTTTATAATTTCTGTACAAAATTTATTCAGTTCTGTAGGATTGGAATAGTATCACTGTAACAGCGTACCCTCCTCGATGCAACATCGTCTAACCCATCTATAGTTTTTAATCAATTGTTCCCTTGAAATGGTCTTTATTGGTTCAAGTAAGAAGAAGAAGATCTCGTACACAACACACAGAAGTCGTTGAAGAAAAAAGTCGTTGAATAACTTAAACAACGATTTTAATTAAATTAAAAGTGCTTCACTACATAGAAGGCCTTATAGTCTATATTAAATGAACAATATGTTTAATTGGTTAAGGATTAATGCTGTATTGGTTAAAATCGCTTCGAAAAATGGGCATTATTTGTCGTAAAAAGTAAATGACAAAAAAATGTATTGTGGGTTATCCATAAGTGATAGACATATACCATCCTGAACTTTTTTGTACACCTTTTCAATGTGTACAATACTTAGAACATTATTTCGATAAAACTCGTAGGGTCTAGCCGGCATTTGCAAAAAAACTGTAATTATTTACGACTTCACATTAGAAACCTCAAAAATAACAGTACTTCTCCACTATTTAATAGATGTTATTATACATATAAACCTTTCTCTTGAATCCCTATATCTATTAAAAACAAGTAGGTAAGGCTACAGTCGGGCGCCCGACAGTAAGATACCCTTCTCCCAATTTTCCAAATACGTTACAAACGTGTTACCACACTAATAATTCCAAACAGAAATTTCTGCACAAAAACTTTTAATACGTAAAGCTTACTCGCTCGCACTCACACCGCGACGCGCGTAAAGACGACGCAACGTCGACGTCGGCGTCAACTGCTCAAAGCAGCGCGTCGGCTGCCGTTCGTACCGAACATTTGTACTGAAAACGTCGACTTTAATAACTTCTGTGTTATTGGTCCGATCGGATTGTTATTTGGAGAATATGTTTATATTGCATTCAGCTTTATACGTACGTTTATACGTACCAAAGCACAACTTTATAGGTTCATTACTTTGCTTAATAATCGTAAATAACCGATTTGCGGGGGCGGTGGGCGTGGCACCAAACATTTGACATAAACTTCACCTGCCCCGAATATATAGGAACCTTCATACCAAATTTGGTGTCTCTAGCTTTTTTAATAGCTAAGATCTGTTGTCTCAAACAAACAGACGGACAGACGGACAGACAGACGGACATGTCTCAATCGACTCGGCTAGTGATCCTGAGCAAGAATATATATACTTTATGGGGTCTGCCACGCCTCCTTATGCCTGTTACATACATTTTGCACAAAGTTAGTATACCCTTTTTTGACCATTTTCAATGGTCGAAGGGTATAAAAACCGCATCACAAATTACTGATTAACGGGGCGGTGGGTGTGGAACACAAAATTTGAAAACGACGTTTACTGCCTAAGATATACAGGAATCTTAATGCTAAATGTTGAGTCTCTAGCTTTCCTAATAGCTAAGAATCAGACGCTCATACAGATGGACAGACAGACAGACGGACAGACAGACATGGCTAGATCGACTCGGCTGGTGATCCTGAGTAAGAATATAAAGTGACATATTCATACTTAAGCCTTCACTTTTCAAAAATCTCACTGTTATAGATAAAATCCTTTAGATGTTTTTCTGGAGCATATCTCCGTTTATTCTTGGTATGAAGCTTTTCTCAGTGTGAAACTGGACTGATTCTGAAAGCTAATACAATATTCCTCTTAGGCTATAAAGTGGTGAAGCCGGCAGAGAAGCGGTCAAAAAAGGGTATACTAACTTTGTGCAAAATGTATGTAACAGGCATAAGGAGGCGTGGCAGACCCCATAAAGTATATATATTCTTGCTCAGGATCACTAGCCGAGTCGATTGAGACATGTCCGTCTGTCTGTCCGTCTGTCCGTCTGTCTGTCCGTCCGTCCGTCCGTCCGTCCGTCCGTCCGTCCGTCCGTTCGTCTGTCCGTCTCTATGAGACAACAGATCTTAGCTATTAAAAAAGCTGGAGATACCAAATTTGGTATGGAGGTTCCTATCTATCATAGGCAGATCAAGTTTATATTAAATGTTTGATGCCACGCCCACCGCCTCTGCAAATCGGTTATTTGCGATTATTAAGCAAAGTATTAAACTCATAACTTTATGCGTTTGTATGTATAAAGCTAAATGCAATATGAACATATTCTCCAAATTACAATTCGATCGGACCAATAACACAGAAGTTATTCAAGTCAACGTTTTCAGTACAAATGTTCAGTACGGGCAGCAGCTAACGCGCTGCTTTGAGTTGCGTCGTGTCGCTTTACTCTTTACACGTGTCGCTGTGTGAGTGCGAGCGAGTAAGCTATATGTATTGAAAATATTTGTGCAGAACTTTCTGTTTAAAATTATGAGTGTGGTTACACGTTTGTAACGGATTTGGAAAATTGGGAGAAGGGTATCTTACTGTCGGTCCTCCGACTGTAGCCATATATTCTTGTTTTTTTTTTGGTTTTTACATTTTATATTTTATTTTTCCATTATTTTAATGATTTTTGTATTAAATCATGACGTCATTTATGAATAAAAACTTTCAATCGATCTTTATGTACTATTTGTTTTTTATTTTTATTGTTTGATATTGTTATGTTGTCTCTTTCTTCTATCTTTTCTACCTTATAGGGTCCCGTATATTTAAAATCTAATTTATGACCTACTTCATTTCTTAATAGAACTTTATCTCCTCCTGATATTTCTATATTTTTTGTTTGTAAATCATAATTTTCCTTATTTTTGCTTTTATCCTCTTCAAGCATAAGTCTAGCTCTTTTATATGCTACTTCTAATCTATATTTACTTTCCTTAGAATAATCATCTATATTGTATATTGGTTCTATGATAATTATATTAGTTAAATTTCTGGATAAATTATTTGTTCTACCAAAAACAAATTCATATGGACAATAATTATGTACCATAGAAGGGGTTGTATTAAAACAATAGACAAAATAATTGCAAAGATCTGTAATGATTGAATTCTTATACTCTGTACCCATGTCCGTAATGAACGTCTTCATTGGACCATAAGTAAGAATAAAAGACTCGAAAATTGCTTTAGCGACTAATGTTGCGCTTTTATTCGGTATGGGAATTGCAACTAAATATTTAGTTAAGTCAACTTCTTGCTCTCTTCTAAGTGAACGGACGTGTTTTTTTTCTGCTCCCCGCTTTTATTAAATTTTGCCTGCAAACAATCGGTGTTCGCATAATTTAATCACTCTAACTTGTGCAATTTATCGTTCACTTTCGCGAGTGCATGCCTGCTTAACCCACTGGTTCGTAGTTAATATATAATATTAATTTTTGTCTACTGCCACTTATTCTTTTTTCTACTCTTCTTTTCGGAGAGCATCTGATCTCATTGTGCTCTCTTTTCCTATTCTATTTCGGTGTTGGCATTTGTTGTTGCAGTTCAGCTGCAACTACAATAATAATAAACCTCGCTCTCTCGTCTTTTTGTGTGTGTGTGTGCCTAATCTCTCTCTCGCGCTCACACACTAGCTTTGGCGTACGCTCTTTCTTTAACGCTTACTGTTCTTTTTTCCAATTTCGTTTTGTTCTTGCGATTTGTTTTGTCTTGTTACAGTAGTCACTCTTTATAATGGAGGGTATTGTCTGCTATAAAAAAACTTGCTTAAAACAAGTGACTGTTACTCAGCCAAGCATCTCTTGCTGGCTGTGTGACAATGTTGTACATATAAAATGTGCCGGCTACACTGCCTCTACGGCTGACGCCGTATCTAAGCGCACTGGCCTGCGCTATTGTTGTGACCTGTGTCGGGAGGCGGAAAACGAGATGATTACGTTCATGCGGCAGACAAAGTCAGGGTTTCGTGAACTTTTTGGCAGATTTCGAAAACTTGCCGATCAGTTCTCTGCGTTGGACAACTCATTTAATAGCCTAAAACTATTGAATGAGTCGCCCAAACGCAAGAAATCAGCTCATGTGGCGAAATCTTTGCCTGCTGCCATTCCGCCTCCTCTCATTGACCAACCATGTACACCGGTGACTCAGCCGGTGATGTCGTTTACCACTCCTATGGTGACGAGATCATCGGTTTCTGAAAAAGTCATCGACGAGTGTCTACAAATGGTGTCACATAAAGCTTCGGATGTGCCAGCTGTGGTATCTTTGCCTACTCCACAGATTTTAGAATTACCGATAGCAATTTCAAAGAACATTCCCGCAGGTGCAATGCCTGTGGAGCCTAAAAAGGTTTTAGGTGTTCCACTTAGGAAGCAAATTTTCGTTTCCCGGCTTTTCCCTGATCTTACATCTGAAGATGTAGTGGCTTATATTCAAGCCAAAATACAAGCTGCAGATTTAAAAGTGGAAAAATTTAAATTTTCGTATGAAAGGGACATATCGTCCTTTAAAATTAGTGTCCCAGCTGAACTCTTGACCAACATATGTTCACCCAAATTTTGGCCAGACCATGTAGTGGTTAAAGAGTTTGAAGCGAAAAATAAGAAAAATCGGAAACCGATTGCTTTAAATCTACCAATACAGGCATCTACATCTTCGCAAAAAAACAAAACAAAAAACTAAATGCTACTTTCCTTCTTACATACCAAAATGTTAGAGGGTTTTGTAGCAAACTTTCTAATCTTTTTCTTAATAGCATTTCCTTTACATCCCATGTGTTGGTATTTACCGAAACCTGGTTGAAACCGGATATTCTAAACTCCGAAGTTCTCCCAAGTAAATACTCAACTTACGGGCTTGATCGACCTGGCCGACGTGGTGGTGGGGTTCTGATCCCAGTAAACTCTGCCATTACATCGGAATTGTTAAAACCGGAGATTCAATATAGTATTGAATTTATTTGTGTAAAATTACACTTTCCCGGTTTTTCTTGTTTTATAACCTGCTCTTATATTCCGCCCTCATCGGAATTGTCAGTATATTTGCAATATTTATCTGCAATAAAAACTGTGTTCAACCTGTTATCAGACAGGGATCATTTTATAGTCCTTGGTGACTTTAATGTGCCAGAATGTGAGTGGACATCAAGTGTTGATGAAGCTTTCTTATTGCCTTCCCGGCAGCATGACCTTTTTGATGGTTTGTTTGATATGTCATTGTCGCAGGTTAATCATGTCAAAAATTCTAGAAACAGATCGCTAGATTTATGTTTCGTATCTGATCCATCTAGGGTGATTCTAAATAGGACTCAGCCTCTTTCTTTACCAGAAGATTCTTACCATCCCACCCTCGAAGTTACTGTTGATCTTGGCGTGTGTTTTGATAAAAATGAAAAACCGCGTAGACGTGTACGCTGCTTTAAAAAAGCAGACTTTGGATTATTAAATCTCTTAATTTCTGACTTCGACTGGTCAGAACTTTACTTGTCTACTGATATTTCAGTAGCGACAAATTTATTTTATCAAAATATAAATTCATTTTTTGACATTTGTGTTCCTTTTTACCTTCCAACACGCTCGAGTAAGCCCCCTTGGTTCACAAGAGAGTTGTCGCGTCTAAAAAAATTAAAATCGAACTTATTTAAAAAATATAAAATTAATAATTCACCTGCAGCCTTTTCTCGTTTATTAGCTGCTCGTTTAAATTTTTCAGTACTGAACGCGAAATGTTATAAAAACTATTTAGCTCGTTGTAGGACTCAGTTTCTTGTGAACCCTAAACAGTTTTATAGTTTTGTTAACATGAAGCGTAAGTCATCGGTTAAACCTTCAAAGTTGTTTTTTGAAAATTCTATAGCAGACACCAGCCAAGTCATGGCCGACATGTTTGCAAAGTTTTTCAAACGACGTACTCGCCTTCTACTCAAAATGTTCATTTTTATCCATATAACATTCCCTGTTCAAATGGTATTTTTCAGTCCTATTCTAAACGAAATTTCACTTGCTAAGGATCTTCACTCGGTTAAACCAGTTTTTTCTCCAGGTCCCGACGGTGTTCCCGCTTGTGTACTTCGGTTCTGTGCTCACTCTCTAAGTAAGCCATTGCTCAAACTGTTCTCGCTGTCCTTAGATACATCATCCTTTCCTTCTATATGGAAGGAATCATTTATTATCCCCTTGCTTAAGAAGGGCAGTAAGTCTGATGCAAGCAATTATAGAGGTATCTCTAAATTGTCGGCTATACCTAAATTCTTCGAGAATATCTTAACTCCTCACTTGCAACATTTCTGTAGATCCGTCATATCGCCTTCTCAGCACGGATTTATGAAACGTCGATCAACTACGACGAATTTGCTTGAGCTGACATCCATTGTTATAAAAGGTTTTCAGGAAAATCTTCAAACTGATGTTATATATCCTGATTTCAGTAAAGCATTTGACTCAGTAAATCATTCCCTTCTTGCACATAAACTCAACCTCTTAGGGTTCTCACCACAACTACTTAGTTGGATTGTGAGTTATCTGACTGACAGAACTCAAAGAGTCCTCTTTAATAACGTTCATTCAGACCTTCTCTTCGCCACATCTGGTGTTCCTCAGGGTAACCATTTAGGCCCCCTCCTCTTTACGCTTTTCATCAATGACCTACCTCTGGTCGTACATAACTCCCGTACTCTCATGTATGCGGATGATGTAAAGCTTTGTTATCAATATAAAGATGACCACTGTCACTCTAACCTACAAGCCGACTTAAATAGTTTTCACTCTTGGTGTTGTGCAAATTTTATAACCCTGAACAGCTCTAAATGCAAGCTGATGACATTCTCCCGAGCCAGTCCAACGTACGTCTCTTATACTCTTTGTGGCTGTGAATTAGATAGAATCAACTTAGTTGATGATCTGGGGGTCCGATTGGACCGAAAATTAAGATTTTCCGAACATATTTCTAATATGGTCAATAAAGCCACGGGCGTTCTTGGCTTTATCAAGAGGTGGTCTAAGGAGTTTGACGATCCTTATGTAACAAAGACCCTCTATACTTCACTTGTTCGTCCAATTCTGGAATACGGATCTTGCGTATGGTGTCCCCAGTACACTACTCATAAAAAACGCATTGAATCTGTACAAAAAAACTTTTTACTTTTCGCCTTACGAGGCCTTAACTGGGATGTAAACTTAAGACTTCCTTCTTATGGCAGTAGACTTTTGTTGCTTAACCTACCATCTCTAGCTAACCGCAGAACCATGCTGGGTGTAGTATTTATTAATAACCTCATTCAAGGTGATATTGATAGTGTAGACCTAGTTAGCCGGCTACACTTCTCTGTTCCTTGTAGAATAACTAGAAACTACTTACCACTAACTCTTCCTTATTGTAGGTCGAATTATGCCCTTCACGATCCGTTTAGGGTATTATGCTCGGACCACAATAATCTATACTTCCTTATTGCTAACGCTTCCTCTGTTGCATGCCTAAAAGTTAAAATCCTGTCCTATCTTTCAAGAAATTAAGTAGCCTTTCCTCGCAAATCTGTTCTACCTTTAGTAATAACTGCATGCCCGCGTTCTCTATTCGCGTTTCGAGTCGTACGTTCTGCGACTGTGCCCCTCGGTCGGTTGGGCGGGAGGTGGACATTCGCTGTGTCTGGGATCCGCGCGTAACAAGCATCGGCTTGGTATTGCATGGACCACTTGATTATACATTCATTGTATCAACGTCAAAAAAAAAAAAAAAAAAAAAAAAAAGTCACAAATGATAGTGACTGCATATTCGTTGCCATTTTCCGACTTTGGTAGAGGACCTATAGTGCCCACTATCACTCTGTCGAAAGCATGTTCAGGAGTTTCAGTTAAAGTCATTGGGGTCTTTGTATGCGTTGTTATTTTCGCTTTTTGGCATTTTTGAATGTAGTCTGTTATTTGATTAGACATACCTTTCCAAAAATAATGTATTTTGACCTTGGCCAAGGTTTTTGTAATGCCTGTATGACCTCCTTGCAATGGATCATCATGTAGTGTAGACAAAATTGCTTCTTTTTCTTTTTCATTGTTTATTAAGGTCACCGGGTTGAGTAGCGCCACTCTTAATTTTGTTAATATTATATTGCCCTTTTGCTTAAAATTATTTATTGAAACGTATTCAAAGATATTTTCCCACGGTGTCATTTTCAGATGACTGATTTTATATATACCAGCCTGAATTTCAAGCCTTTGGAAAAATTTATCTAAATCAAGAACACCATTTGTATATAAATCATCGATATCATATCTTGCAGTAATCTTTTTTCCATGTTTAAAGAAACATATCATATTTTTTACTTGCAAGGTCACTACTTTACGTACCTCGTCATTATTGATGACTTGGTATACATTGGGCATTGAAGCTTTTTCTATTGATTGCGTGTGCAATTGAGATTTGTTTGTTTCTCCTGCGCAGGATTTTTGTCTACTTTGTAATCTTGTAGTGACTTTCATAATATTTCCTGTCATATCTTTCAATTCTTTGATGGTTATTCTTGATAACGCATCAGCTACATAGTTATCTTTACCTCTCAGATACTCTACTGTAAAATTATATTCCTCCAATTCAAGTCTCATACGAGTCAATTTTGAGCCAGGATTAGTCATTAAAAATAAAAAGGTTAGTGATCTATGATCAGTTTTGACTGTAAAATGTTCACCATAGATATAGGGTCTGAAGTGGGCTATTGCCCAATGTATTGCTGCTAATTCCTGCTCAGTAGTAATTTTATTACTCTCGCCCTTAGTAGATGATCTAAATGCGTATGCAACTGGAAGTTGGTGGCCATTGTGGTCTTGAGATAAAACTGCGCCACATGCCATTTCGCTAGCATCTGTTGTAATACAAAATTCTTTGCCAAAATCGGGGTATTGTAAGAGGAGAAGGTTCCATCAGTTTTGTTTTTTAAGTGTAAAAATGCTTTTTGACCGTCTTCTGTCCATTCAAAAGGAACATTCATCCATATAGATAAATGCTTGCGTTGGCTCAAGGCCAGAAAATGCAATAGTCATCATTCTTTGAAAATAATTCGGCGCTATTTTCAGTCCAAATGGTAATCGCGTAAAACGATATGAACCGTTTGTTGTTGAAAATTAAATTATATCTCTTGAACTCTTCTCGAGTTCAATTTGGTGAAAACCTGACATCCAGTCAAGGCATGAAAAATATTTGGCTCGACCTAGTTGTCATCAATTCTAAGGAGTGGAAATTTATCAGACAACAGTTTTTTATTGATTTGACGATAGTCAATTACTAATCGCCATTTCTTTTCATCTGAGCCTGGAAGAGATTCTTTCGGTACTAATTGTATTCCGTATTGTATTGATCAATTTTTTTACTTGTTCTTGAATTTCACCTTTTTGACTATGAGGATTTCTATAATTATACCCTTCGACCATTGAAAATGGTCAAAAAAATGCAAAATGTATGTAGCAGGCATAAGGAGGCGTGGCAGACCCCATAAAATATATATATTCTTGCTCAGGATCACTAGCCGAGTCGATTGAGACATGTCCGTCTGTCTGTCTGTCTGTCCGTCTGTCCGTCTGTTTGTTTGAGACAACAGATCTCAGCTATTAAAAAAACTAGAGACACCGAATTTGGTAAGAAGGTTCCTTTATATCCGCGGCAGGTGAAGTTTATGTCAAATGTTTGATGCCACTCCCACCGCCCCCGCAAATCGGTAATTTACGATTATTAAGCAAAGTATTAAACTTATAAAGTTCTGCTGTGTATTAGGCTGAATGCATTGTGATCGTATCCTCCAAATTACAATCCGATCGGACCACAGAAGATATTAACGTCAACGTTTTCAGTACAAATGTTCGGTACGAGCAGCAGCTTGCGCGCTGCTTTGAGCAGTTGACGCCGACGTCGACGTTGCGTCGTGTCGCTTTACTCTTTACGCGCGTCGCTGTGTGAGTGCGAGCGAGTAAGCTATATGTAGTAGACCTTATAGGGTCCCGTATATTTAAAATCTAATTTATGACCTACTTCATTTCTTAATAGAAATTTATCTCCTACTGATATTTCTATATTTTTTGTTTGTAAATCATAATTTTCCTTATTTTTGCTTTTATCCTCTTCAAGCATAAGTCTAGCTCTTTTATATGCTACTTCTAATCTATATTTACTTTCCTTAGAATAATCATCTATATTGTATATTGGTTCTATGATAGTTATATTAGTTAAATTTCTGGGTAAATTATTTGTTCTACCAAAAACAAATTCATATGGACAATAATTATGTACCATAGAAGGGGTTGTATTAAACAATAGACAAAATAATTGCAAAGATCTGTAATGATTGAATTCTTATACTCTGTACCCATGTCCGTAATGAACGTCTTCATTGGACCATAAGTAAGAATAAAAGACTCGAAAATTGCTTTAGAGACTAATGTTGCGCTTTTATTCGGTATGGGAATTGCAACTAAATATTTAGTTAAGTCACAAATGATAGTGACTGCATATTCGTTGCCATTTTCCGACTTTGGTAGAGGACCTATAGTGTCCACTATCACTCTGTCGAAAGCATGTTCAGGAGTTTCAGTTAAAGTCATTGGGGTCTTTGTATGCGTTGTTATTTTCGCTTTTTGGCATTTTTGAATGTAGTCTGTTATTTGTTTAGACATACCTTTCCAAAAATAATGTCTTTTGACCTTGGCCAAGGTTTTTGTAATGCCTGTATGACCTCCTTGCAATGGATCATCATGTAGTGTAGACAAAATTGCTTCGTTTTCTTTTTCATTGTTTATTAAGGTCACCGGGTTGAGTAGCGCCACTCTTAATTTTGTTAATATTATATTGCCCTTTTGCTTCAAATTATTTATTGAAACGTATTCAAAGATATTTTCCCACGGTGCCATTTTCAGATGACTGATTTTATATATACCAGCCTGAATTTCAAGCCTTTGGAAAAATTTATCTAAATCAAGAACACCATTTGTATATAAATCATCGATATCATATCTTGCAGTAATCTTTTTTCCATGTTTAAAGAAACATATCATATTTTTTACTTGCAAGGTCACTACTTTACGTACCTCGTCATTATTGATGACTTGGTATACATTGGGCATTGAAGCTTTTTCTATTGATTGCGTGTGCAATTGAGATTTGTTTGTTTCTCCTGCGCAGGATTTTTGTCTACTTTGTAATCTTGTAGTGACTTTCATAATATTTCCTGTCATATCTTTCAATTCTTTGATGGTTATTCTTGATAACGCATCAGCTACATAGTTATCTTTACCTCTCAGATACTCTACAGTAATATTATATTCCTCCAATTCAAGTCTCATACGAGTCAATTTTGAGCCAGGATTAGTCATTGAAAATAAAAAGGTTAGTGGGCTATGATCAGTTTTGACTGTAAAATGTTCACCATAGATATAGGGTCTGAAGTGGGCTATTGCCCAATGTATTGCTGCTAATTCCTGCTCAGTAGTAATTTTATTACTCTCGCCCTTAGTAGATGATCTAAATGCGTATGCAACTGGAAGTTGGTGGCCATTGTGGTCTTGAGATAAAACTGCGCCAAATGCCATTTCGCTAGCATCTGTTGTAATACAAAATTCTTTGCCAAAATCGGGGTATTGTAAGAGAGAAGGTTCCATCAGTTTTGTTTTTAAGTGTAAAAATGCTTTTTGACCGTCTTCTGTCCATTCAAAAGGAACATTCATCCATATAGATAAATGCTTGCGTTGGCTCAAGGCCAGAAAAGCAAAAGTCATCATTCTTTGAAAATAATTAGGCGCTATTTTCAGTCCAAATGGTAATCGCGTAAAACGATATGAACCGTTTGTTGTTGAAAATTAAATTATATCTCTTGAACTCTTCTCGAGTTCAATTTGGTGAAAACCTGACATCCAGTCAAGGCATGAAAAATATTTGGCTCGACCTAGTTGTCATCAATTCTAAGGAGTGGAAATTTATCAGACAACAGTTTTTTATTGATTTGACGATAGTCAATTACTAATCGCCATTTCTTTTCATCTGAGCCTGGAAGAGATTCTTTCGGTACTAATTGTATTCCGTATTGTATTGATCAATTTTTTACTTGTTCTTGAATTTCACCCTTTTTTGACTATGAGGATTTCTATAATTATACCCTTCGACCATTGAAAATGGTCAAAAAAATGCAAAATGTATGTAGCAGGCATAAGGAGGCGTGGCAGACCCCATAAAATATATATATTCTTGCTCAGGATCACTAGCCGAGTCGATTGAGACATGTCCGTCTGTCTGTCTGTCTGTCCGTCTGTCCGTCTGTTTGTTTGAGACAACAGATCTCAGCTATTAAAAAAACTAGAGACACCGAATTTGGTAAGAAGGTTCCTTTATATCCTCCAAATTACAATCCGATCGGACCACAGAAGATATTAACGTCAACGTTTTCAGTACAAATGTTCGGTACGAGCAGCAGCTTGCGCGCTGCTTTGAGCAGTTGACGCCGACGTCGACGTTGCGTCGTGTCGCTTTACTCTTTACGCGCGTGTCTGTGTGAGTGCGAGCGAGTAAGCTATATGTAGTAGACGAATTTGTGCAGAATTTCGTTTGAAATTATGAGCATAGTTACACGCTTGTAACGGATTTTAAAAAATTGGGAAAAGGGTATCTTACTGTCGGGCGCCCGACTGAAGCCTTACCTAAATGTTAGGCCATGGATTTTAAAAAAATACATGGTCTATTAGGTTTGTCGGAATGTGCGTAACAGGCAGAAGGAGATATCTGCGACCCCATAAAGTATATATATTCTTACTCAGGATCACCAGCCGAGTCGATTGAGACATGTCCGTCTGTCTGTCCGTCTGTCAGTCTGTTCGTCTTTCTGTCCGCCTGTATGAGCGTCTGATTCTCAGCTATTTGGAAAGCTAGAGACTCCAAATTTAGCATGAATATTCCGGTATATCCTAGGCAGTAAACGCCGTTTTCAAATTTCGGGTACCACGCCCTCCGCCCCCGTAAATCAGTAATTTGTGATTATTAAGCAAAGTATTAAACTCATAACATTCTGCTGCAAAGCTGAATATAATATGAACATATGCTCTAAATTACAATCCGATCGGAGAAATATCACAGAAGTTATTTAAGTCAACGCTTTCAGTACAAATGTTCGGTACGAGCAGCTTTGAGCAGTTGACGCCGACGTCGACGTTGCGTCGTGTCGCTTTACTCTTTACGCGCGTCGCTGTATGAGTGCGAAGAATTTGAAGAAGTAGAAGAATTTGTTCAGAATTTTTGTTTGAAATTATGAGTGTAGTTACACGCTTGTAACGGATTTTAAGAATTGGGAGAAGGGTATCTTACTGTCGGGCGACTGTAGCCTTACCCACTTGTTTTTTTTTAAATTTTTGGAAAATTTTGGAAATTATTTTTTCAAATTTGGTTTTTAAATATGTTTTGAAAAAGACAAAGCGAGTGTGAAAAAAAAACGAGAAGGTTGATACTGTGTTAGTTGCGAAAAACCAAAATGACTTGTTTGTGTTTGAAACCGAGAATAATACCGCTTTTGCTTCAAAGGCAAATTTAAAGCAAGTAATAACATGCCATAATAGATTCGGGCATCTAAATTTTAATAGCATTAAATCCATGATCGACAAGGATATGGTGTATGGTCTGCCTGGTGTTGCCGGAAACGCGAGTGACTTTGTCTGCGAAACATGTGCAAAAAGTAAAATTTGCGTAGAACAGTTCCCAAAAATGTCGGAAAATCGATCGCGCAAAATTTTGGGATTAATTTATACTGACATTTGAGGACCTATAAGCACAGTATCGAAAGGTGGCGCACGATATGTTGCTACTTTTATTGATGATAAGACGCATTACGTAACGGCGTATATGCTGAAATCAAAGGATCAAGTCTTTGAAAAATTTAAAGAGTTCAAAGTGTTAACCGTGGCAGACCCCATAAAATATATATATTCTTGCTCAGGATCACTAGCCGAGTCGATTGAGACATGTCCGTCTGTCTGTCTGTCTGTCTGTCTGTCTGTCTGTCTGTCCGTCTGTCCGTCTGTTTGTTTGAGACAACAGATTTCAGCTATTAAAAAAGCTGGGGACACCAAATTTGGTATGAAGATTCCTATATATCCGGGGCAGATGAAGTTTTGTCAAATGTTTGATGCCACGCCCACCGCCCCCGCATATCGGTAATTTACGACTATTAAGCAAAGTAATAAATGTATAATGTTATGCTTTGGTATGTAAGCTGAATGCAATATAAACATATCCTCCTAATAACAATCCGATTGGAACAATAACACAGAAGTTTCTAAAGTCAACGTTTTCAGTACAAAGTTCGGTACGAGCAGCAGCCGACGCGCTGCTTTGAGCAGTTGACGCCGACGTCGACGTCGCGTCATGTCGCTTTACTGTTTACGCGCGGCGCTGTGTGTGTGTGAGCAAGTAAGCCATATGTATTAACATAAGTTTGGAAGAATTCTCTGTCAGAAGTCATGAATGTGTTTACATGTTTGGTACGAATGATAAAGGGTATGTCTGTCGAGCGCGCCCGTCTTTAGCCTTGCCCACTTTTTTTGTTTCATTACATTGAAATGTATATAAATATAAATTTATATATATTTTATGGTATATAAACGTAAACTGAAAATCTATGGCCTCTTACAGTCACCGCGTGACTGTAACCTTTCCGACTAGTTTATAATATATATTGGCTCCTCATCTTTCAATCTTAATCTTTGTTTATATAAATTATTAGCCAATATTGGTTCTGTTGTCGGACCAAATATATCTGAGGATCCAGCTGGGAGAGAGAGAGACGACAGTACCAATGCTGGTACTGCCCGTCATTCTGGACGACGTGATCCTGGGAATGAACTTCCTGTGCGGCGTCGAAGCGACTCTCAAGTGCGGCCGAGCAAAGTTACGTTTGCAAAGCACACTTGAAGAGGCAGCACCGACGCTCGGGACATTCCACGGAGCGACGGAGGACGCGGTGGCCCAAGACAACGACAAGGTCACGGGCTTACCACCGATTTGTCCCGTCGCACGGCAGAGGAATCCGTTTAGGCAGCCCAGAGCACGAGAGGACACGAGAGAAGGCCTACGAGACACCGAGAGACATAGCAGGACACAAGAGGAAGGACAACGAGACACCGAGAGACAGAGCACGACACAAGAGAAAGGACAAGGAGACACCGAGAGACAGAGCAGGACACAAGAGGAAGGACAACGAGACACCGAGAGACAGAGCAGGATACAAGAGGAAGGACAACGAGACACCGAGAGACAGAGCAGGACACAAGAGGAAGAACAACGAGACAGCGAGGAACAATCTAGGACACCGGCGAAGGCGCAGCAAGGCACCGAGCACCGGCGAAGCACAGAGGAACCAACAGGAGCACGAGCAGAAATACATCAACGAGACACAGAGAATCAGGCCATCGCGGGTGGCCTGACCAAGCGAAGACGCCGTGGGAGAAGGCCCAAGACCAGCCACGCCGCCTTGCGGGGCGTCGAGGCACATGGAACAAGGATAGCTACGGACGAAGAACAGGTGGAGGCCTTTCTAAAGTCCGAACTAGCCAAGTTCGACGGATTAATGGGGGTGTCGCCCATTGCGGAGCACACCATCACTATGCGGGATGCGTACCCTATCAAGCAGAGGTACTACCCGAAGAATCCGGTCATGCAGAAGATCATCAACGAGCAAGTTGATGAGCTTCTGCGAGATGAAAGGATCGAGCCATCGAGGAGCCCATACAGTGCACCGATTGTACTGGTGGGAAAGAAGACCGGAGAGATGCGGATGTGCGTGGACTATCGCCAGCTTAACGCGATATCCATCCATCCCGGACGCCTACCCGTTGCCACGAATCAACCACATCCTGGAGAAACTCAAGGACGCGAAGTACATTTCTTCGCTGGACTTGAAGAGCGGGTATTGGCAAATACCTATGGCCCGGGACAGCAAGGAGTACACCGCGTTCACAGTGCCTGGCAGAGGCCTTTTTCATTGGAAGGTGATGCCGTTCGGACTATATTCGTCCACGGCTACATTTCAGCGGGCTTTGGATGGAGGCATCGGACCAGACATGGAGCCGCACGCGTTTGCATACCTCGACGATATCGTCGTAGTAGGACGCACCCTCCAGGAGCATCTGGATAACCTACGAGAGGTGTTCCGGAGGCTTCGGAACGCGAACTTGCGCCTGAATAAGGCCAAGTGCAGCTTCTTCCAAAAGAGCGTCATCTACCTGGGCACCAGGTCAGCGAAGGTGGAATCCACACCGATCCCAGCAAGATCGCAGCGATAAAAGAACTCCAGCCGCCAACGACTGTCAGGGAGTTACGGAGATGCTTAGGCATCGCTTCCTGGTACCGGAGATTTGTGCCGAATTTCGCCACCCTGGTACAACCCATGTCGTCGTTGTTAAAGAAGGGCCAGCGATGGGTTTGGAGTGAGGAACAACAGCTAGCGTTCGAGGCTTTAAAGACGAGTCTCACGCAAGCACCAGTTTTAGCCTGCCCAGACTTCGCTGAGCTCTTCACACTCCAGACAGACGCGAGCGACATCGGCCTAGGAGCAGTGCTGACACAACAGATCCAGGGAACAGAACGCGTCATCGCATACGCAAGCCGACGCCTCTCAGTAGCCGAAAGCCGTTATCCGACTACGGAGAAGGAGTGCCTGGCCATTGTGTGGGCGATAAGGAAACTGCGATGTTACTTGGAAGGCTACGAGTTCGACGTAGTCACGGATCACCTGGCGTTAAAATGGTTGAACAGTATCGAGAACCCTACTGGATGGATCGCGCGCTGGGCGTTAGAGCTACAACAGTTCCGCTTCAACGTGCATTACCGCCGCGGGGATCAAAACATCGTAGCCGACGCTTTGTCCAGACAGCCCTTGGAGACTCTACAGCAGGTCACTCAGGAGAGCCCATCCTGTGCGTGGACAACCCGGATGCTGGAGTTAACCAAGAGGGAACCCGAGAAGTATCCAGAATACCTGAGGGAGAACGACCAGCTCTATCGACGAGGAGGTTTTCGCCCGGACGACGAAGATTACACACCTTGGAAGTTATGCGTGCCGAAACCACAACGCCAACGGGTGTTGCAGGAATGGCACGACCAGCCCACAGCCGGACATCAGGGGGTACGGAAGACCCTAAATAGGATTCGCCAGCGATATTTCTGGCCAGGCCTCTTCCGGGACGTAGCACGTTACGTACGGAAGTGCGAGACCTGCCAGAAATTTAAGATTAGTCAACTGAAACCTCCGGGACAGATGCACACCCGGCAAGTACATGCACCCTTCGACGTGCTCTGTGCAGACTTCGTGGGACCACTCCCGCGCTCTACTCACGGGAATACCATGTTGCTGGTATTTTTCGACGCCTTTTCGAAGTGGGTGGAGCTGGTGCCCTTGCGCAAAGCAACGGCAGCACACCTGATGCGCTCGTTCCGAGAACGAATTCTGGCCAGGTTTGGAGTGCCGAAGATGCTAGTCTGCGATAACAGAACGCAGTTCACAAGTCGAGCTTTCGCGACGTTTTGCAAACAGTTGGGCATGACTCTGCAGCACACCGCGCCGTACACCCCGCAGCAGAACCCCACGGGGAGAGTAAACAGGACCGTGAAGACCATGGTAGCACAATACCTGGGCGACCAGCAGCGAACATGGGATGAACTCCTCCCCGAGATCAGCCTGGCAATCGACACCAGCGCCTCGGACACCACTGAATTTAGCCCAGCGTACCTCGTACAAGGGCGCGAGCCTCGTTTGCCGGGAGCCCTCTACGAGGAGGTGACGCCGGTCATACGGGCGGAATCACGGATGCCCGAGGAGAAGGAGCAACACCTGCAGGACGTTTTCAAGATCGTCGCCGAGAATGCGCAGCAAGCAAGCGCAGAACAAGGGAGACACTACAACTTACGCCGCCGAGAGTGGAAGCCGGCCATCGGCGACTTCGTGCTACTGAGACAACATCATTTGTCGAAGGCAGCCGATGGATTCGCCGCCAAGTTGGCACCCCGCTACGATGGCCCTTACCGGGTTTTGAGTTACATCTCTCCCGCGATTCTACGCCTCCAAGACGTCGGAACGAAGAAGAGACGCCGTGCTGGATTGGCCGATCTGAAGGCTTTCCATGGAGAGGGATCGACCAACGAAGGTTAACAGGTACCGGGTGGGGTAGGCTTCCACTTAATTGTAAGTGTAAGTGTAACCATAATGATCCTGACATACATGTACTTATAAGATACCAGTAGAGCTTCGCGTTTCGTACCATTAGGGCCCGATAGGAGATAGGAAACAAAACCGCAAGCATACGTGACGCCGCATGAAGCGACGCCACATTTATCATTTAAGTTAACTCATTATTAAATAAAAAGACAAGATATCTTTAAGCCCGGCATACCCCGTAGTTATTTAAATACAGAAGCATAGGCATAGGCAAAGGCAAGGGCGTAGACAGATCACGCGAAACAGAGCAAGAAACAAAAGAAACCCCAGTCACTCGGCACCCATGCCTAGTAACAGTGCCTCGGTACCCAGAGCTTGTGCACACACAAGTAACGGTGCCTCGGTACCCAGAGCTCGCGCATTTAGGCAGGCAGCCGTCGAACACTTGCACTAGTAACGGTGCCTGGGTACCCAGAGCTCGCGCACACACAAAGTAACGGTGCCTCGGTACCCAGAGCTCGCGTACAGACAGCACGAGCCAACGGCTTCGCGGCCGATTTTTGTGCAGCGACGCCGGACCAGCAGCGACGCTGCTAGCAGAGCCGCAGCAGCCAGGCAAGATCGGCCAAAGGCAGCGGCGACAAACATGCAGCGGCGACAGGCAAGCAGCGGCGACATGCGAGCAGCGGCGACATGTACGCAGCAGCGGCGACATGTTCGCAGCAGCGAAAAGGGAAGTCGCAAAATTAGGCCAAGGGCAGTTGATCCCGAGCAGCCAGCAGAATAGGCAGCAAAGTGCTCCCTTTACCAAGTAAAACAAAAGTAATTAACAGTGCCAAGTCCTGTCAAGTGCCAGCCCAAGGACCCCAAAGGACGAAACAACAACAACATGAATCCTGTCGCAGGAGGGTCAAGGTAGGCAGGGACTAATTAAAATAAGGACTAGTGCTAGAGATCGAAGAAAATCCAGTGAATAAAAAACCATGTTAAATATTAACGAAATTTCCCTGCAGTGATTATTTAAAACAATATACCCGGTGTTACATTCTTCCCCTCTAGGGTAGGCAAAAGTGTCGTGTCCGTGTGTGTGCTGTTGTGAGTGTGTATTAGCAGAGTCGCGCTTTCTGGTATGCCGGTGCTCTGCTGGCCAGTAAGCGAGCCTGCGTGTACACACGCATAGTTCGTGTCGTGAGTGAACGTCAGCTGGCGAGTGGGTGCGTGAGCGTGTGCTTCAGCAAGTTGCGGCGTGGTAGAATACACCACCGAGCGACTTGTGGGAGCGCAGGCGAGAGCACCTGCGGTCACAGACATTCTGCACGACCAACGGCCGATCGTGAGTGTCGTGCGTGAAACGTTAGTTGGCAAGTGGGTGTGAAACGTGTACCCTAACGAGTTTGCGGCGTGGTGCAATACACCACTGAGCGGCTCGTTGGGGTACAAGCAAGAACACCTGTGGTCACGGGCGTTCTGTACGACCACCGATCAACCGTGAAGGGCGCCGTGAGTGAGCGATAGTTGGCAAGCGAGGTGCGAAGGGCGTGCACTTTATCTAGTTGCGGATGGTGGAATACACCAACGAGCGACTTAGGGAGTGCAGGCGAAAAGCACCCGCGGCCACGTGCGTTCCTCACGATAGGCCGCCAACTCGGCACGCGTGACACGCGGCACGGCCCGTGAGCCTCGAAAGGACCGCGTGGTGGCGGGGACCACTACCACGTGGTTAGCAAACGAGCACACGTACATGATGTGGGTCATGCCCATCGCCGATACCCTGTAAACGACCCATTGAGGTATGACCTGCTAATAACCTCTCTTACTAAAGTCATAGAAAGTCCTAGTATTTATAAATTTTCTGTAAAGACCCTGGCTAGACTGAGATATGTACCCCAGCCTGAGAAAACATCCTTACAGAGCTTACGTAAATTATCAACTTCGGTTGTGAACTGCGTAGCTGTTTTGCCTTTTTGTTGTATAGTGGATAATTTTGCCTTGATGTTTTGGGATGTCTCCCCAACAATTGAAGTTTTCAGTTTGTTAATTATTGCTTTAATTGTAGATTCGCTCAGTACCAGGTTCAGAGTAGTGCCAATCAATTTTGATTTTATTACTTGGACTGCAATGTCCTCAAACAATCCTTTTGCAAGGTCTACTAATTTAACGGCCATAATATATCTCTGAAGATGGATCTTTTGTCCATCAAACTCCGGTACTGCGCTCGACACTTCCCTTATGTAGGCCCTAATGGCGGCTGAATTGTCTGTCATTTTGCTTAATTTAATTTCCTGATCTTCTATATTCCCTGAATCTTCCGGGAATTGCAACATTGTTGGTATTGTTAGATCGTTCAAGTCTTATTCTTTGTTTCTTCTTTACTTAGAGTAAAAGGGGAATTTAGAATTGTTGGTATCGATATGTTTAGATCGTACATTTTTTTGATATTTATTAGGTTATTTCTTAGTCTAATCAAAAATTTGGACAACAGTGTCTACTGTTTTTTGTCTAGTTTCCCTCTTTGGTCATGTATAAGGGATCTTGCCTGATTAAAGAATTCTACCGGAATGGTTGTATGCTTATTAGCAGTTTCTTTTTTGGATTGTTCTATTCTGAGACAAACATTTATATGACTTATCAAATTTTTCGTTTATTTCATTTAAGATGACTGTTAAGTTTTGCCAATCCATAATTTATTTGAAACATTTTTAAGTACTTAAAAAAAAATTTTTTTTCCTATTTTATTATTTTTCTTCCATTAATGACATCATTATTTAAAATTTAAATTGATTCTAGGCCATCGGCCCTGCTATTGTATCTTTTCTTTAGGCATTTATTGTGGAGTTTATACATTTTTATAAGTGCATGTATTATCAGTAATATAACAAGTCGGAAAGGCTACAGTCGGGCGCGCCCGACTGTGGTATACCCGCTACAACTATGCGAAGAAAAACACGTCTCACAGTCTCAAATTTGTTGTGACTATGAAAGTTGCACGTTGTTCCTATTAGATGTTGTCGCATTGCTTTCAGTGCTTTCCAATTAGAACTCATCAGAGTGCTTTAAATTATGAATGTGTAAAAGAGATGCCAATATAATGCTTCACATATTTATTGAGAAATTTAATAATCCATCCAGCTTTGTCGATTATGTTGTACAAACATTGCTGTATGCTGCGAAATATGACTAAAATTTCCTTAAATATAGTAAAAACTTCGTTAACATTGATTTTAAATAAAGATAACGAATATTTAAAAAAAAAAGAACAGAAAAAAAAACACAAAAATTTTTTTACCGACGTGAGGAGGTCTTGAACCTGGAGCTCCAAAAAACTCGGCATATGCAGTCTGCGACTATTATAGCTCTGCCATAAGCGCATTATGAATAAGATCGGTAAAGTTGCATTATAAGACCATACAGCTTGTCGTTCAGGACAAAAACAAATTATTATTGTGTCCGTTGTGTGTGTGTAAGACAATACCAACTCACTCCCTTTAAAATTCTGTTTAACAATAATAATTTAAATACAAAACTTAAACTATTTTAAATGCTTGAAAAAAACCATCCATAAAAAAAACCCTCCTCGCCATAAGCGCATTATGAATAAGATCGGTAAAGTTGCATTATAAGACCATACAGCTTGTCGTTCAGGACAAAAACAAATTATTATTGTGTCCGTTGTGTGTGTGTAAGACAATACCAACTCACTCCCTTTAAAATTCTGTTTAACAATAATAATTTAAATACAAAACTTAAACTATTTTAAATGCTTGAAAAAAACCATCCATAAAAAAAACTCGCACCGGGCTGTATTAGAACCCGTACCCTTCTGCACGACAGTCGGCGACCACATCCACTTAGCCACCAAGTCTATTACGCAACTACCAAAAAATTGTAATGATGATCAGTGCAAATAATTTTCGTACATAAATTTGAAAAAAAAAAGCTTGTCGCCGGAGTTGAAGCTGGATCTTGCATATCTAACAAAATAAAATAGACAAAAACACGTGGTCACATGGCACTACTATTTCCTTAATATCTTCCACATTTAAAGTCCAATCTTACTGAAATTTTCACGAAACGTCTGCCATATGGTATTTATATGGTATATATAAAACTGTTGCTGTAAAGCTAATATTGCGGATGTAATCAATTTTTTTCAATTTATGGGGGCGGGTGGAGGAATAGCTAAAATCCAAAATAAACTTGATCAGCCAGCAGTAATAACACATTTTGTCACCAAATTTGTTCACACGGACGGACAGACGGACAGACAGACAGACGAACATGGCTATATCGACTCGGCTGCTGATACTGATTCAGAATATATATACTTTATGGGGTCGGAGATGTCTCCTTCTGCCTGTTACATACATTTTCGAAACGAACAAAGTTATAATACCCTTCTACTCTATGAGTAGCGGATATAAAAATTGATAACAGAATTATTGTTATATAGCTTAAATTGTTTGACTCTATCTCTACTTTCTTTATGATATTTGCAGTGGAATCCACTGTTTTTGTATCAACTATGCCCATATTGGGTTTTAAGATCTCTTCAGTATTTTCATAAATTTCTTCTTTATATATTTTGTTTGTCACTATTGACATTTACGTTAAAAATTGTATTGATATTTGTAATTTTTATTTTTGAATTTTATGTTCATTAGTTCTTTGTTTAAAAATTTTTGCTTATAATTTTTACACGTGTTCCTGCCTTTTGTTTGTATACACAGTAAAGCTATACAGCTTTACAGGCTATACGGCTCATCGGGCAGAAAAAGTTTCCGCTCGATTTTGAAATTTTTTTATAGTTAAGACAAAAAAAATATGCATCGTAGTGCAATCAAAAAATATTTTGCAACGCAGTAATATTGAAAAAAAATTACTCTCTCGGTAGCGCTGTCGGTTACCATGCGGTGCCAGGTGCTGGCTGCACACGCTGCTGTTGTCGCTGCTGCTGCCGTGGTGGCTACAGGTGTCCTTACTGGCTTAACTTGTCGCGTTAAGCGGTGCCGGTGCTGGTTGTCGCACAGGCCTCCTTCGGCTGGTTGGTGCCCATTGCAATGTTTGCAAGTGTATTTGCAATAGGGGCTCCGGTCCCTCGCAGTCCAACGGGCATTGTGCTTTTTAGACTGGTATGCTGGCTCTGGGTGGTGGTGTTACGGTTTTAGTTTTTATATGATTTGTCGTTTTGATGAGTGAGAGAGTTTGGCTTTGATTTTTTATTGGCGCTTAATTCTTAATTCTTTTTGTACGAAGTCAAGCTCTGCTTGTAGTTTGCGAGCAGTTGACCAGGCTGGTGGCGTTTGAGAATATAATAGCCACCTTAGGTGAGCTATTCTCGTTTTTAACTTTTGCCGCACACCGCCGCGCTTGTTTCTCATTGCCTAACTCTACTCACTCAGAATTTTGTTTTCCTTCCGCCTTTCCAGTCCAGTCCAAAACTTTTGTGTTGATTTTGATCGTAGTCCTTAGGCCTTATTTCCTTAGGCCTTAGGTCCTTGTCCTGTCACGGTTACCATGTTATAGATAAAATCCTTTAGATGTTTTTCTGGAGCATAGCTCCGTTTATTCTTGGTATGAAGCTTGTCTCAGTGTGAAACTGGACTGATTCTGAAAGCTAATACAATATTCCTATTAGGCTATGAAGTGCGCCTTCGCTGCCTGGTGAAGCCGGCAGAGAAGCGGCTATTATATATTATATTATATACTTATGTTAAGAGAGTTTAAAGAGAATGCTATGTGCGCACATTATGTACACTTTTGCGAAGAAAAACATAAATTGACACAGTTATTAAAAGAGTTTAAAGATATTCTGTATTCTGACAAAGAAGACCTAACATTCACGAGCATCATACGTCACGAAATAAAAACAGTTCATGAAAATCCAATCTACTAAAGACCCCCTTTGTATACCCTTTTGCTTACGAAGCAGAAGTAAACAAACAAATTGAGGAAATGCTACAACAAGGCATTATACTCCCCTTATTGCAGTCCATTATGGATTGTTCCCAAAAAGATGGACGCTTCTGGCAAACCAAAATTCAGGTTGGTCGTCGACTATCGAAACTTAAACGAAATAACAATAAATGATAAATTCCCAATTCCGAACATGGATGAAATATTAGGAAATTTAGGAAATAGCCAATACTTCACAACAATCGACTTAGCGAAAGGTTTTCACCAAATCGAAATGGACCCTAAGTCCATACCAAAAACTGCATTTTCAACTAAACACGGTCACTTCGAGTATACTCGTAGGCTATTTGGGTTGAAAAATGCGCCGGCAACTTTCCAACGTTGCATGAACGTCGTCCTAAAAGATTTAATCAACAAACATTGTCACGTATATTTAGATGATGTTATCATCCCTCACCGAGCACCTGGACTCAGTAAGAAAAGTTTTTCAGAAACTTAAAGAGGCAAATCTTAAGCTCCAACTAGACAAATGTGAAAAAAAACAAATACATTTTCTAGGTCATACCATAAGTCCAGATGGTATAAGACCCAACAAAGAACAAGTAAAAGCTATTGAAATATTTCCCATTCCAAAAACCTCAAAAGAAATCAAATTTTTTTTGACATAAAGGACGAAGCATATAATAAATTTTTCGAAAAGTTAAAAACACTAATCATGAATGACCCCATTCTTATCTGGCCTGACTTTAAAAAAACATTTCAAGTTACTACTGACGCTAGCAATTTCGCCATAGGAGCCGTATTCTCACAAGACAATAAACCGATTAGTTTCGCAAGCAGAACATTAAGAGTTCACGAACAAAATTACAGTACAATAGAAAAAGAATTATTGGCAATTGTTTGGGCAACCAAATACTTCCGCCTATATTTATATGGAGTCCCTTTTGAAATATTGAGTGATCATAAACCCCTTGTTTGGTTAAACAATATAAAGGAAAATACATGAAATTACAACGATGGAGAATTAAACTTAGTGAATACAACTTTAAAATTAAATATTTGGAAGGAAAACTGAATCATGTAGCAGATGCTTTATCACGCGTTAAAATTGAAGAAAATTTGGTAGGCGAAGAAGAAAATATGTCAACAGCAGCAACAATACATAGCGCATCAGAAAGTAACGAAAACTTTATTGAAATCACTGAAAAACCTTTAACCCATTTTTCAAGACAAATAGAATTTGTAAAAGACTCCATTAATCAAGTAGACATATCAAAATACTTCAATAAAACTAAAATCACTATAAAATGCACTGAAATGACTCTCCCAATAGCAAAAGACCTTTTATTAAAATACTTCCTAAACAACACAAGCGTCATCTACATAGACAATGACAATGACTTTTCAATTCTTCAAAATGCGTACCACGAAACTATCAACCCACACAGTAACGTAAAAATATTGAAAAGCATAATAACATTAAAAGACATTAGCTCTTACGCTGAATTTAAGGAATTCATTATTACTAAACATATAAAACTATTGCACCCTGGTATCGAAAAAATGATACGACTTTTTAAAGAAACTCACTATTTTCCAGATTATAATAAATTAATTCAAAATATTATTAATGATTGCGAAATTTTTAATCTTGCAAAAACAGAACACAGACCAACAAATGTACTTTTGAATAACCCCAGAAACAAATAACCCAAGAGAACGTTACGTAATCGACTTTTATGCTATTGATAATGAAAAATATTTATCCTGTATAGACGTTTATTCAAAATTTGCATCCCTTATAAAAACAAATAGTAGAGATTGGTTAGAAGCCAAGAGAGCCCTTACCAGAATATTCAATGACATGGGAGCAATTCTTTATAGATTTGGTTTAATAATGAAGGAATACAAATAGATATCACCACGAGCAAAACAGGAATAGCAGACGTAGAACGCGTTTACAAAACTATAAACGAAAAAATCAGAATTATCAATACTGAAAATAACACAGAAAATAGGGAAACAAGAATAGGAACAATTTTATACACATACAACCATAAAACTAAACATAACACAACTGCACACACAGCATTCAAAGTTTTTGAGGTATACCAGCGCAGCTCAAAACATTACCAAGCATTGGGTATTATAACAAATACCAGCTTACATACTACTCTACGCAGGCACACCTACTTACGATTGCCAGATGATAAAAAAAAAATAAAATTAAGAAACTTAATGAGAACCGACAAAACTACGAAATAGACACAAAATTTAGACAGGCTCCTACAACGCGCTCAAAATCAAAAAACCCCTTTAGGAAAAGAGGCAAAATTCAACAATTAGATGAAAAACACTATAACGAAAATAATAGAGGTCAAAATGTTACACATTATAGAAGTAAATTTAAAAAGAAAAAAAAAGTTAATTATAGCAAATACTTACAGCCGACCGACACATCCCAATCATCGGACTCATAATAATTATAATGACTTCTATGATGACACAAACTACGGCAGGAACAATCGAAATAAACCCTATTGAAAACAATAAAGGATTAATTTTGTTCGAAACAGGAACAATACAACTCCCTATTACCTTTACGCACCACTGTCTCACTACTAACATAACACAAATTGAAGAAACATGTAACAATCTTATTAAAAAAAGTCAAGAATTTAACAACATAACTCAGATAAATTACCTAATCCAAAAAATGAAAAGAGAAATGAATGGTATACAAGTTAACATAGAGTTAACATACAGGAATTAACGAGACTGTCTGTAACGTTTCCACGTTCGCCGGCCACCTGACATTTGAGCCGTTTGGCAAACACTAGATCAACACTTTTAGGTGACAGGGCTAGCTTCCCGTTAAGAATATTCTGTACTTAGTTTTTAGTTGGACTTTGACGATTAAAGAGTTCAGGAACATTAATCTGAATAAATAAATAACTGGCGCCCAACGTGAAAAAACCCGAGTGAAATCAACTCACATTTTTCGATACAGAAGTACGAAACAAATAAATAAAACAATTAAACTTTCATATAATTACAAAGATAAAACCCTGACCTTAAGACCAAAAAGAACTGTGGCTGGCTTGGTGTATAAAATTGTATTATATTGAAAAACAAAAAATAAATAAAGAAAATAACAACCAAACCAATAAAAAACAAGTGGGTAAGGCTACAGTCGGGCGCCCGACAGTAAGATACCCTTCTCCTAATTTTCCAAATCCGTTACAAACGTGTAACCACACTCATAATTTCAAACAGAGAATTCTGCACAAATACTTCTACTACATATAGCTTACTCGCTCGCACTCACACAGCGACGCGCGTAAAGAGTAAAGCGACACGACGCAACGTCGACGTCGGCGTCAACTGCTCAAAGCAGCGCGTCGGCTGCTGTCCGTACGGAACATTTGTACTAAAAACGTTGACTTGAATAACTTCTGTGTTATTAGTCCGATTGTAATTTGGAGGATATGTTAATATTGCATTTAGCCTTATACATACCAAAGTAGAACGTTAAGGATTTAATACTTTGCTTAATAATCGCAAATAACCGATTCGCGGAGGCGGTGGGCGTGGCATCAAAAATTTGAGATAAACTTTATCTGCCTATGATTTACAGGAACCTTCATGCCAAATTTGGTATCTCTAGCTTTTTTAATAGCTGAGATCTGTTGTCTCATACAGACGGACAGACGGACAGACAGACGGACATCTCTCAATCGACTCGGCTAGTGATCCTGAGCAAGAATATATATACTTTATGGGGTCTGCCACGCCTCCTTATGCCTGTTACATACATTTTGCAAAAAGTTAGTATACCCTTTTTTGACCATTTTCAATGGTCGAAGGGTATAAAAACGACAACTAAAACGGCAGCAAGCAGCAACTGACAATCGCCACCAACAACAACAACGAAGAGCAAAGAAACTGATGACAGCGGAAGAAGCACCAACAGAAGTAAACGGCAGCAAGCAGCAAGTGACAACCGCCACCAGCAACAACAACGAAGAGCAAAAAAACTGATGACAGCGGCAGAAGCACCAGCAGAAACAGGTATTAATTTTATAAAAAACATGTGAGTAGAGTGCTCATTTTTTACAAAACTGAAAAATAAAAATCCGAGAATAGAAACAAAATTTCAATCTAAGGGCATTTCAAAATCAATCTTTGTAAGGAAAATTTTTTGGCCCTCTATATTTGAGCAACCTTATGAGTGACAGTGAATTGGAGGACCTGGTGTCTGATATTTCTCAACGACTAAAAGAAATTAAGACAGAACGAAGCACTGCTAATAGTGAAAATAGTTGGTGGTCCGATCAACGATTAATAGGCAAAATGAACATTGATGCTAATAGTTTAAAAATTCTAATCGAGACTGCAGTCAATGCTGCACTCGACCACCAAGCAAAAAGTTTTTTTTACTCTTCTCAGCGCGACCAAAGGATTTGCCATCGGCCTTAGCATTAGCTCAAGAGGTCGAGTCAAATCACGAACGCTTTCATTTTGCAAATAATTATGCAAGAAGTCTGGAAGACAGGGTTCAGCGAAATGAGCAACGTTATCAAAAACAACAGACTACAGAAAGCTCGCAGCAAGATAAAAACCCATATTATCTTAAACCGCGAGTACGTAATAATGGCCCGCCTCAAAGGCAAGAGGCACCACAGCCAATGGACATGGACAGTTCGTCTAGATTTAGGCAACCCACACAACACCAGGCAAATCAAGGGGTTCGCGCCTACTCCCCTTTTCAAAATCAAATCCAAAAAAGACCCAATAGTGGAACAGCTAGGTTTACAGGACCAAAGCAGCAGAGAATAAATAACATCTCACAAGAAGATCACCAATATGACCCAAGTGAACAAGAATATGATACGATCGCCGAGTCCGAGGTAGCTGATTTTGAAGGTGAAATTGCACAAACTGAAGAGCTTAATTATTTAGAAATGACTCCCTGTTACCGTTTGTAGAGCGAATGATAGCAGGGAACACAATAAAATTACTGATCGATACAGGGGCCTCGAAAAACTATATAAAACCTCTAGGGAATCTTAAAAACATAACACCGGTAAACAAACCTTTTTTGGTAAAATCCCTTCACGGTTTTAACCCTGTTCAAAAAAAATGTTTTATGCATCTCTTTAAAACTACAACAACATTTTTCATTTTGCCGAACCTTTCAACATTTGACGGCATAATAGGACTAGACCTACTTAACAGAGTCAACGCTACACTAGATTTTAAAAATAAGATATTGCGTTCCGAATCTGGATCTGAAGAAATTCAGTTCCTAAGGTGCGCAAATGTAAATTTCACAGAAGTTGAAAACATAGAGGTCCCAGAAAAAATAAAAAAAAGGAAATTAAATTTCAGGAAATGCTGAAAGCTAGAACTAATGTCTTCGCAGACCCTAACGAAGCCCTTTCATACAACACTAACATTGTAGCGACTATAAGAACGGAAAATGAGGACCCGATATATTCAAAATTATACCCCTATCCGATGGGAGTGACTGATTTTGTAAACGCAGAAACAGAAAGTCTGCTAAAAGATGGTATAATAAGACCATCACGATCCCCCTATAATAATCCTGTGTGGGTAGTAGACAAAAAAGGAACAGACGAAAAGGGAAACAAAAAGAAAAGACTTGTAATTGACTTCAGAAAATAGAACTCTAAAACTATTGCCGACAAATACCCCATACCCAATATTGTAGCCATACTGTCAAATCTTGGTAAAGCAAAGTATTTTACAACGCTTCACCTAAAATCAGGATTTCACCAAATCCTTCTTGCAGAAAAAGATAGAGAAAAAACAGCTTTTTCTGTAGGTAACGGGAAATATGAGTTTTGTAGACTGCCTTTTGGACTAAAAAATGCTCCTAGTATTTTCCAAAGGGCTATTGATGATGTGCTTAGAGAGAAGATCGGAAAATCATGCTATGTTTACGTTGATGACGTAATCATTTTTTCAGAAAGCATGGACGAGCACGTGCAGCACATCGCATGGGTATTAGATCAATTGTATCAGGCAAATATGAGAGTTTCATGGGAAAAGTCACAGTTTTTCAGAGTAAGAGTCGATTATCTCGGATTTGTGGTCTCTCGGGGGGGCATTTCAACAAACCCTAGCAAAGTTGAGGCAATAAGCAAGTTTCTAAAACCGACAACCTTGTTTCATATTAGATCATTCTTGGGTCTAGCAGGTTACTATAGGTGTTTTATAAAGGACTACGCCTCGTTAGCTAGACCGCTAACGGATATTCTGAAAGGAGACAATGGTAAGGTTAGTGCTGGTCGATCCAAGAAAATACCAGTGAACCTTGACGAAAAGCAATGTCAAACATTTGAGAAATTGAAAAATGTTCTGATTTCGGAAGATGTTATGCTACTTTACCCTGATTATCAGAAACCATTTGACCTGACAACCGACGCCTCGTCCACCGGCCTAGGAGCAGTCTTATCTCAAGATGGGAAGCCGATTACTATGATATCCAGAACTCTTAAGGACCACGAGTTACATTTCGCAACAAACGAGCGAGAATTACTCGCAATAGTGTGGGTTCTTAAAAACCTAAGAACTTATCTTTATGGCGTACAGAATTTGAACATCTACACTGATCACCAACCCCTTACCTTTGCGGTCTCGGATAAAAATCCTAATGCAAAGATTAAAAGGTGGAAGGCTTTCATTGACGACCATAATGCAAAATTTTTTTATAAGCCAGGGAAAGAGAATAATGTAGCCGATGCTTTGTCCCGACAAAGTTTTTTTGCCCTTGAAGAGCATGCGTCTTCCGATGTTGCAACCATACACAGCGAAGAATCACTAACTTACACTATCGACTCTTCTGATAAGCCTATAAACTGTTTTAGGAATCAAATTATTTTAGAAGAAAATGCGGTAGCTTCAACACGTACTTTAATTATTTTTGGTCAGAAAACAAGGCACATCATATATTTTAACGATAAACAAAAACTAATGGAGTTGATGTTTGATGCGGTTAACAAAGATGTAGTGAACGCAATTGCATGTGACCTACCAATTCTCGGATTTGTTCAGAACAAACTTGTGGAAACATTTCCATCCACAAAATTCTGGCATACTAAGCGAATGGTCATTGATGTGTTTGATAAGAATGAACAGAAAGAAATAATTATTGCAGAACATAACCGAGCACACAGAGCAGCTCAAGAAAATGTAAAACAAATAATGCAAGATTATTTTTTTCCGAAAATGACTCGCTTAGTAAACAAAACTGTAGTCAACTGCAAAATTTGTAACAGAGCCAAATACGATCGGCATCCACAAAAGCAAGTTATTGGTGAAACACCCATTCCTTCCCAAGTAGGAGAAATACTATACAATGCCATTTTCTCAACGGACAAAAAGTACTTTTTAACTTGCATAGATAAATTTTCATAATTCGCCATTGTGCAACCTCCAGAACCATTATCGATATAGAACCGCCAATACTACAACTTATGAATTTTTTCCCAAATACCAAAACCATTTACTGTGACAACGAACCTTCTCTAAATTCCGAAACAATAAAATCACTATTAAATAACCGTTTTAATGTCCAAATCTCCAACGCTCCACCCCTACACAGCTCATCGAATGGGCAAGTAGAAAGATTTCATAGCACTCTTGCAGAAATAGCGCGGTGCCTGAAAATAGAAAAACACCTGAATGACACAGTTGAACTGATTCTTCAGTCAACTATTGAATACAATAAAACAATACACTCTGTTACCAACAAAAAACCAATCGAGATAATACATTACTCTGCACCAGATTTTGAAGCAGGTATAAAGGACAAAATGAATAAAGCTCAGGAATAGAATTTTTCAAGTAGGTGAAAGAGTTTTTTTAAAATCAAATAGAAGATTAGGTAATAAATTGACTCCCTTGTATGAAGAAGAGGTAATAGAAGCCGACCTGGGAACAACAGTTCTCATTAGGGGGAGGGTGGTCCATAAGGACAATTTGAAATAATAACTTTTTTTATTAATATTTTTTTTATTCAGGATTTTGATCGTGCTACTTCTCGGAAATAGCCGAGGAAACTAAAGCACTAATGAATCATTTTTCCTAATCACACATAAAAAAGATTTTAGAATCTGATATAGGTCATTATATTACAGAGACATTATTAGATACAGTGAAAATTCAACATAGAAACGCTAGGAGTATTAACATTCTTGGTACTGCTCTAAAGGTGGTAGCAGGAACTCCTGATTTTGACAACTTTGACAGGCTAATTTTATCAATTTTTAATTGAAGCAATAGACAAACAAGTTGCTATAAATACAAGAGTGCAGGAAAAAATCAATAAACTAACGGACACAATAAACATAGTAATCAATAATGAAAAAACAAAACAAATCGACACCGGCCACCTCTATGAAACACTTCTCGCATGGGATCGAATTTTGATTTTAGAACTCGAAGCATAAATATTGTCAGTAACCCCTGCAAAGACTGAAATTGTAAACCCCACCATTCTCGATTCTAAAGATTTAGAAAATTTAAATGAGCACTCTACAAAGTTTTGTTAGACGATAATTTTTGCATTTTATTATTAAATTCCCAAGCCCTAGCTTAATTTGTAAGAAGTTCACTCTATTACCTTTCTAACACAATGACACAATAATAAATTTTACTGGATATAAGAGCGTAGCGGATTGCGATAATCATATTCTGGCGATTGGAAACTGCAGTACTACCCTCACATCAACATTCTGCAGAGAACTCCCTTTTACAACTTGCGCACAACAGCTGCACGCCGGCACTACTCGTTCCAGCCGCCTCGAACAAGTTGAAGTCGTGGATAACGGTGTCATATTTATCAACAATGGAATGGCAACCGTTACCATGTCTAGCGGCACGGAGAAGATGAAGTTAAAATAAATGAATCTTTGTTCCGCAACTCGAGAGCCACAGTTCAACGTCACCCAGGTTCGGCGGCAGCGACACTCCTCAATATCACTGGACATCAAGAGGTTTTGAGCCTGCCATATCTACAACGACTGAACATTCAAAATCTGAGGTACATCGGCGACATCGAAAAACAACTCGTTACAAAACCTACAACCTTCAGTGTAACTATGCTTCTCGTGGCAATCATTGGACTCTCCATTTGGAAGACGTATCAGAACCGCATGAGAGCAGGAAAATCAGCTTCCTTGTGAACTGCCATCGACAACTTAGGAAGTCCGAGGACGGCCTTCAACTTAGTGAGGGAGGAGTTAACATAGAGTTAACATACAGGAGTTAACAAGACTGTCTGTAACGTTTCCACGTTCGCCGGCCACCTGAAATTTGAGCCGTTTGGCAGCACTAGATCAACACTTTTAGGTGACAGGGCTAGCTTCGCGTTAAGAATTGTACTTAGTTTTTAGTTGGACTTTGACGATTAAAGAGTTCAGTATCGTAACAGGACAAAGTCTTTTTATTTGGAACATTAATCTGAATAAATAAATAACTTACACATAACAAACTAACAAACTAACTGTTTCTCTCATTTATTGTTCTGCCTATTCCTATTTTCTTTTCTTTGAATTTTTTGGAGTTCCCTACGTTTGTGAGGGTACATCAATTTATACAAATAGTTAACGTTCGGTTTTAAATCTTTATTTTTTATTTCATATTTCATTTTTCTTTTTATCTCATTTATTCTTTTTATTTTTAAACATTTCAAAAATGCTGCCTTGCTGTGCATCAAATTGCAAATGCGCTGCTGATCCCAATGCCGATTACAATGGCTGCTGGCTGTGCGATAATTTCATGCACGTAAAATGCGCTGGCCTCTCTTTAAAGATCAAAGATGCAATTAATAAAAACATCGGCCTTAAATGGTCATGTGATAATTGTCGTGTGGGCGAACTAGAGCTTCGTAAAGTTTTTACAAAAACTTCTCTCGGTTTTTCCCGTATTCGCTCTCTTTTCACGAATCTCATGTCCGAGTTTACGGATCTTGAGACTCATCATAACGCCTTTAATGCCAAAAAAAAACTTTCTCCTACACCAGTGGCAGTTGATCACTCAAATATTCCTCTTCAAGCAACATCTGAAACATCTTCAGTCTTTCTTCTTCCCACGAACGACCCTCTTTTGATGAGTTTTAACTCTCCACTCCCGTCCTGCTCTGGGAAAACCATTGGAAGGGATATTTCTGTCTTGCCAACTTCAAATAAAAAAAAGACAAGACAACTTTAGGGGTTGACCCTCTTCCGTTGCCTATCTTGCCTAGCTCCAGTCAGAGCAAAAACAAGATAGCCACGACCAACTTACCGGCAAACACTATACAGAGTGTAAAACCTCTTGTTGCGGTGAAGCCGAAGAAAGTAGTGTTTGTCTCCCGATTGGCCCCTGACACTACTAGTGAGGATGTACAATCGTATATCCTTTCAAAATCACATATACCAAATATGTTGGTTGAGAAGTTTAACTTCAAATTTTCGCGGGACATATCTTCATTCAAGATAAGTCTCCCAGCAGAGCATTTCCCAGCTGTTTGCTGTGGTACTTTTTGGCCGCCCGACCTAATTGTTAAGGAGTTCACTCCAAAACAAAGAAGCCGAACCGCCGTATCCCTGCCAACGGTATCAATTTCATCCCCAACCAAGACCTCCAGAACTCCAAATGATGGAATGCATGCAAAAAACTAATATCGCATCTTTCCATTGCCTATCAAAACGTTAGAGGTCTTAACACTAAGATTTCTAATCTTTTTGTTGATAGCTCATCTTTTGATTTCAAAATACTAATACTTACTGAAACCTGGTTAAAGCCTACCATAAGTAACTTAGAACTTTTTCCCAATATATACACTACCTTCAGATGTGACCGTCTATCACGATCTGGTGGTGGTGTTCTTATTGCTGTTAAATCAGACATGTCGTCAGAAATTGTTTTGACGCATTGTCCACCTCACGTTGAATTTGTGTGTGTAAAAATAAGCGTGAATCAAATTTCAATTTATATAACTTGCTCCTATATTCCTCCTTCTTCTGAACTTTTTTTGTATGCAGAACATCTTTCCTGCATTCAATCTATTGAATCTAAACTTTTGGACAGAGATTACCTCTTGGTTTTTGGCGACTTTAACTTGCCCCAAGTCTCATGGTCCTCTCAAGCCAATTGTTTAATTCCCTCAGTGTATAATTCATTTATTAATAGCCTTTATGAATTATGCTTGTCTCAAATTAACCCTTTTCGTAACTCAGTGACAATACTCTTGACTTGATTTTTGTCTCTGATTCTTTATCTAACACCATTTTTAGAATCGATCCTCTAGTTCTTCCTGAAGATCCTTATCACCCCACACTTAATATATTACTAGAATTGTTTACTCCAGTGCAAACGTCAATAGTTATACCTAACTCAAAATCGCGTTGCTTTCGCAAAACTGATTTTGTTAAGCTTAACTATCTTATTTCAACTCATGATTGGTCTTTATTTTATTCATGTTGAAATTTAAATTCTTGCATGGCATATTTTTATAAAGCCTTAAATGCATTTTTTGATGTTTGTGTTCCGTGTGCATATCCGGCAAAGTCTAACTGGCTTCCGTGGTATACACGTGAACTACTAAGGTTAAAAAATGTTAAATCCCGGCTTTATAAAAATTTACTTCTTCGGGTAATCCCTCTGATTATACCCGATACATAGTTGCAAAGACAAATTTTAGCACTTGCAACAGTTCATCTTACAAAAAATATTTAAATCGTTGTCGACTTGAATTTGCACGTAACCCTAAACAATTCTATAACTTTGTTAACATTAAACGAAAATCCAATAGTTTCCACCTTATTTTTTATATGAAAACAAGAAAGCAACCAGTGATCAAGACGCTGCTGATCTGTTTGCAGACTTTTTTTCAATCTACCTATTCCTCTACTAACTTCGACAATAATCTTCCATATCCGTACCTAACTCAAAGATCAAATTCCATTTCTTGTGATATGATCGATGAGGAATCATTACGGACTAATCTATGCTCTATTAATCAAATCTTCTCTCCCGGCCCTGACGGAGTACCAGGATGCGTACTTAGATTTTGTGCCAATAGCTTATTTAGACCCATTTTCAAGTTATTTAACTTGTCTTTAGCATCTTGTACGTTTCCTCCAATCTGGAAATAATCTTGTTCTATCCCTCTTCATAAAAACGGGTCTAAGTCTGAAGTAATGAATTATAGGTGCATTTCCAAATTATCCTCTATTCCAAAGTTGTTGGAAAAAATTATTACTGTGGAGTTAACACATAAGTGCAAGTCACTTATTTCGCCACATCAACATGGCTTTGTAAAATCTCGATCTACTACCACGAATCTTCTGGAATTCACCTCAATAATTAATAAAGGTTTTCAGAAGAAAATGCAAACTGATGTGGTCTACACAGACTTCAGCAAAGCATTTGATTCAGTAAATCACTTACTTCTTCTTCATAAGCTTAATCTTATTGGTTTTTCTTACCCATTGCTCCTTTAGATCTCCAATTACTTAACTTGTAGGTCCCAAAGGGTACTATTCAAATGTTTGCTATCTAAGCCTATCTCTGTATCTTCTGGTGTTCCTCAGGGCAGTCATCTTGGGCCTTTACTCTTTAACCTATTTATAAATGATCTTCCCTCTGTTCTACACTATTATAATATTCAAATGTATGCTGATGATGTGAAACTTTGCTTAACATACAATGAACTGACCGCTAATTCACTTCAAGTCGATATTGACTCATTTTTTACTTGGTGTAGCCGTAATTTGCTATATTTAAACTGTTCGAAGTGCAAGGTCATGTCATTTTATAGAAGTAATTCTCACGTTATCAACTATACCCTTGATCAATTTCCACTTAACAGAATTTTTGAGGTAATGGATCTTGGAATTCTTTTTGATCATAAGTTGAAATTTGATTGTCATATAACACACATTATCAATAAGGCGTATCGGGCTCTTGGCTTCATTAAAAGATGGGCTAAAGAATTTGAAGACCCTTATACGACAAAATTGTTATATACTTCTCTTGTTCGCCCGATTTTGGAATATGGATCCTGTGTATGGTCTCCTCAATACCAGGTCCATCAAGACAGAATTGAGTCTGTCCAAAAACAATTTTTGCTCTTTGCTTTGCGTCGCTTTAACTGGGTTTCTAGCGTAGATTTACCACCTTACTCAAGCAGACTCCTGCTAATTAACCTACCCTCCTTAACTAACCGTCGTATTATGCTAGGTGTTATGGTCATAATAAAACTAATAAAATACGACATCGACTCTCCTTTCCTGCTTAACCAACTAAACTTTTGTGTTCCTTCTAGGGTTACACGAAATTTTTTACCACTTTCTTTGAGCTTTTGTACTAATAACTATAGCTTGATGATTCTTTTAGAGTTCTCTGTGCCGATTACAATAAGCTTTTTAGAATAATCAATACGGAATCCTCCCTCTCATCTATCAAATTATCTATTTTAAATTACCTAACCTTTTCACCTAACAACAATTAACTATACATCCTTACAACTAATACTAATCTACCGATCTGATTGGGTTTTACTGGGTTTTCCCCAATCCTTTGCAGCAAATGCTGGATCGTTTTCTTTTATATTTCCCAGCCTAAATTTTAAAATATAAATATATTTTTAATTAATTTATACTGTTTTTTATAAAAATTCAATTCATAATTTTCTTTTTTTAATTTTAATTATAACTAATTTTAATTTAAACTTAAAAATTAATTCTAATTTCAAGTCGACTGCCTTAGTTGACGTTAAATAAATAAATAAATAAATAAATAAATAAATAAATAACTAAACGCAAAAAACTAGGACTGTTTAACTTTGTAGGCTCCACTTACAAATACCTTTTTGGTACACTAGACGAAAACGACAGACAAAATATTGAACAACAAATTTCATCCTTATCACAAAGCACCGTACAGATTAGTAGTCTTAATCACGTTATTGACAACCTAAATAACAGTATTGAGATGATTAATACCCACTCCAAATCTATTGAAAAAGATAAAAAAATTTCCCTTTTAATATTTAACATTGAACATTTTACTGAATATATCGAAAATATTGAAATGGGTTCACAACTCACACGATTATGAATATTTAATCCAAAACTTCCTTATGTCTCACATTCCCACAAACACAATCGAACAACCTACTTTTCATATCGCACCTTATAATAATTATAACATGGAATATGACTCGAGAAAAACTTTATCAAAATTGTAACAATCAAGAAATTTTTATTGAAAATAACAAAATTATAAAAATATTTTATTGCACAGCAGAATTAAAACAAGTTTCAATGTCAAACAATATTCATCAATACACACACCTAATATTTACCGAACACAACGTAACATAAGTTGAACCAATGACACACATAGAAATAAAAGAAATGATTATGCTAAACAATAAGAATTTTACAATCTATAGAAATATATTAATAATCCTCTTGTTTGTATTTAGTATAATCTCCATATTTTACCTATATATGAAATGCAAAATAGCACCTCATAATATTATAATTAACTATCTGAAACCTAAAGCAAGCAGGACAGTTAAGCAAAATATTGAAACAGAAACAGTTAAAAAAAATATTGAAAAAGTAGACATTGAAAATCCAATTATATCCAGAAGTAAACGCTTGAGGACAAGCTTAAACCTAATAGGTGGGGAGTGACATATTCATTCTCCGTATGAAAAACTTAAGCCGATCTTTTGAAAAGCTTCACTATTCAAAAGCTTCACAGTAAAAGTTCAACCCGATCTTTTGAAAAGCTTCACTATTCAAAAGCCTCGCAAAAAGTTCTGACATAGACATCAACCGTCAAATGACAACATGCTTAAGTTACTGATAAACAAATATGTAAAACTCAGTAGAACTTAAAGGTTTGCTGGACCGTAAGAATAAATCTGTCAATCAGTTGTTGAGTGACTCTGGTGTAACAAGAACAAAATATAAATAAAAATTATATTTTTTTATTTAAATGAACACCTAAATACTTAATTATATATACTTTATGGGGTCGCAAAAAAAAAAAGAAGAAATAAGTCTTTGAAAGATTCTGTTTAATTTTTGTAAGAAAAGAAAAAAAAGGTTTAAAATAAATTAATAACGATGATATTCAGGGATTGTTAGCACACGAGGATGTGTGATAGGTCAGGAAGGCCGTGTCGCAGATCATTTAAATTTAACGACATATCTAGCAATTGCGTCTTTCTGCTTGGCAGGCGCCATGCAGGCGCCTTTTCTATATTTTTGGTGTATTGGTGCATTAGTATTTGTGTATGCGGACTGGAATAAGTCTCCACAATGTGTTGGTATTGCATATAGAGTTAAGAACTACGCATAATTCTGATTTTGTGAAAAGAGATGCCTCGCTCACGCGTCAGAAAACGTTGCGCTGACAACAACGAGAGTAGTGAAGAAGAAGAAGGGCTTCCTGATGACTCTTCGACAAATACAATTTTTCATATGAAATTAATATATATGAAATTTCATATGGATGTGGAGTATTATTTGGCTTGCCGACGGCATATAGAATTCAAGAAATATAAAATCATATGAAAAAATTGCATATGAAAAACTTATATGAAAAAAAGGGTTCATATAAATTACTTATATGAACAAAAATTTTCATATGAAAAACTTATATGAATAAAATTTTTCATATAAAATTAATATATATGAAATTTCATATGGTTGTGGAGTATTATTTGCCTTGCCGCCGGAATATAGAATTCAAGAAATATAAAATCATATGAAACAAGTATATAAGGCTACAGTCGGGCGCCCGACAGTAAGATACCCTTCTCCCATTTTTTAAAATCCGTTACAAGCGTGTAACTATACTCATAATTTCAAACAAAAGTTCTGCACAAATTCTTCTACTACATAAAGCTTACTCGCTCGCACTCACACAGCGACGCGCGTAAAGTGTAAAGCGACACGACGCAACGTCGACGTCGGCGTCAACTGCTCAAAGCAGCGCGCAAGCTGCTGCCCGTACCGAACATTTGTACTGAAAATGTTGACTTGAATAACTTCTGTGTTATTGATCCGATCGGATTGTAATTTGGAGGATATGTTCACATTGCATTCAGCTTTATACATACCGAAGCAGAACTTTAAAGGTTCTATACTTTGCTTAATAATCGTAAATTACCGATTTGCGGGGGCGGTGGGCGTGGCAGCAAACATTTGACATAAAATTCACCTGCCCCGAATATATAGGAACCTTCATACCAAATTTGGTGTCTCTAGCTTTTTTAATAGCTGAGATCTGTTGTCTCAAACAAACAGACGGACAGACGGACAGACGGACAGACAGACGGACATGTCTCAATCGACTCGGCTAGTGATCCTGAGCAAGAATATATATACTTTATGGGGTCTGCCACGCCTCCTTATGCCTGTTACATACATTTTGCACAAAGTTAGTATACCCTTTTTTGACCATTTTCAATGGTCGAAGGGTATAAAAATTTCATATGAAAGCTTATATGAAACAAAGTCTTCATATATAAAAGCTTATATGAAAAAATTTAATATGAAAAAATTTCATATGAAAAACTTATATGAAACAAAGTTTTCATATAAAAAACTTTTATGAACAAGAATTTCATATGAGAAACTTCCATGAATAATCTTTTCATATGAAATTAATATATATTGTAGTCGCCGGGCTTATCGGCGATGAATATGTATATTAAAAGGCACAGCTTTAAATATTATAATCACTTTTTATTAAATTAAGTTCTTTTCCTTGTGCACGGGCGCAGCGTCAGGTTAAGAATGACATGTTCGCTAACATCAGCTTTTAATGTTAAGCTGTGTCCGTATACATGTGAATGGCAATGTACAACACTAGAGCTAGACCGGCACACTACAGTTCGGCCGTCCTGACACTCAAATTGCCCTCAATTTGCCGACAGTATTAACTAATTTAAGGTATACAATATTTTCTAAGTAAAAAAAATTCTAAAATACAAAATCTTATTCTAGATACTCAACATCAGTGTACAAAGGTTTAATTTCTAATCTTATCAGTGTTTCTTCAGGATTCTCATCAATAATTAAATCCGCAGATTCTGACACCCATTTTTTAAGTTTACTAGCCTCGAGTATTCCTTTATACGGCATTTGCGTAATTTGACAACCATCCACATCACGCACTACATATCGGTCATGGGGCAATACTTTATCAATAACATATGGCCCACGATATTTCGGTTCTAATTTTTTGTTCATTCCTGGAGTTGTGCTGATATGTCTTATTGCAACGTACTCCCCTTTTTCAAAGGTTTCCGCAGGTGAATTATACTTCAGAAACTGAGTCATATTTTGCTCTTGTGATTTTAAAATATTCTTCGACGCTTGTTCCCTAACCTTTTCAAGGTCCCGATCAACCACACTATTTCGTTCATCAAGATGTTCAGCAAGTTCATCAATTATATTGCCGCGTTGTGCTATTCCAAACAAGAGTACCGAAGGTGTAAATTTAGTCGTAGTTTGAATTGTATTGTTTAAAATATATTCTGTGTTTCTTATCGTTTCTGTCCAGTCTAAATGATTCGCACTGTCACACAATTTCCCCATCATAGGCGTAAGTACACGATTAATACGCTCTACTTGCCCATTTGCTTATGGCGAACTAGTGGCATTCAGGATATGCTGAATATTTCTCTCTTTTAAGAACTTTTCAAATTCTTCTGAAGTAAATCAGGTTCCACGGTCACTTATTAACCGACGGGGGCGACTATAATGGTCAAAGTAATGCTGAAGGGCTACACAAGACTCTTTAGAACTTGTTGAATTTGTCGGGTATAATTTAACAAATTTTGTGAACGCATCAATAATAACTAGCAAATGTTTCTTTTTTCGACAAAAGGGAAGGCAGCGGGCCTTAATGGTCAATATGAATCGTATCAAAAGGCACAGGTAGCTTCGGGATACTGTACATATTACGTTTATTCGTGCGCGCTGGGGCTGAATATACTATACACTTTAAACAGTTACGTATGAAATTATGTACACGTGTCTTCATCAATGGGAACCAATAATGTTTCTTAATTTCCGAACAACACTTATCAACCCCTAAATGACCGATTTTTTTCATGCGTCCATCGAATCCGATTATTGATCATCTCTTTGGGCACATATATTCGTCTGTTACCCGAAGGCGATTTTTGATACACTACCTCACCACTCAGTTCATAATCATCATTATCCGCTGTTTCTAATTGCTCTCTAAGGTCACAGATTTCTTTGTCCCGGCTTTGTGCCACCCGAAGTTGGAAGTCTATATCTAAGTCACTAACCGCACCCACATGCTCTATTCGACTAAGTGCATCTACATGGCTCATAAGTTTCCCAGGCCGATATTGTATCGTGTAATTGAACTTCTCGAATGATAATGCCCAACGCTCAATTTTGTCTGATCCATTTTCATTGGCCAAGGTTCGTGCTAACGCATCACAATCAGTTATAATCTTAAAGGGTCTGCGATCTAAGTAAGTACGGAAGCGCCGAAGGGCATAATAAACAGTCAATAAACTAACGGACACAATAAACATAGTAATCAATAATGAAAAAACAAAACAAATCGACACCGGCCACCTCTAAGAAACACTTCTCGCATGGGATCGAATTTTGATTTTAGAACTCGAAGCATAAATATTGTCAGTAACCCCTGCAAAGACTGAAATTGTAAACCCCACCATTCTCGATTCTAAAGATTTAGAAAATTTATTAAATGAGCACTCTACAAAGTTTTGTTAGACGATAATTTTTGAATTTTATTATTAAATTCCCAAGCCCTAGCTTAATTTGTAAGAAGTTCACTCTATTACCTTTCTAACACAATGACACAATAATAAATTTTACTGGATATAAGAGCGTAGCGGATTGCGATAATCATATTCTGGCGATTGGAAACTGCAGTACTACCCTCACATCAACATTCTGCAGAGAACTCCCTTTACAACTTGCGCACAACAGCTGCACGCCGGCACTACTCGTTCCAGCCGCCTCGAACAAGTTGAAGTCGTGGATGACGGTGTCATATTTATCAACAATGGAATGGCAACCGTTACCATGTCTAGCGGCACGGAGAAGACTATCTACAGCACATTCCTTTTAACGTACGAAGATGAAGTTAAAATAAATGGATCTTTGTTCCGCAACTCGAGAGCCACAGTTCAACGTCACCCAGGTTCGGCGGCAGCGGCACTCCTCAATGTCACTGGACATCAAGAGGTTTTGAGCCTGCCATATCTACAACGACTTAACATTCAAAATCTGAGGTACATCGGCGACATCGAAAAACAACTCGTTACAAAACCTACAACCTTCAGTGTAACTATGCTTCTCGTGGCAATCATTGGACTCTCCATTTGGAAGACGTATCAGAACCGCATGAGAGCAGGAAAATCAGCTTCCTTGTGAACTGCCATCGACAACTTAGGAAGTCCGAGGACGGCCTTCAACTTAGTGAGGGAGGAGTTAACATAGAGTGAACATACAGGAGTTAACGAGACTGTCTGTAACGTTTCCACGTTCGCCGGCCACCTGACATTTGAGCCGTTTGGCAACACTAGATCAACACTTTTAGGTGACAGGGCTAGCTTCGCGTTAAGAATATTTTGTACTTAGTTTTTAGTTGGACTTTGACGATTAAAGAGTTCAGTATCGTAACAGGACAAAGTCTTTTTATTTAGAACATTAATCTGAATAAATAAATAACTTACACATAACTAAACGCAAATATAAACGATTGCGAACGTCGGCGAGTGCAGACGTGTTTCTTTCAAGCTACGAATAGCAAGTTCAAAAAACTACAACAGTATAGTGAAAGTTAAACACAAAGTGTAAAGTGCAGTTTGCACAACTAACAATTATTGACTATAGTAATTATTTACTAAAATAAATAATTATTCCATATTGTTCTGGTAATTGTTATATGTGGAATTAGAACAATGAATCAAAACGACATACGTTCTCAGCGACAATGTGAACAAGACGAGCGCCGGCTCTCTTTACAACGCAACAATGCATACTTTTCTTTCGTCTCACCGCAAATCGGTGATCGAGCACCCTCACCTTCAACTAACTCGAAACTTTTGCCCTCAGAGAACGACAGACCGCGTTCTTGCTCTCCCTCTCTGCCTGCTTCGGCTCACAAGTCGTGGAGCGAAGAGACCGCCTCTCCTACCCCGCTCCTCTCGCAGCGCCAAACGACCATTCCGGGTAACTGTAACACTGCAATAACGAGTGCAGTGACCTCACTGGCAACTGTCACTGCTACCACAACAACAACTTCGTCAGCGGTCCAACTAATTATCGCTGTGCCAGCTGTAAATAATTCAGCAGCACTGACCGTTTGCAACAACAATAATGCACGCAAAGAAGAATCAAAACAAAAGCAGAAGTCGATTTCGACTGTGCAGACTGGCATGGATCGCTACATCCAAATCAAGAGAAAACTCAGCCCTCAAAACAATAAGGCGGGTAATCAACCCAAAATCAATCGAACCAACAACGGCAATGAAAACTCTGCAGTAAATAATTCAAACCGATATGCTATCTTGGCTGATTCTGCGACCGAACAACCCAACGAAAAAACGGTAGGGGAACCAAAAAAGACCATGCCTCCACCAATTTTCATACGAGAACAAAGTACAAATGCACTTGTAAATAAACTCGTTGCTTTGATTGGTGACTGCAAATTCCACATTATCCCACTTAAAAAAGGAAATATTCATGAAATAAAACTACAGATCCAAACAGAAGCAGACCACCGTATAGTGACTAAATACCTAAATGATGCTGGTAAAAACTACTACACATACCAATTAAAAAGTTGCAAAGGGCTACAGGTAGTACTTAAGGGCATTGAAGCAACAGTGACACCAGCTGAGATAATTGAGGCTCTGAAGGTCAAAAACTTTTCTGCAAAGACAGCTATTAATATTTTAAACAAAGACAAAGTTCCGCAGCCACTATTCAAAATAGAACTCGAACCAGAGCTCCAGGCACTAAAGAAAAACGAAGTGCACCCAATATACAATTTACAGTACTTGCTACATCGGAGGATCACCGTGGAGGAGCCGCACAAACGTATCAATCCAGTTCAATGTACTAATTGCCAAGAATACGGCCACACCAAGGCAAACTGCACCCTTAAGTCCGTATGTGTTGTCTGTAGCGAACCTCATACTACCACTAACTGCCCCAAAAACAAGGACGATAAGTCTGTGAAGAAATGCAGTAACTGCGGGGAAAAACATACTGCAAACTACAGAGGCTGTGTGGTGTACAAAGAATTGAAGAGCCGCCTAAACAAACGTATTGCCACAGCACATACATACAACAAAGTCAATTTCTACTCTCCGCAACCGATTTTTCAACCACCCCTAACTGTCCCAAGCACTACTCCAACAATTTCTTTCCACCCCACCGACAAGAACTGCTCATTCCGAACATACACCGACAAACATCCAACAAACACAACAAAGTGGCATCGAAGCTATGATGCTATCCCTACAGCAAAGCATGAAACCCTTTATGACGTTCATGCAAAATACTTTGCAAGAGCTCATGAAAAACCAAAATATCCTGATTCAACTTCTTGTATCTTCAAAATCCCCATAATGGCTTCCCTACGGATATCTCTGTGGAACGCAAATGGCGTTTCACGGCATACACAAGAGCTCACACAGTTCATTTACGAAAAAAACATCGACGTAATGCTACTATCAGAAACGCACCTCACAAATAAAAACAATTTTCATATACCAGGATACTTGTTCTATGGTACAAATCATCCAGATGGTAAAGCTCATGGAGGCACTGGAATACTCATCAGAAATCGCATAAAACACCACCACTTAAACAATTTTGACAAAAACTACTTACAATCAACGTCCATAGCCTTACAACTCAACAATGGTTCAACGACTCTAGCCGCAGTCTACTGCCCACCGCGCTTTTCAATCTCTGAGGATCAATTCATGGAATTCTTTAACACACTAGGTGACAGGTTCATCGCAGCGGGTGACTATAACGCCAAGCACACCCATTTGGGATCTCCACTTGTGACGCCAAAGGGTAAGCAATTGTACAATGCGCTTACGAAGCCAGAAAACAAGCTAGACTATGTATCCCCGGGTAAGCCTACATACTGGCCAGCAGACCCAAGAAATATCCCAGACCTGATCGATTTTGCAATTACTAAACATGTCCCCCGCAACATGGTCACCGCCGAAGCACTAGCAGATTTATCATCAGATCACTCACCTGTTTTTCTAAATATGCTAACTCGCCCCCACTTCGTCGACCCACCGTATAGACTCACAAATTTTAGAACAAACTGGCCAAGGTATCAAAAGTATGTCTGTTCACACATAGAACTAACGACGGCATTATCTACAAAGGAGGATATAGACAAGTCAACGGAAACTCTTGGAAATATTTTAGTTTCGGCTGCAAAGGCTTCAACCCCGCCAGTGACGTATGCAAAACCAAACTACATCAAAACTAATCGCGAAATCGAGCGGCTGGTATTAGATAAACGACGCCTACAAAGGGATTGGCAGTCTAATAGATCACCAACTACAAAGCACATGCTTAAAATAGCCACACGCAGGCTTACCAATGCTCTTAAACAAGAGGAAAAAAACAGCCAACGTTCATATATCGAGCAACTCTCTCCCACCAGCACTAAGTACCCTCTGTGGAGAGCTCACAGAAACCTAAAGACTCCAATAGCGCCAATTATGCCACTACGAAGTCCCTCTGGCACCTGGTTTCGAAGTGATGAGGAAAGAGCCAGTGCTTTCGCTGACCATTTACAAAATGTATTCCGACCAAATCCCTCTACCAACACATTTATTCTCCCTCCTTTAATAGCAGCCAATCTAGATCCTCAAGAACCCATTGAATTCCGACCACGTGAATTAGCAAAGGTTATCAAAGAGCAAATGATCCCAAGAAAATCGCCTGGCTACGACCTAATAACTCCAAGAATGCTCATTGAACTCCCAAAGTGTGCTATTCTTTACATCTGCTTGTTGTTCAACGCAATCGCCAAGCTTGGATACTTCCCTCAAAAATGGAAAAAGTCGACCATAGTAATGATTCCAAAGCCAGGAAAAGATAAAACGCAGCCATCATCATATAGACCGATAAGCTTACTAACATGTCTCTCAAAGCTGTTTGAAAAAATGCTACTCCTACGGATTAGCCCTCATCTTAGAATAAACAACACACTTCCAACACATCAATTTGGCTTCAGAGAAAAACATGGAACCATCGAACAGGTCAATCGAATCACGTCAGAAATTCGTACTGCTTTTGAACATCGAGAATACTGCACAGCCATTTTTCTAGACGTCGCGCAGGCATTTGACAGAGTGTGGCTCGATGGACTTTTGTTTAAAATAATCAAGCTGTTGCCCCAAAACACACATAAGCTACTGAAGTCATACCTATGTAACAGAGTGTTTGCAATAAGATGCGATACAAGCACCTCACGCGACTGCGCAATCGAAGCTGGAGTGCCGCAAGGCAGTGTACTGGGTCCAATCTTATACACCCTGTATACGGCGGATTTCCCCACAGACTACAATCTAACAACCTCCACGTTCGCTGATGATACCGCGATACTCAGTCGCTCCAAATGCCCAACAAAAGCCACGGCACTCCTATCCCGACACTTAACATCTGTAGAACGATGGCTTGCCGACTGGAAAATTTCAATAAATGTTCAAAAATGCAAGCAGGTTACCTTTACCTTAAACAAACAAACATGCCCACCACTGGTCTTGAATAACATATGCATTCCACAAGCCGACGAGGTAACATATCTGGGTGTTCATCTGGACAGGCGGCTCACTTGGCGCAAACATATAGAAGCCAAATCGATACATCTTAAACTTAAAGCAAGGAACCTCCACTGGCTCATAAATGCTCGCTCTCCACTTAGTCTGGAGTTCAAAGCTCTTCTATACAACTCCGTCTTAAAACCTATCTGGACTTATGGCTCCGAGCTGTGGGGCAACGCATCCAGAAGTAACATAGACATTATTCAGCGAGCACAGTCAAGAATTCTGAGAACTATCACTGGAGCGCCGTGGTACCTTCGGAACGAAGACATACACAGAGACCTAAAAATCAAATTAGTAATCGAAGTAATAGCTGAGAAAAAAAATGAAATATAAAGAAAAGCTGACCACCCATACAAATCCCCTCGCAAGAAAACTAATCCGAGTATGCAGTCAAAGCCGGCTGCACCGCAACGACCTCCCAGCCCAGCAATAAACTTATTAGGGCATTAATGAAAAAACTATCACTAAGTGAAAGTTAATTAAGTTAGATTAAGATTTGAACACTTATTGTTAGTCTCTTAACACAAAGGGAAGATTCAATAAATAATAAAAAAAGCAAAAAAAAAAAAAAAAAAAACTAAACGCAAAAAACTAGGACTGTTTAACTTTGTAGGCTCCACTTACAAATACCTTTTTGGTACACTAGACGAAGACGACAGACAAAATATTGAACAACAAATTTCATCCTTATCACAAAGCACCGTACAGATTAGTAGTCTTAATCACGTTATTGACAACCTAAATACCGGTATTGAGATGATTAATACCCACTCCAAATCTATTGAAAAAGATATAAAAATTTCCCTTTTAATATTTAACATTGAACATTTTACTGAATATATCGAAAATATTGAAATGGGTTCACAAGTCACACGATTAGGAATATTTAATCCAAAACTTCCTTATGTCTCACATTCCCACAAACACAATCGAACAACCTACTTTTTATATCGCACCTTACCCCGACAATAATGGACAAATTATTAATGAAAATGTTTTAAATACATGTTTTAAATACACAAACAAAGAACATTATCAAAGACCATCGCATAACTAACATAATGAAACACGAAACACCAACCTGTACTCTTCAAAAATATCGTAAACCGTTTTACGTTCAATACATTAAACCTAATATAATTATAACATGGAATATGACTCGAGAAAAACTTTATCAAAATTGTAACAATCAAGAAATTTTTATTGAAAATAACAAAATTATAAAAATATTTTATTGCACAGCAGAATTAAAACAAGTTTCAATGTCAAACAATATTCATCAATACACACACCTAATATTTACCGAACACAACGTAACATAAGTTGAACCAATGACACACATAGAAATAAAAGAAATGATTATGCTAAACAATAAGAATTTTACAATCTATAGAAATATATTAATAATCCTCTTGTTTGTATTTAGTATAATCTCCATATTTTACCTATATATGAAATGTAAAATAGCACCTCATAATATTATAATTACCTATCTGAAACCTAAAGCAAGCAGGACAGTTAAGCAAAATATTGAAACAGAAACAGTTAAAAAAAAATATTGAAAAAGTAGACATTGAAAATCCAATACCACAATTATATCCAGAAGGAAACGCTTTGAGGACAAGCTTAAACCTAATAGGTGGGGAGTGACATATTCATTCTCCGTATGAAAATCTTAAGCCGATCTTTTGAAAAGCTTCACTATTCAAAAGCTTCACCGTAAAAGTTCAACCCGATCTTTTGAAAAGCTTCACTATTCAAAAGCCTCGCAAAAAAAGTTCTGACATAGACATCAACCGTCAAATGATAACATGCTTAAGTTACTGATAAACAAATATGTAAAACTCAGTAGAACTTAAAGGTTTGCTGGACCGTAAGAATAAATCTGTCAATCAGTTGTTGAGTGACTCTGGTGTAAAAAGAACAAAATATAAATAAAAATTATATTTTTTTATTTAAATGAACACCTAAATACTTAATTATATATACTTTATGGGGTCGCAAAAAAAAAAAGAGAATAAGTCTTTGAAAGATTCTGTTTAATTTTTGTAAGAAAAGAAAAAAAGGTTTAAAATAAATTAATAACGATGATATTCAGGGATTGTTAGCACACGAGGATGTGTGATAGGTCAGGAAGGCCGTGTCGCAGATCATTTAAATTTAACGACATTTCTAGCAATTGCGTCTTTCTGCTTGGCAGGCGCCATGCAGGCGCCTTTTTATATATTTTTGGTGTATTGGTGCATTAGTATTTGTGTATGCGGACTGGAATAAGTCTCCACAATGTGTTGGTATTGCATATAGAGTTAAGAACTACGCATAATTCTGATTTTGTGAAAAGAGATGCCTCGCTCACGCGTCAGAAAACGTTGCGCTGACAACAACGAGAGTAGTGAAGAAGAAGAAGGGCTTCCTGATGACTCTTCGACAAATACAATTTTTCATATGAAATTAATATATATGAAATTTCATATGGATGTGGATTATTATTTGGCTTGCCGACGGCATATAGAATTCAAGAAATATAAAATCATATGAAAAAATTGCATATGAAAAACTTATATGAAAAAAGGGTTCATATAAATTACTTATATGAACAAAAATTTTCATATGAAAAACTTATATGAATAAAATTTTTCATATAAAATTAATATATATGAAATTTCATATGGTTGTGGAGTATTATTTGCCTTGCCGCCGGAATATAGAATTCAAGAAATATAAAATCATATGAAAAAATTTCATATTAAAGCTTATATGAAACAAAGTCTTCATATATAAAAGCTTATATGAAAAAATTTAATATGAAAAAATTTCATATGAAAAACTTAGATGAAACAAAGTTTTCATATAAAAAAACTTATGTGAACAAGAATTTCATATGAGAAACTTCCATGAATAATCTTTTCATATGAAATTAATATATATTGTAGTCGCCGGGCTTATCGGCGATGAATATGTATATTAAAAGGCACAGCTTTAAATATTATAATCACTTTTTATTAAATTAAGTTATTTTCCTTGTGCACGGGCGCAGCGTCAGGTTAAGAATGACATGTTCGCTAACATCAGCTTTTAATGTTAAGCTGTGTCCGTATACATGTGAATGGCAATGTACAACACTAGAGCTAGACCGGCACACTACAGTTCGGCCGTCCTGACACTCAAATTGCCCTCAATTTGCCGACAGTATTAACTAATTTAAGGTATACAATATTTTCTAAGTAAAAAAAATTCTAAAATACAAAATCTTATTCTAGATACTCAACATCAGTGTACAAAGGTTCAATTTCTAATCTTATCAGTGTTTCTTTAGGATTCTCATCAATAATTAAATCCGCAGATTCTGACACCCATTTTTTAAGTTTACTAGCCTCGAGTATTCCATTATACGGCATTTGCGTAATTTGACAACCATCCACATCACGCACTACATATCGGTCATGGGGCAATACTTTATCAATAACATATGGCCCACGATATTTCGGTTCTAATTTTTTGTTCATTCCTGGAGTTGTGCTGATATGTCTTATTGCAACGTACTCCCCTTTTTCAAAGGTTTCCGCAGGTGAATTATACTTCAGAAACTGAGTCATATTTTGCTCTTGTGATTTTAAAATATTCTTCGACGCTTGTTCCCCAACCTTTTCAAGGTCCCGATCAACCACACTATTTCGTTCATCAAGATGTTCAGCAAGTTCATCAATTATATTGCCGCGTTGTGCTATTCCAAACAAAAAAAAAAGAGAATAAGTCTTTGAAAGATTCTGTTTAATTTTTGTAAGAAAAGAAAAAAAAGGTTTAAAATAAATTAATAACGATGATATTCAGGGATTGTTAGCACACGAGGATGTGTGATAGGTCAGGAAGGCCGTGTCGCAGATCATTTAAATTTAACGACATTTCTAGCAATTGCGTCTTTCTGCTTGGCAGGCGCCATGCAGGCGCCTTTTATATATTTTTGGTGTATTGGTGCATTAGTATTTGTGTATGCGGACTGGAATAAGTCTCCACAATGTGTTGGTATTGCATATAGAGTTAAGAACTACGCATAATTCTGATTTTGTGAAAAGAGATGCCTCGCTCACGCGTCAGAAAACGTTGCGCTGACAACAACGAGAGTAGTGAAGAAGAAGAAGGGCTTCCTGATGACTCTTCGACAAATACAATTTTTCATATGAAATTAATATATATGAAATTTCATATGGATGTGGATTATTATTTGGCTTGCCGACGGCATATAGAATTCAAGAAATATAAAATCATATGAAAAAATTGCATATGAAAAACTTATATGAAAAAAGGGTTCATATAAATTACTTATATGAACAAAAATTTTCATATGAAAAACTTATATGAATAAAATTTTTCATATAAAATTAATATATATGAAATTTCATATGGTTGTGGAGTATTATTTGCCTTGCCGCCGGAATATAGAATTCAAGAAATATAAAATCATATGAAAAAATTTCATATTAAAGCTTATATGAAACAAAGTCTTCATATATAAAAGCTTATATGAAAAAATTTAATATGAAAAAATTTCATATGAAAAACTTAGATGAAACAAAGTTTTCATATAAAAAACTTATGTGAACAAGAATTTCATATGAGAAACTTCCATGAATAATCTTTTCATATGAAATTAATATATATTGTAGTCGCCGGGCTTATCGGCGATGAATATGTATATTAAAAGGCACAGCTTTAAATATTATAATCACTTTTTATTAAATTAAGTTATTTTCCTTGTGCACGGGCGCAGCGTCAGGTTAAGAATGACATGTTCGCTAACATCAGCTTTTAATGTTAAGCTGTGTCCGTATACATGTGAATGGCAATGTACAACACTAGAGCTAGACCGGCACACTACAATTCGGCCGTCCTGACACTCAAATTGCCCTCAATTTGCCGACAGTATTAACTAATTTAAGGTATACAATATTTTCTAAGTAAAAAAAATTCTAAAATACAAAATCTTATTCTAGATACTCAACATCAGTGTACAAAGGTTCAATTTCTAATCTTATCAGTGTTTCTTTAGGATTCTCATCAATAATTAAATCCGCAGATTCTGACACCCATTTTTTAAGTTTACTAGCCTCGAGTATTCCATTATACGGCATTTGCGTAATTTGACAACCATCCACATCACGCACTACATATCGGTCATGGGGCAATACTTTATCAATAACATATGGCCCACGATATTTCGGTTCTAATTTTTTGTTCATTCCTGGAGTTGTGCTGATATGTCTTATTGCAACGTACTCCCCTTTTTCAAAGGTTTCCGCAGGTGAATTATACTTCAGAAACTGAGTCATATTTTGCTCTTGTGATTTTAAAATATTCTTCGACGCTTGTTCCCTAACCTTTTCAAGGTCCCGATCAACCACACTATTTCGTTCATCAAGATGTTCAGCAAGTTCATCAATTATATTGCCGCGTTGTGCTATTCCAAACAAGAGTACCGAAGGTGTAAATTTAGTCGTAGTTTGAATTGTATTGTTTAAAATATATTCTGTGTTTCTTATCGTTTCTGTCCAGTCTAAATGATTCGCACTGTCACACAATTTCCCCATCATAGGCGTAAGTACACGATTAATACGCTCTACTTGCCCATTTGCTTATGGCGAACTAGTGGCATTCAGGATATGCTGAATATTTCTCTCTTTTAAGAACTTTTCAAATTCTTCTGAAGTAAATCAGGTTCCACGGTCACTTATTAACCGACGGGGGCGACTATAATGGTCAAAGTAATGTTGAAGGGCTACACAAGACTCTTTAGAACTTGTTGAATTTGTCGGGTATAATTTAACAAATTTTGTGAACGCATCAATAATAACTAGCAAATGTTTCTTTTTCGACAAAAGGGAAGGCAGCGGGCCTAAATGGTCAATATGAATCGTATCAAAAGGCACAGGTAGCTTCGGGATACTGTACATATTACGTTTATTCGTGCGCGCTGGGGCTGAATATACTATACATTTTAAACAGTTACGTATGAAATTATGTACACGTGTCTTCATCAATGGGAACCAATAATGTTTCTTAATTTCCGAACAACACTTATCAACCCCTAAATGACCGATTTTTTCATGCGTCCATCGAATCCGATTATTGATCATCTCTTTGGGCACATATATTCGTCTGTTACCCGAAGGCGATTTTTGATACACTACCTCACCACTCAGTTCATAATCATCATTATCCGCTGTTTCTAATTGCTCTCTAAGGTCACAGATTTCTTTGTCCCGGCTTTGTGCCACCCGAAGTTGGAAGTCTATATCTAAGTCACTAACCGCACCCACATGCTCTATTCGACTAAGTGCATCTACATGGCTCATAAGTTTCCCAGGCCGATATTGTATCGTGTAATTGAACTTCTCGAATGATAATGCCCAACGCTCAATTTTGTCTGATCCATTTTCATTGGCCAAGGTTCGTGCTAACGCATCACAATCAGTTATAATCTTAAAGGGTCTGCGATCTAAGTAAGTACGGAAGCGCCGAAGGGCATAATAAACAGCAAGCGTCTCCAGTTCGTAACTATGTAACCTCTTCTCAGTGTCCGCAGTTGATTTCGAAAAGTACGCTACAGGGTGGAATTTAGAATCATTTTGTTTCTGCATAAGTACAGCACCAAACCCGCGTGCACTTGCATCACAATGTAATTCAGTCTCTCGCTCTGGATCAAAAATAGCTAATAACGGAGCTTGTATTAGACTCTGGCGTAAAGTAAGGAAAGCCTCATGACACTCATCAGAGAAGTCAAACGGTTTATCACCCCTCAACAACTGACTTAATGGGAATGCTATCTTCAAGAACGACGGTACAAATCGGCGGAAGAATGAGAACAGTCCAAGACAAGATTCCAATTGCTTTCGGTTCGTAGGGACCGGGTATCTCTGTATAGCTTCAATGTGGCGGTCACTGGGACATATACCCTTTTCACTTGCTTTAAAACCTAAATATTCTAGCTCAGTTTGCGCAAATTTACATTTTTCGAGATTCAACTCAAGTCCACATGATCGTAATCGTTTGATAGCTTCCAAAATAGTTTTAATATGGCTTGAAAGGTCAGGCGAAGCTATTAAAATATCGTCCATATACACAACTACAAGTCTCGCTTCGATCAAATCACGTAACACCTTATTCACAAATCGCTGAAATACAGCAGGCCCATTTTTCAGTCCATAAGGTACGCGTAAGTATTCGTATTGTCCGTCAGGTGTAACAAAGGCAGTTAATTTAACCGAATCTTCATGCATCTTTATTTGATTAAAGCCGCTCTTAAGGTCCATCAATGTAAAATATTTTTTATTTCCTAAACATTCTAAACAGTCATCAGTTAAGGGCATCGGGTGGTTATCACGCAAAGTGATTTTGTTCAAAGGCCTATAGTCTACACATTTACGCATTTCTCCTGATTTCTTGCGTACTGGTGCAATGGCGGAAGCGTAAGGCGAAGAACTAGGTCTTATAATATTTCTCTTCAATAAGTCATTTATTATTTCTCGAACTTTAATTCTCTCTTGGTATGATAGGCGTCTGGGTCGTCGGTAAATGGGAATCGTATTTGTCGTTTCTATTTTCATACAGTAGTCGTCGGGATAAGGCGCAAGTGGCGTATTGTAATAAGCCTCACAAATAGATGACAGAAGCGTGTTATATTCATCGGCAGGAAGAGCAGTGTTAATGTTAAACAATTCCTCAGTTTCTGAAGTGACATCAATCGCACATAACTCATTAATACAATTATCAACATTTCCGATCGGCGGTACAGAAGTCTGGCTATCAATTGTTAGGCCGCATTTAGCCGCAATACTCTTGGCAGGTATGTCAGAATTGCTTAAATGATTATCAAGGGACCGAAGTATGCCAAGGTTCACTAATTTACATCTTAACATATTACTTATTGTTCCGGGTTTATTACAATATAACAAATCTTTATTAATATAACGCTTTTTAACGCAAAACAGTTTAATATCTGCTTTTTCAAGTAAGTCTCTACCAATGATCATAGGTACAAAAATAGATTCATCGGGGACTACAATAAACTCGTGTGTAATGATTTTATCGTTAACGTTTAACGTTTCTTTCCTATTCCGCAATACTGACTCTTCGTTAATGGCCCATTGACAAAATTAGCTACACGCGCTCGCTGCACAAAACTTCTGGGGCTACCGGAGTCAAAGAGTGATAAAATATTATCAAACTTGGCATACTTCAAGTCATCCATAAAAGAAACACTTACCAATTGGAATGGCTCTGTCTTCGCAAATTCGGAACTATCAAGACAAGCGTCATCACAAGCATCAACGCTAGCAACACTAGCAACACTAGCTACACTACGGCCAGCAGGCGTCCCCTCCTTTTGACGGTACGGGCAGTTCTTAAAAATATGAGACAGCTCGCCGCATTTGAAACAAGACCCAGCAGGGCGTCTGGGCTTCGGACAAGCACCTTGGTAATGCCCGTAACCCGAGCAGTTGAAGCAGCGGACCGAAGTGTCTGGACTGGACGCAGTAGTCATCATTCTAGTTGCTGGAGCCGTCGACACCATCGTAGGCCAGGCCACAGGAGCCCTAGCAGCAGGCATCTTGGGAGCGGCAGCCACCAGTGTTTGAGGACGCACGCGCTCATAACGAATAAGCAGTGTCTTCAGTTCACGCATCGTCTTGGCAGCAAATAAAATGAATCTCGCGCTGGATTGATCTCCGAGGCCTTCAATGACAATGTCAATCAGTTCGCTCTCAGCTACACGGCCGCGCGCCGCAATTTCCTGCATCGTCAACACGTACCGATGCACTGTCTCGTCTGGCCGCAAACGTCTGGCACCTAGTTGAAGAAAGACTTCGTCCGCAGAATATTGGCGACTAAACTCCTCCGTTAATGCGTTGCGCAACATGTCATAAGTGTGAGCATGCACCGTTCGCGCAAACAGCTTAGCCGTTCCACTTAACATGCGCCGCATTCCAACGAAGCGTGCGCGGTCATCGAATTGCAACATACCGAAGGCATCCTCTAAGTCCTCAATCCACTTCATCACGTCGTAGCTGTCGTCACCCGTGAACATCGGCACCATTGATTCGATGGTGTTGACGTCCATTCTCAGCGGTGGTTCCTGCTCCGTTCGGTGAGACAACGCGCGTAGTTCCTCTACTTCTCGCTGCAGTAACAGTAGCTCCCTCTCCTGGCGCAATAGCGTAAGCTGCGCTTCCATATCCCTGGTACCACCAGGGGCAGAGGCACTGGGTGCAGCAGGCGTCACTGCCACAGGTGCATTGTCGCCTGGCGACAACTGTCTTCGTACAGAAGGTACAGATGGTACGGATGGTGTAGAAGATACCGATTGTGCAAAAGGTACAGATGGTGCAGAAGGTACCGATGGTGCAGAAGGTACAGATGGTGCAGAAGGTACCGATGGTGCAGAAGGTACGGATGGTGCAGAAGATATAAATGGTGCAGAAGGTACCGATGGTGCAGAAGGTACCGATGGTGCAGAAGGTACCGATGGTGCAACAGGTACAGATGGTGCAGAAGGTACCGATGGTGCAAAAGGTACGGATGGTGCAGAAGATATAAATGGTGCAGAAGGTACCGATGGTGCAGAAGGTACCGATGGTGCAAAAGGTACAGATGGTGCAGAAGGTACCGATGGTGCAAAAGGTACAGATGGTGCAGAAGGTACCAATACATTGGTATTGGTGATTTCCTCAGCAGCAGAGGGCGGCCGACTAACGGCTTGACTATCCGTTATAACGGCACTTGGTGCCGCTAAATTTTTCGCGCCATTTCCCGCGTCTTCCTCGGTGTCAGCATCGAGTTTTTTGATGGCCGCATCTTGGCAATTGTTTCCAATTTCGAGGTATCCCACTTCTGAGATGTAGTCGCCGGGCTTATCGGCGATGAATATGTATATTAAAAGGCACAGCTTTAAATATTATCATCACTTTTATTAAATTAAGTTCTTTTCCTTGTGCACGGGCGCAGCGTCAGGTTAAGAATGACATGTTCGCTAACATCAGCTTTTAATGTTAAGCTGTGTCCGTATACATGTGAATGGCAATGTACAACACTAGAGCTAGACCGGCACACTACAATATGAAATTTCATATGGTTGTGAAGTATTATTTGCCTTGCCGACAGCATATTGAATTCAAGAAATATAAAATCATATGAAAAAATTTCATATGAAAAACTTATATGAAACAAAGTCTTCATATAAAAAACTTATATAAACAAAATTTTTCATATGAAAAGCTTATATAAGTAAAATTGTTCATATAAAATTAATATATATGGTTGTGGAGTATTATTTGCCTTGCAGACGGCATAAAGAATTTAATAAAAATAAAATCATATTGAATGTGGCGGCGGCAGTCGGATCTTCCTTCTGTGATGGGGGATCGTTGGTGGAGGCGAAAATGCTGTGAAACACGAAAAATACCGACGCGAAAACAATTCGAAAAAAAAAGAGGCAATGCGGGGCGCGTGGCGTTCACTTCACTTATATTTTTTCAACTAACTTCATGTTAATGTACAATGTAATCTTAAGTCTAACTTACATTACTTCGGATAAAAGAGCGCGAGAGCTTTTGGTGACTCTCGCACTGTTTACGCCGCAACGCTGCCTACTTTTAGGCGGCTACGTTTCGACGTAAACATCCCGCCCCCCTTGCAATACTATTGAAAATAGCTGGGGCCGGGATCTTTTTGGAGGCCGCTGGAGGGGCTTGATGGGCGCTGGCGGACTACGTCTTAAAGACACCGGATAATACCCAGCCAAACAGAGTGTTCTGGGCCAACGGCAAACCACCGTGGGATGGAACCAGCCCTGGGAGGAGTACGTCTCCATAGACGTCGGCCCCCAGAACGATGGATACTCTGCTTGGCACATGGCATCGAGTGTCCGCTAGCGTGATGCCCGGATAGCTGCTATGGAGCTCCTTGTTCACCTTTTGTGCCAGAGTCCTGATCTGTACATCTTCCATCTTTAGAGTCACTGTGATGGAGAACTCTGGCGAGGCCCTCGACCTGAACAGGGCTCGGCAAAACCCATTTTCGGCGGAAAGGCCAAAAGCCTTTGCCAATGAGGTGGGCATGCGGCTGTGTGGGCTGCACGCGTCCAACAGCACACGCACCTCGAAGATCTTGCCGGCCATGTCCAGGTTGACTATGGCGGTCGGCATCATGCTGATCGCCACAAATGGGGACGTCGCCAGGGACTCCAAAGGTGGAATAGGCGTCACGGATGGCAAGGTTGCCTGTGTCTCTTGCCTCTCGGGTTGGGAGGTGATTGGAAGGTGGAGAAGCGTGTGGTGGCCCTCGCCGCATGTACGACAGGTGCCTCCACTGCGACATGAACCCTTCGAGTGTTCATGGGCGAGGCAGTTCGGGCAGTATTTGTTGATTAACACTGCCCGAAGACGCTTCTCCGCAGCCAGACGCAGGAATCTCTGGCACTTCTTCAGGGCGTGGACTCCTCTGCATACGCGGCATCTGAAGGAGTTTACCCCTTTTGGTTTCGCTGGTGTATGTACCTTTGGTGGTGCCATCTTACTAATCTGGAAAGGAGAAGGTGGATATATGGATTAGTATTTGGAGAACATATATCCACTGATGGACAACACAAGGTTAGGAGGGTGTCTGGACTGTGTCCTCTAAAGGAAGTAGGACTAATTTTGCTACTGGCCTTTTGATAACGCACGGGTGGTGAGGATGTCTACCACGCGGACAATATCATCCGCGCCAGGATGTGTAGCGTGGATTCGGCCCAGACGCCATTCGTTGACTGGAAGATTATCTTCTTTGTCAACCACCATATCGCCGACTTGGAGGTTTCTCGTTGGGAGTTGCCATTTGGAGCGTTTGTGCAACTCTTTGAGGTATTCCTCTTTCCAACGGAAGCAAAACTGTTGATGTCTTTGATGCCTTTGCTCTTTGCTGATCTTGATCCTTGTGGTAAAGGATGACACGGTCGAAAGATTCGACTGGGCTACTGGTCCAGTGAGGACCCAGCCGAATATGGTCTCTTGACCGAGCAGGGTTCCACAAATTTTGGATACAGAGCCACTCTTCATAATAGATGGGAGGATATCGGCTCCTAAGAGCACGTCTATCTGAGAGCTCTGGTGGAAGTGCGGATCAGCGAGTTGGAGGTTTGGCAGGTCCTTCAGAAGATCCTTGGACATTGAGTAGGATGGAAGGTTACCTGCCAATTGAGGAAGAACAAAGGCTGCAGTTTTTAGCTGTAACCTGGGAGTGATCGGGGAGCCAATCTGGAAGTGACACAACTTTTGTGGATTGGCTGAGATGGCTTGATTTAAGCCAGCTACCTGAACTTTCACGGCTTGGTAGAAGGGCTTTATGATGTTGAACATCCGTTCGGAGATGAACCTGGATCGATCAGTGCACGTGCCTTATAAGTCGTGCCCAAATGGCAAACGTTTATAAGAGCAGTGCCGAGAAGAACACCTTGTGTGTTCGCCGTGAAATAATTCTGAATATTAGTCGTCGGAGGAGTGGACTGTATATTCGAATTTTGGGGAGTTGGTGCAGAATCTGCTGAAGAGGGCGCAGTAGGAGGGGTGCCACGATGCAGGAGTGTATTATGGCGACCCTTGCACGTAAAACAATTATGTTGACTCGTGCAATCTTTAAGGATGTGTCCTCTTGCGAAGCAGTTTAGACACAACTTCTGTTGTTTGATGAAATTGGACCTTTCATCAACAGCCATTTGGAGAAAGAGCGGACACAGACGTATAGGATGGTTCTCTTTTGAGCAAAGTTTGCAGGTTTGTGGTTTGCCTACAACCCTTGTCTCAAAGGAGTTGACCTTCCTCGTAGGAGGCTCCTTTCGAGCAGGGTTGGAATTAGTCTGCGCGCTTGTACTGGGTTGTACGTCCTCTATTGCTTCCAATGTGCGATAGCGCTCTGAAAGGAAGTCTGACATTTCCTTCCATGACGGAATTTCAGCCTTATTTTGTACGGACTGCTTCCAGAGTGACAACGTCGGCCTTGGGAGTTTCGACGAGCATAGGAAGACAAGAAGGCAATCCCAGTTCTCTGTGCTGATTTTGGAGTGGTCTAGAGCCATCAAGCAACTTTGAATTGTGCTTTGAAGGATTTGGATGGCGGCTCCAGACTCATGAGAAACTGACGGAAGGTTGAAAAGGATCTTAAGTTGGCTGTTCACTAACAGCCTCTTATTTTCGAACCTGTCCGTCAAGTTTTTCCAAGCAGACGAGAAACCCTCATTCGTGAGAGGGGACTTGGACACGATTGCTTTCGCTTCTCCACTGGTCTTAGCATTAAGGTGGAATAGTTTTTCGATCTGACTTAAGCCAGGATCGGAAATGTAGACCGCTGTGAAAAGATCACGGAAAGTTGGAAAGTTCCTCGTATATAGAGTAGCAGTGGTTATACCGGGCTTGCATGGCGAGTTTGTCCTCAGCATTCGTCTCCGTTTGAGACAATGCGTTGGAACAGAGTTCATATTTAAGCTCCACGGCAGTCCATATGGAGCGAAGCTGCTCAAGACGCACTCTATGAGTGAAGCTGTTGGAGAAGATTGAAGCCTAGCTTCGAACTGCGTGAGCTTATCGGACGAGTTGATGAACTCAAGAGTTCATGCCATTTTTAGCGCCTGACTGGAGGAGCGCGCACCGAAATTGTTGGTACCTGAGCAACTTTGGATTTGGCCGGAGTTGGAACTTTCCGTAGAGTGGCGGGAGAAGGAGCTCTACCAAGAAGGGAACTTGGAAGAGAGCTGGAGCGTCTATGCGTAGCCGTGGGTACAATAAGGTGTTTCTTGGTGTCTTTACCACTATCAATTGGCATAACAAGCTTTCAAAAAAGCGAAAAGAAATGCAATTGATGCTGGTGACGGAGCCAGAAACGTGAAACAGAAGAGCGTAGAAAAAATCGGACGAGCAGAATTTCTTGTTTCAACAATAAACAAGAATGTTATACAAATAGAACGGAATTTTATCGAAACTATTGAGCGAGGAATTTGTTGATATGTTACAAGGCAACACGCTTTTTCTTGAAAAGATTGCAAAAAAAATAATATAATTATTATTTTATAATTATCGATATATTTTATTGAGTAATAATAACTATCGAAACAATTATTATACTCATCATGAAATTCTGAGAGAAAGAAATGCAAAATAATTTATTTTAAAAAAAATAATATTATAATTGTGGAAAAAATAAAAAAATAATTATTTATTAATAGGATATATTTTCTCAGACGGAGGAAAATATATTCGATAATCTCTTTGCAATGTTGCAGCGCTTGTAATACCACAACGCAGTGCACAATAAGACGACAAATAACAATAAGTGACTTTAAAAGTCACGGTTGCCCACCAAGAAATATTTTTAAAATTTGAGCTAGTGCCGCCCTGGAACGATAACACTGAGTGAATGGGAAAAAGTGGTGGTCGGTCGATTGTGATCGAACTGCGATCACTAAGGCAAACTGCGATCACTAGACTGACAAAGGTAAACAAAAGAAATAATGAAATATATAAAATATATCTTTGTGTTCAATTAAGTGATTAATTTAAGTTTTTCACAAAATAATGTAACAATGAAATAAAGCGATATAATATAATATGTTTGTGTTTTAATTAGATATTTAATTGTAAGAATGTATGTATGTATGTGTGTAGTGCCGGTGCAGCCGAAATATTGCTGCCGGCAAAATTATTATATATATAGTGTGTGTATTTTATATGTTTACATAAATAAATGAATAAATGTGAAGGAAATGCAGTATTATTTTTTATTTGGAGGTACAATTGCAACTTGAGGTTTGGACCCTGGCAATGTATTTTAATGGGCAACGTAAGTATGTAGTAAGTGCGTGTATATTACACATATATTAGCATAAAATTTTTTTTCTTTTTTTTAAGTTAGAATGGAGAGAATGTATGTACCTTTGTTTGTTGGAAATTGGTAGGAGAAGGTACATACATATATGTGGCAGAGATTTGTAAATAGAATCGGATGGATAAACTGTGTGTAATATGTGATTCGGTTTCCGTACATATATGTATATATGTATGGAAAGCTTCGAAGGTGGCAGTCGTCTGTAAGTAAGTATGTATGTGCTTACTAAGGCAGCAACATATGTACATACATACATACAGAGATGCCGGTACGCAAATTGCGAGGTTAGGACAACTTGTAAAAGAAATTTCTTTTCACAAATGTGAAGGGTTACTTTTGTAGGCTTTATTGATAGTAAGGTTTAATTTTAAATAATACAGAGAGACTTTATATTCACACACGCTGCTTCTTGCGCGTCGTTTAACTATCGAATAAAAAAAAGAAGAACATAAGCATAAAAACTTAACAATCGACATATCATATACATTCATCGATTAGTCCATGAATACTAGTGTTTTCTAACACTGCTAAATTAACATTTGTTTACAGTCGGCCTCTCCTGGCAAATCTGAGCGTCCTCGCGAGAGTCCGGATTAAACTCATCCTCCTGATCGTCATCTTCATCGGGGTCATCTGGCGGTAGCTCACACCAACGCTTCATTTTGTCGGACGAGTACACCGACGTATAGTGTCGTTGTTTCCGTTGAGAATGAGGCAAATCTTCTACTAGATATCTGTCATTTGGCAACACCTTCTTGACTATAAAAGGTCCTTTGTAGCGAGGCTCCAATTTTCGCGAAGTTCCAGTGCTTGACGGCTCATTCTCTACCAAAACGAGATCATCAAGGCTGTAGATGGTGGACTTAGAATGTCTGGCATCATAGCGTTTCTTAGCGATAGCTCTATGGTCGTTGATCTTTGCCGCTGCATCAACTCTAAGCTCTTCCAATTCTGTACTATTTAGCATCTTTTGATCGTGACCCTGTATCACATTTGTCAAGGTATTTTTAAGGATATCTCGGGGCTCGTAACCATATAAAGGCTGAAAAGGTGAACATTTAGTGGTACTGTTTATCATGGTATTGATGCTCCACTGGATTGAGCTCATATTTTCATCCCAACGCTTTTCATTATCGTTTGTAGGCAATAACATCGACAAAATGATTCGATTGGTTCGCTCTGCATGACCATTTGCTCTTGGTGTTCTTACTGCATTGAGTACGTGCTTCACGTTGTTCGTCTTACAGTACTTTTCAAAATCCTTCGAAGTAAAGGCTGTACCACGATCAGTAATAATTCGATCTGGCATGCCCAAGTAACTGGTCACATCTTGTAGGATATCCAGGACATGTTTGGTTGCTGTACTTTTTACTGCTCGTACTATGGTAAATTTCGTGAATGCATCGACAATCACAAGAATGTGTTCGTTTCGTTTGATACTTTTCGGAAAAGGTCCAAGATGGTCCATGTGTATGGTGGAGAAAGGGACCGGATTGATGTCGTCATAATGGTACTGACCTTCCTGTCGTCCACCTGGTGTTTTATAAAGTGCACAGCCAACGCAGGATTTTATGTAGCTTTTAACGAAGTTGCGCATTCGAGGAAACCAGAAACAATTTAAAATTCGTGAAATTGTTTTATCGACGCTCATATGCCCAGCCTTATCGTGACATTCATAAAGGATATGGAATCGCAACTGCTTTGGCACAATCCACAGCAACTTGCTGTCATATTTGCGGAACAGGCGATCGTGCTCGATCACATAATCCTGGTTCTGTGTCTTCTTTTCCAATTTCAGATCGGTGACAATTTTCTGAATTTTCTTATCTTGCAGTTGAATAGAAAATAACCAATCCGCTTCGTCTATTATAGCCTTGGACACCTTAAGGCTTGCGGTCTCCACTTCCTGTGCATCTTCGGATGGAGCTCGGCTTAGGGCGTCAACATGGTTCATCTGTGTTCCAGGACGATGAACAATCTCTATCTCTCAGCACTGGCATCCGTATGTAGTTCGTGTTCGGCATCTAAGCGGTAACTGGTGATGATTGGATTGGATGTGAGGTATCTTTTCAAGTCTTCAAATGCTTTCTGCTGTGGCGTTTCCCACTGAAATTTCCTATCTTTACGTAGTAGAATTCGCAATGGCTCTGATATGATGGCGTATCTGGCAACGAATTTACGGAAATAGCCGCTTAGACCCAAAAACTGTCTCACTTCGGTGGCATTGGTCGGCTTTGGGAACATTCGTATGGCGGTTGTTTTTATTTCTCCCGGACTAATGCCCTCCGGATGTATCTGGTGACCTAGGAATGTAATTGACTGTTTGAACAATTCGCATTTGTCCAGGTTCAAAGTTAATCCGCATTCATTTAATACTTCAAGGATTCGCTCTATCTTCTCATACATCTCTTCGAACGTTTGGCTACCGATAAGAATATCGTCCATATAATGTATCATATCACCCTTGTGCACTCGTTTTTGTAATTCTGCCATGAGGCGATTGAAAACGGCAGGAGCGTTCTTTAATCCAAAGGGGAGTCGCTTAAATTCATACAATCCATCGGTGGTGATAAATGCTGTAAACTTTCTGCTTTCAGGTGCTATCTCAATCTGATAGTACCCACTGTTGAGATCCAGGGATGAAAAGAATCTAAAATGTTTCGCCTCCTGCAGACGCTCCTCAATATTTGGCACTGGAAAATTTTCTTTCCTGATCAGCTTATTAAGGCGGCGGTAATCGACACACATTCGGTCGCTACCATTTGGCTTCTTGATGAGTACCACTGGGCTGGCATACTCTGATGTGGATGTAGTTATGATATCCTGCTCCAACAGCTCGTTAACCATTTGGCATATTATTTCCTTTTTTGGTTCCGGCACTCGGTACGGTGCTTGATATACAGCTTGATCGCTTTCGACGATGATATTCGCTTGAACAATACTCGTTTTTCCTATGCCTTGCAATCCAGTAGAGAAAACATTGGAGAATCTCTCTAACAAGTTGCCCATTTTATGTCGTTGCTTCTCATTTTTTAGATTCACAAGAAGTTTTCCGATTTTACTGTTGCTTACCGGATCTATCGGCTGATGAATTGTCCGTTTAACTTCGGTTTCTTCTGGGTCGTAGTGGAGCACAAGTTGAGCGCTAATAATGGCATCCTGTCCCAACAGAAAGTCCTCTTGTAAAAGATGGTCGTCTACAATGTATACTTCAGCTGTAATGATTTTCCCGTCGATGTCCAAGTCCACAATTATCGATTCGGTGAGAATGCATGAACCCCCGCAGATGCCTTTAATCTTCATAGAGCACTTGCGGTGCTCGGCGTTGATTTTCATGGCGACTGAGTGGCGCACGATACTAGCCTGGCTACCAGTATCAATGAAGGCGCTATAATTGTGTGATCCCACGCAGACTCTCCTGGTAAATAGCTTGTCTTGATTTGTGGCTCCTAGTCGGTTCAGATTTGCTACTTGGCAAGCTGCTGTTGGGTCGTGAAACTTGTTGCATTTGGCACAACGCGTCCTTTTCTTCTCTTTTGGGCACGAATTGGCAAAGTGACCCAACTCTCCGCAATTGTAGCACTTCAATGCGTCCTTTGATTTTTTCTGGCTTGATATTTTTGTCCTGCGTTTGCTCGGAGTTGGCGCTTTTCGTTAGAACCTCGTTCTTAAGTGCATTCGATCGACCTCTGTTTATAAAATAAGATTCGGCTGCATTCCGAAGTTGCTTCATTGTAGCGAAGTGAATAGCCGCAATGCTGTTTTGCAGCTCACGATGCTGAAGACCTGCTCGTACGTATCGGATAACTGCTGCTTCGCTGAGCCTGTATCGCACGCCAAGGGCAGACATTCGGAAACAGTACTCCTTTACTGTCTCTTTCGGTCTTCTTGTTGCACTTGCCATACTGAAGTGTACCTCAGCTTCATCAGGGTTTGCTCCAAATTCGGCTCGAAGAGCATTTGCAAAGTTGTTCCACGTGGTGTGAAGAATAGGCGAGGAATCTAACCACATCTTGGCTGGACCCTTAAGCCGTGAGTAGATAGCGAGCATTAAAATTTTTCATCCCACAGGTAAGCATCAACCACCTTGTTGACGCGATCGACGAACTGATCTACTGAGATAGCGTTATCGTCGCTGGGATCGAACTCTGGCAAAGTGTTTGCAATTTCCTTGACTGACGCTTGCCTCATGTTGTTGTTGGTAGCCAATCCAACGCAGCTTCGCTCGTTGCTTGTGACTTCCGTGTCCACCACCGTGTTATTTTGCTGATTTATTGGTTGATTAGCTTGACCCGTAACGGCTGTGTTCTGCGTCTGCATGCTCACCAACTGCGCCATCATGTTTTTCAATTCTCTCATTTCACCCTGCAATTGTGAAATTGCCGCTGCCTGTGACGTCATCGCTTCTTCTTGTTGACTGGAGAGCCCAACCATTGGCATCTCTATCTCTTCCGATTGTTCATGCTCCATGAGCCGCTACACTAGCTCAGCTCGAGAACCTGAGCTTGCCAAATTTCTTGCTCGTAGAAGGACTCTTAACTCGTCCACCTTGAGCTCCTCGATCATTGGCATTTTTTGTTTTAGCTTAAATTTCCTTCGCTGATTTCTGAACGTTCGCACGCGCTACTCCTATTTAATGAGTGCGAGCGAGACAACTCTATGTACTGTAGGTATTTCACAATGTGTGTTTCTGCTTGCGAATTTCATCACAACTTGAAAACAAATACTCCAGTTTGAGACTGCGCTCAACCAAAATCCCTTAGATTTCAGATCTGGCTACTGAGAATCCGTCCGCCACGTAGAAAAGGAACAATTCCGCTATTTGCAATTTGTTGTCACCTAGACCGTTTTGAGAACCTATCTCATTGCAAATTTCCCACGTCGACGATTCTTGCTGCTACCCGCTGCTTTTTATTCTCTCTTAATATTCAAAACCTCAAATGATCCCACTTCTGAACTGTGAAGGGTTACTTTTGTAGGCTTTATTGATAGTAAGGTTTAATTTTAAATAATACAGAGAGACTTTATATTCACACACGCTGCTTCTTGCGCGTCGGTTAACTATCGAATAAAAAAAAGAAGAACATAAGCATGTCCATGAATACTAGTGTTTTCTAACACTGCTAAATTAACATTTGTTTACACAAAGGAACAATTACACACAGTCCTCTGCCGCGTTGGATAAGTATAAAATTTAGTACTTATCTGTGGGGGATCCTGACGAGATGCCGATGAACGTGGTTCGAGCGGAGCGAGGGGATGAAAATCCAGCGACGTATAGTGTCCAATATAATGATATAAATCCGGCTCGAAGGACCAATGAATGTGGAGGCGGCAGTCGGATCTTCCTTCTGTGATGGGGGATCGTTGGTGGAGGCGAAAATGCTGTGAAACACGAAAAATACCGACGCGAAAACAATTCGAAAAAAAAGAGGCAATGCGGGGCGCGTGGCTTTCACTTCACTTATATTTTTTCAACTAACTTCATGTTAATGTACAATGTAATCTTAAGTCTAACTTACATTACTTCGGATAAAAGAGGGCGAGAGCTTTTGGTGACTCTCGCACTGTTTACGCCGCAACGCTGCCTACTTTTAGGCGGCTACGTTTCGACGTAAACACATATGAAAAACTTATATGAAACAAAGTCTTCATATAAAAAACTTAAATGAACAAAATTTTTCATATGAGAAACTTATATGAATAAAGTTTTTCATACGAAATTAATATTTGTGAAATTTCGTATGGTTGTGGAGTTTCATATGAAAGCTTATACGAAACAAAGTTTTCATATATAAAAACTTATATGAACAAAATTGTTCATATGAAAAACTTATATGAAAACATTTTTCATATGAAATTAATATATATAAAATTTCATATGGTTGCGAAGTATTATTTGCCTTGCTGGCGGCATATAGAATTTAAGTTCTCTGCAGGCGTCTTAGGGATTGGCTATTGTCCAGAAGGTTGATGGCCAGGTGGTATACGATTTGAGTAGGGCATAGTGGGAACTGGGAAGGTGGGACTTGAGTTTGAAGAGGAGTCCAGTATGCCACACTCTGTCGAACGCCTGCTTGACATCCAGGAAGACGGCCGAACAGTAGCGTTTGTTCTCGAATGCATCGAGGATGCGTGCTACGAGCCGGTGGCATTGCTCGGGTGTTCCATGGGATCGCCTGAAGCCAAACTCAGGGATTAGTCCAGCCTCGTCCAGTACTGGCAACACTCTGCGCAGAAATACTCTTTCGAGTATTTTGGAGAGGATTGACAGCAGACTAATCGGTCTATATGAGGCAAGATTGGCTTCAGGTTTTCCAGGTTTGAGGATAAGTATGACTTCTGCACGTTTCCACGATCTCGGGAAGAACCCTAGTGAGAAGCATCTGTTGTATATGTTGGCCAGCAACTGGGAACAGGGAGGTGTGAGCATTTTAAGGGATGTGGCATCAATGCGATCCAGTCCTGGGGATTTGCTGGCCTTTAGGGAGGCGATCTCCTGCGCAACCTCTTCTGTGGTGACGGGGTAGGAACCTGGTGGTGGCAGCACGCTCTTCACCAGCGCATCTGTCAAATGGGGTGAATGCAATCTGGAGGTGATCTGCAAATGCTTCAGCTCTTTCGGCTTCAGAACGGCACCAAGAACCGTCCGCTTTGCGCACCGGTGTCGCCTTCTTAGCAGGTCTCCTGATGTGACGCGTGAAATGCCACAGATTGTGTTGCAAAGTATTAAACGCATAACGTTCTTCTTTGGTACGTATAAAGCTAAATGCAAGATGAACATATCCTCCAAATTACAATCCGTCAACGTTTTCAGTACAAATGTTTGGTACGGGCAGCAGCTTACGCGCTGCTTTGAGCAGTTGACGCCGACGTCGACGTTGCGTCGCGAGTAAGCTATATGTATTGGAAATATTTGTGCAGAACTTTCTGTTTAAAATTATGAGTGTGGTTACACGTTTGTAACGAATTGGAAGAAGGGTATCTTCCTGTCGGGCGCCCGACTGTAGCCATATATGCTTGTTTTTTCTTTTTTTTTTTGTATACCTTTTATTTGTCCCAGTGGACAATAATTAAATTTTATGGTGGAATATTGACATAAAGGGGAGTACCTAGGATGTACTTGTGTACAGGGTTGGATTTATATTTTATTGTTGGGAGAGGTCAAGAGGGTGTATTCTCTGAAGGTGTCTACGGGATTGGCTATTGTCCAGAAGGTTGATGGCCAGGTGGTTGGGGTGGTTCTCCAGTCTGCTAGCATATCTCACACTGTGTTTATAGATCTCGTCATCTACCCATGGAATCCCGAGCTTCTCGTGGATGGCGGAATTTTCGTGGTAGGGATGGGCGTTAGAGACTATTCTCAAGCATATGTTTTGGAATCGCTGGATCTTCCTTCTATGCGAAGCGCTTGCAGTGTCCCACAGCTGGCTTGAGAATAGACTTGTAGACGAGAATCTTTAGTTTCTCTCGCAGCTTTGACTTTTTTCCTATGAGCCAGTGGAGTTGCTTAAGGCGTATGTTGGCCTGGATACGCTTCCTGTTGATGTGAGGGCCCCAAGTCAGCCTTCTGTCAAGGGTAAGCCCTATGTATTTGGGGGAGCTGTTGGTAGGGATGGTGTCGCCGTCGAGTGTGACCGGGGGGCATTCTCCTCTGCGCAGAGAGAAGGTTGTGTGGGAGGATTTTTCAGCATTGACCACGATGTTTCAGCGTTTCAGCCATGGATCCAATGCATCCAGTTGCCTCTGGATGATGGCTGATGCTCGTTGAGGGTTTGTTGCGGTGGCATCCAGGAAGACGGCCGAACAGTATCGTTTGTTCTCGAAAGCATCAAGGATGCGTGCTACGAGCCGGTGGCATTGCTCGGGTGTTCCGTGGGATCGCCTGAAGCCAAACTGGTGATCAGGGATCAGTCCAGCCTCGTCCAGTACTGGGAACAGGGAGAGGATTGCCAGCAGACTAATCGGTCTATATGAGGAAAGATTGGCTTCAGGTTTCCCAGGTTTGAGGATGAGAATGACTTCTGCACGTTTCCACGAATTTGCCTTGCCGATGGCATATAGAATTCAAGAGATATATAAAATTATATGAAAAACTTATATGAAACAAAGTCTTCATATAAACAAGTGGGTAAGGCTACAATCGGACGCCCGACAGTAAGATACCCTTCTCCCAATTTTAAAATCCGTTACAAACGTGTAACCACACTCATAATTTCAAACAGAGAATTCTGCACAAATACTTCTACTTCATATAGCTTACTCGCTCGCACTCACACAGCGACACGCGTAAAGAGTAAAGCGACACGACGCAACGTCGACGTCGGCGTCAACATTTGTACTGAAAACGTTGTCTTAAATAACTTTTGTGTTATAGGTCCGATCAGATTGTAATTTGGAGGATATATTCATATTGCATTTAGCTTTATACAAACCGAAGCAGAACGTTATGCGTTTAATACATTACTTAATAATAATCGCAAATAACCGATTTGCGGGGGCGGTGGGCGTTGCATCAAACATTTGAGATAAACTTTATCTGCCTATGATTTATAGGAACCTTCATGCTAAATTTGGTATCTCTAGCTTTTTTAATAGCTGAGATCTGTTGACAGACGGACGGACGGACGGACGGACGGACAGACGGACATCCATTTTTCGACTCCTCTGGTGATGCTGATTCAGAATATATATACTTATAGGGTCGGAAATGTCTCCTAATGCAAACTTAATATACCCTCTGCAAGGGTATAAAAATGTCATATGAAATTACATATGGTTGTGGAGTATTATTTGCCTTGCCGACGGAATATGGAATTCGAGAAATATAAAATCATATGAAAAATTTCATATGAAAACTTATATGAAACAAAGTCTTCATGTAAAAAACTTATATGAACAAAATTTTTCATATGAAATTATTATATATGATATTTCATATAGTTGTAGAGTATTATTTGCCTTGCCGACGGCATATAGGAATTCAAGAAATATAAAATCATATGAACAAATTTCATATGATGCAAAGTTTCATGTACAAAACTTATATGTACAAAATTTTTCATATGAAATTAATAAATATGAAATTTCATATAGTTGTAGAGTATTATTTGCCTTGCCGACGGCATATAGAATTCAAGAAATATAAAATCATATGAAAAACTTGTATGAAACAAAGTCTTCATATAAAAAACTTATATAAACAAAAATTTTCATATAAGAAATTTCAATCTTCTATATCTGCAACCTTTCACTTTGCGTGGATAATATCGGCAAACTGGAGTATAAGGTTGGCACACAGATGTGACGTGGCCAGTTTAGCCCGCCCTGCCTTTGGTCGCCCATTCCTGGGGGTGCATCTTGAATGGCGACCCCTTACAGAGATTACATTAGTTCGGGTTCAATCATTATAATTAATTTATTCCATTATTAAATATTAATAAAATAATTTCAGTGTCGCAAAAAAAATGATTTTTTTAATTTTCGCTCGGGTGTGATGAATGAAAAGAAATAAGTAAAATTTATATTGGTGGCGGAGCGTAGTTTAGTTATGTGGATATTTCAAAGGTTCTTTTTTTTATGTTTTGTGATGATTGTGATTTGGTTACAAAATTGAAATGCATATACAAACATATGTTGGCCATAAAAGTGTTTATGTGTGTTGTTTACTCAATTTATTTTCCACATCCCGCGACGAAAGCGCTTTCGAAGAGGTGCTAAGAAAAAAGATTAATAATTTACATATGCACATACACAAACCAACTTTGAAATACCAATGAAATTAAAACCATATGTAATTATGTATGCCTATGCGCTTGCATATACATACATACCTACATAAAGTTGTATGTTTTAATTCTGTCTCCTCTTTCGCTCTCTAAATTTTCTTATTTGTCTTCTGAGTGCTTTGGTCTGTATTATTTTCTCGCGATGCAAACTCAATTCACTCAACTCAAATCATGGATCTATATTTCGTACCCTAAATAAAACAGCTGACGATTTGCAAGAGCACAAATATAAATTAGAGGGACAAATACTAAAGAATCTTTTAAAAACTATTTAATTGGTGTGGAAAAAATCAAATAGGTAAGGAAAAAAATATTTTAACTAAATTATATATTTTTTTTTTGTTTTAAATGAAAAAAATAATTTAAAAGGGTTTTTATGTGGTACCGTTTGCTTAAATTTGTTATTATGATGTTTCTTCCTTTTGGTTCGTTTTTTTTTTATTTTATCTGACGTGTTGGCCGCTATGATTTTGGTGGAAGTTTGTGCAATAAAAATTAAAAAAAAAATTTGTTTTTTTTTGTTTTTGTGCTGGTGGTTAAAAATTTGCCGATCAGGAATTTTCCTAGCCGCCGTGATGGCTGCTGGGAACTGGGGTGACAGGGGTGAAATTTCCTGCTGCCGAAATAATGCACGCAATGGCGGCCAATAGACACCGCTCGACCAGATGCAGTATAATCGCCTGCCCTTTGTCTCCTGGTAGTCCAAGTGGCGTGACCTTTGGACTCCTGGGTCCAGTTCTGCAACCATGATTTTGTCAGAATTTTAACATAAAAATTGTTCTTCTATTCCAGATCTGGTCCGGAGGACTCACCAGCAGTGGATACAGGTATTTAATTAGTTTTTTTTCTCCAAAAGCACTAAAACTGGACACTAAAATTTCTTTATAACTTTCAGATTTAACTTGCACTCCCAATGGCTGCCTCGGAACGACTGACTTGGGGAAAAAAATGGAAGAGTACCGCTTGGAACCCAGCGCACGATGACCTGCCATGTTAACCTCGCTCTCTTCGTGCCTCAAGATTTTTGGCAACATCCCGGATAAGTAGACATACCAACTTTAACCATAGATGGCGCTTTATTAATATTTTCTTTTTTTTCGTTACAGCTTGAACTGGACGTTACAAATTCCCCCCTGCTTTTTCATAACATCTCCTGCTCTTTTCCGTATAATTACTAAAGAATCTTCCCGTGTAAAAGGCAGCGATCTATCCTCTAGCAACTCTTATTTTCTCAACAGAGAGTAAGTGGATCCAGACAATATCATTTGTTGACCAAATGCCATATAAAATGGCGTAGTGCCAATTGCATGTATACCCGATCTTAAAGCGCACGATATTTGGCTCAGGCTTTCATCCCAGTCCTTCTAATCTGGTTTTATATATGACCTTATAGCTGCAATAATTGACCGGTTTACGCGTTCGGAAGCGTTTGCCTGAGGTGCATGCACAGCAGATAGCATGTGACTTATGTTAAAACAACTTAGCAGTTTTTTAAACTTGTCAGACCTAAACTGTGAACCATTGTCTGTAAACACTACTTCAGGCACACCAAACGTATAAAAGAGCTCCTTCTCCATGTAATCTAATATTACGTCCGCTGACATTTTTTAACTGCCTTAAGGCACACAAACTTTGAGAAGTGATCCAGCACTATAAAAATACATATTTTTCCACCGCGTGAACGTGGATAAGGCCCAAGAAAGTCAATATAAAGGCGCTGAAAGAACCTTTGACTCTCAATTAACTTTCTCATTGGGGGTCGAAGTACTTTGTTCGGTGCTTTTGAAGTTTTGGAAACTTCACAATTGTTGATAAAAGCCTTTACATCTTCCACCAATCCTGGCCAGAAATAATATTTTCTCAACCTCTCAATGGTTTTGTGAATACCTCCATGTGCACATAATACCGAGTCATGTGCTTTGGCTATGACTTCCTTTGTCATTGCCTTCGGTATCCACAGCTTCCAAACATAAACGTCGTGTAAGACCTCGCCATTAGTATGTTCAGTTCGCCGATACACATACCCATCCTCAATTTTTAAATCGGGAAACTTTGCTTGCATGGTCTCAATTCGTTCTCTAAATTTCACATACTGTTCAGAGACGAAATGTGGGGATTTTAAATGCACTAATATACCGTCTTGACCGTCCACTGACGCTATATTTTCTACGGTAATACGTGACAAAGTATCCGGCACCACATTAAGCTTTCCCTTCCTATAGCCTTGTAATTTTAACGCCCACCTTGCTAATCTACTGCTCAGGTCAGTTTGAGTCATCAACCATTTTAGCGACGCGTGATCAGTGATAATTGTAAATTCATGGCCTTCGACATATGGCCGAAAAGTTTTTAGACAAACCAGAGTAGCTAGGCATTCCTGCTCAGTTACCGAATATGCTTGCTGTGCTTTGTTTAATTTCTTGTAGACATAAGCGATAGGCATTTCATCGCCCTCTTCTGATACTTGAACCAACACCCCTCCTACTCCTGTTTTACAAGCGTCGCAATGGATAAAGAACGGCTTTGAGAAGTCTGGCCTTTGCAGGATTGGTGCTTCACTGAGTTTTGATTTTAAATTATCAAAAGCAGACAATGCCTCAGCCGTAAAAGAAAACTGTTTTTTTTTTTATAGATAACAGGTCTGTTAAAGGAGCTGTTACATCAGCAAAGTTTGCGATAAATTTGCGATACCGGCCACATAAGCCCAAGAAACTCAATGCTTTTTTTGTTTTAGGAACTGGGAAGTTCTTTATTGCTGAAATCTTTTCGGGATCAGTCCTTATGCCTCCATTTCCCACTATGTGTCCCAAATAGTTAACCTCTCGTCTACAAAAATGACTTTTTCCAACATTGATCGTCAAATTTGCTCGTCTGAGATTGTTTGCAACTTCCTTAAGGACGTCTAAATGTCGTTCGAAATCCGCTGACACCACCAGCAAATCATCTAAATAAATAAAAACCTCATTTCGTAACTGAGGAGAGATGACTTTGTTCATTAAGCGTGACATTGTTTGCGGTGCATTGCAAAGCCCAAAAGGCATTACTTTAAATTGGTAAAGTGGGCGTCCGGGGACTGTAAAAGCAGTTATAGGTCGAGAATTTATGTCTAAGGGTATCTGCCAAAAATCGTCTTTTAAATCTAGACTGGTTATGAATTTAGCTCTAGGCAATCTGCTAAGTATACCCCCAATTTGAGGCAGAGGAAACGAATCCTTTTCCGTTACTGAGTTTATTTTCCGACTGTCTAGGCATAATCGAATCTTTCCTGGCTTATTAACAATTACAATTGGCGAGGACCATGCGCTTTCCGATTCCTCGATCACCTCTAACTGCAACATCCTGTCTACTTCGGTATACATAAGTTTCTCCATGGCGACACTGGATAATGTCTCTGTTCTATCGGCTTAGCTATTTCTACATCTATATTATGTGATAATATGGTTGTTTTACCTAATCCTTCCTCTGCAAAAGATGGAAATAATTTTATAACTGTTTCCAAATTTTGTTTTTGTACACTAGAGAGTTAATGCATATTTTCGTCTTGGCTAATTGCTGACACTGATAAATCAGTTGGCAGTAAGTCGTAAAGCTGCCAAAAATTTATTCCTAAATATAAATCTAAACGTAAAGTTGGAATTATATATATTAACGAATTCAGACCGAGGGTTTAACAAAAAAAAAATAAAAACACAGTTGTTTTAAGTTTATTAGTTAAACACTTTTTTTTATTTTCTTCCAAAGGAAGAACTAGAGCCTTTAGATTAGGGTTTGATAACAGACTTTAGCGAAACTGAAAGTTTACTGAACTACTGCTTAGATGCGTGCCTGGGTTTATATAGGCAAAGTGGGTGTTAAGAGAGCAAACTCTTTAAGAGAGTTTGGCTAATTTGATTCTAATATTCTCTTTAAGAGAGTTTGGCTGATTTGACTTTAATGTTCTCTCATTGAGAGAGGGAGAGGTTCCCGAAAAATAGAGGTAATTGGAGAATTATTTCAGTTGGCTCGCTGTAAACATTGGGACTAGCCAAGTGATCGAATTGGGGGACAATAGCTTTATTATTTCAGTTGGCTCGCTGTAAACATTGGGGCTAGCCAAGTGATCGAATTGGGGGACAATTATTTGGGTAATCGGGTTCGAGCAATTATTTGTTATTGTTTTTAGATTTATGATCTGTGGGAACCAAAGTTAATCTTTGATTACATATTGTGCTTATACGTTAATGTGTGTATGTGCGTTTTACAATAATGTGCGTGTGTGTGTGGAATTGGGGAGTTTAAAGTGTGGGTGTAGAATGGATATGTAACTTCCCCATCCTTAAGAAAAAGGCCTGTCCTCAGGCAATAACTTTAGGGTACAATACAGGGATACTTACTGAAGGTACATTATTTTCTGTTTCAGGACTTATGATTGTTTCATTTTCTGGATTTTGATTTTTGAATTTTACAATTAATTTTTGTGGTATAGTCTTATATTTATAAATGAAGTATAATGCTGCGATTATAATTATTATTACTAATGTTGTAACTGTTATTATTTGGAAGACATTACTAGTTTGAGTGTGTTGTGCAATTATTTCTTTTGCCGAAATGTATTCAAGTGGTTCAAGTTTTGTTACATTATTGTAATATATAAAAGAGCTCCTTCTCCATGTAATCTAATATTACGTCCGCTGACATTTTTTAACTGCCTTAAGGCACACAAACTTTGAGAAGTGATCCAGCACTATAAAAATACATATTTTTCCACCGCGTGAACGTGGATAAGGCCCAAGAAAGTCAATATAAAGGCGCTGAAAGAACCTTTGACTCTCAATTAACTTTCTCATTGGGGGTCGAAGTACTTTGTTCGGTGCTTTTGAAGTTTTGGAAACTTCACAATTGTTGATAAAAGCCTTTACATCTTCCACCAATCCTGGCCAGAAATAATATTTTCTCAACCTCTCAATGGTTTTGTGAATACCTCCATGTGCACATAATACCGAGTCATGTGCTTTGGTCTGAGTGCTTTGGTCTGTATTATTTTCTCGCGATGCAAACTCAATTCACTCAACTCAAATCATGGATCTATATTTCGTACCCTAAATAAAACAGCTGACGATTTGCAAGAGCACAAATATAAATTAGAGGGACAAATACTAAAGAATCTTTTAAAAACTATTTAATTGGTGTGGAAAAAATCAAATAAGTAAGGAAAAAAATATTTTAACTAAATTATATATTTTTTTTTGTTTTAAATGAAAAAAATAATTTAAAAGGGTTTTTTATGTGGTACCGTTTGCTTAAATTTGTTATTATGATGTTTCTTCCTTTTGGTTCGTTTTTTTTTTTTTTTATCTGACGTGTTGGCCGCTATGATTTTGGTGGAAGTTTGTGCAATAAAAATTAAAAAAAATTTTGTTTTTTTTTGTTTTTGTGCTGGTGGTTAAAAATTTGCCGATCAGGAATTTTCCTAGCCGCCGTGATGGCTGCTGGGAACTGGGGTGACAGGGGTGAAATTTCCTGCTGCCGAAATAATGCACGCAATGGCGGCCAATAGACACCGCTCGACCAGATGCAGTATAATCGCCTGCCCTTTGTCTCCTGGTAGTCCAAGTGGCGTGACCTTTGGACTCCTGGGTCCAGTTCTGCAACCCTGATTTTGTCAGAATTTTAACATAAAAATTGTTCTTCTATTCCAGATCTGGTCCGGAGGACTCACCAGCAGTGGATACAGGTATTTAATTAGTTTTTTTTTTCTCCAAAAGCACTAAAACTGGACACTAAAATTTCTTTATAACTTTCAGATTTAACTTGCACTCCCAATGGCTGCCTCGGAACGACTGACTTGGGGAAAAAAAATGGAAGAGTACCGCTTGGAACCCAGCGCACGATGACCTGCCATGTTAACCTCGCTCTCTTCGTGCCTCAAGATTTTTGGCAACATCCCGGATAAGTAGACATACCAACTTTAACCATAGATGGCGCTTTATTAATATTTTCTTTTTTTCGTTACAGCTTGAACTGGACGTTACAAATTCCCCCCTGCTTTTTCATAACATCTCCTGCTCTTTTCCGTATAATTACTAAAGAATCTTCCCGTGTAAAAGGCAGCGATCTATCCTCTAGCAACTCTTATTTTCTCAACAGAGAGTAAGTGGATCCAGACAATATCATTTGTTGACCAAATGCCATATAAAATGGCGTAGTGCCAATTGCATGTATACCCGATCTTAAAGCGCACGATATTTGGCTCAGGCTTTCATCCCAGTCCTTCTAATCTGGTTTTATATATGACCTTATAGCTGCAATAATTGACCGGTTTACGCGTTCGGAAGCGTTTGCCTGAGGTGCATGCACAGCAGATAGCATGTGACTTATGTTAAAACAACTTAGCAGTTTTTTAAACTTGTCAGACCTAAACTGTGAACCATTGTCTGTAAACACTACTTCAGGCACACCAAACGTATAAAAGAGCTCCTTCTCCATGTAATCTAATATTACGTCCGCTGACATTTTTTAACTGCCTTAAGGCACACAAACTTTGAGAAGTGATCCAGCACTATAAAAATACATATTTTTCCACCGCGTGAACGTGGATAAGGCCCAAGAAAGTCAATATAAAGGCGCTGAAAGAACCTTTGACTCTCAATTAACTTTCTCATTGGGGGTCGAAGTACTTTGTTCGGTGCTTTTGAAGTTTTGGAAACTTCACAATTGTTGATAAAAGCCTTTACATCTTCCACCAATCCTGGCCAGAAATAATATTTTCTCAACCTCTCAATGGTTTTGTGAATACCTCCATGTGCACATAATACCGAGTCATGTGCTTTGGCTATGACTTCCTTTGTCATTGCCTTCGGTATCCACAGCTTCCAAACATAAACGTCGTGTAAGACCTCGCCATTAGTATGTTCAGTTCGCCGATACACATACCCATCCTCAATTTTTAAATCGGGAAACTTTGCTTGCATGGTCTCAATTCGTTCTCTAAATTTCACATACTGTTCAGAGACGAAATGTGGGGATTTTAAATGCACTAATATACCGTCTTGACCGTCCACTGACGCTATATTTTCTACGGTAATACGTGACAAAGTATCCGGCACCACATTAAGCTTTCCTTCCTATAGCCTTGTAATTTTAACGCCCACCTTGCTAATCTACTGCTCAGGTCAGTTTGAGTCATCAACCATTTTAGCGACGCGTGATCAGTGATAATTGTAAATTCATGGCCTTCGACATATGGCCGAAAAGTTTTTAGACAAACCAGAGTAGCTAGGCATTCCTGCTCAGTTACCGAATATGCTTGCTGTGCTTTGTTTAATTTCTTGTAGACATAAGCGATAGGCATTTCATCGCCCTCTTCTGATACTTGAACCAACACCCCTCCTACTCCTGTTTTACAAGCGTCGCAATGGATAAAGAACGGCTTTGAGAAGTCTGGCCTTTGCAGGATTGGTGCTTCACTGAGTTTTGATTTTAAATTATCAAAAGCAGACAATGCCTCAGCCGTAAAAGAAAACTGTTTTTTTTTTATAGATAACAGGTCTGTTAAAGGAGCTGTTACATCAGCAAAGTTTGCGATAAATTTGCGATACCGGCCACATAAGCCCAAGAAACTCAATGCTTTTTTTGTTTTAGGAACTGGGAAGTTCTTTATTGCTGAAATCTTTTCGGGATCAGTCCTTATGCCTCCATTTCCCACTATGTGTCCCAAATAGTTAACCTCTCGTCTACAAAAATGACTTTTTCCAACATTGATCGTCAAATTTGCTCGTCTGAGATTGTTTGCAACTTCCTTAAGGACGTCTAAATGTCGTTCGAAATCCGCTGACACCACCAGCAAATCATCTAAATAAATAAAAACCTCATTTCGTAACTGAGGAGAGATGACTTTGTTCATTAAGCGTGACATTGTTTGCGGTGCATTGCAAAGCCCAAAAGGCATTACTTTAAATTGGTAAAGTGGGCGTCCGGGGACTGTAAAAGCAGTTATAGGTCGAGAATTTATGTCTAAGGGTATCTGCCAAAAAGCGACTTTTAAATCTAGACTGGTTATGAATTTAGCTCTAGGCAATCTGCTAAGTATACCCCCAATTTGAGGCAGAGGAAACGAATCCTTTTCCGTTACTGAGTTTATTTTCCGACTGTCTAGGCATAATCGAATCTTTCCTGGCTTATTAACAATTACAATTGGCGAGGACCATGCGCTTTCCGATTCCTCGATCACCTCTAACTGCAACATCCTGTCTACTTCGGTATACATAAGTTTCTCCATGGCGACACTGGATAATGTCTCTGTTCTATCGGCTTAGCTATTTCTACATCTATATTATGTGATAATATGGTTGTTTTACCTAATCCTTCCTCTGCAAAAGATGGAAATAATTTTATAACTGTTTCCAAATTTTGTTTTTGTACACTAGAGAGTTAATGCATATTTTCGTCTTGGCTAATTGCTGACACTGATAAATCAGTTGGCAGTAAGTCGTAAAGCTGCCAAAAATTTATTCCTAAATATAAATCTAAACGTAAAGTTGGAATTATATATATTAACGAATTCAGACCGAGGGTTTAACAAAAAAAAAATAAAAACACAGTTGTTTTAAGTTTATTAGTTAAACACTTTTTTTATTTTCTTCCAAAGGAAGAACTAGAGCCTTTAGATTAGGGTTTGATAACAGACTTTAGCGAAACTGAAAGTTTACTGAACTACTGCTTAGATGCGTGCCTGGGTTTATATAGGCAAAGTGGGTGTTAAGAGAGCAAACTCTTTAAGAGAGTTTGGCTAATTTGATTCTAATGTTCTCTTTAAGAGAGTTTGGCTGATTTGACTTTAATGTTCTCTCATTGAGAGAAGGAGAGGTTCCCGAAAAATAGAGGTAATTGGAGAATCCTGAGACAAGTGCCTGAGCGGAAACTCGGGTGATAAAGTTTTGTTATTTCAGTTGGCTCGCTGTAAACATTGGGCGGAGACCCGGGTGATGAAGCTTTATTATTTCAGTTGGCTCGCTGTAAACATTGGGGCTAGCCAAGTGATCGAATTGGGGGGACAATTATTTGGGTAATCGGGTTCGAGCAATTATTTGTTATTGTTTTTAGATTTATGATCTGTGGGAACCAAAGTTAATCTTTGATTACATATTGTGCTTATACGTTAATGTGTGTATGTGCGTTTTACAATAATGTGCGTGTGTGTGTGGAATTGGGGAGTTTAAAGTGTGGGTGTAGAATGGATATGTAACTTCCCCATCCTTAAGAAAAAGGCCTGTCCTCAGGCAATAACTTTAGGGTACAATACAGGGATACTTACTGAAGGTACATTATTTTCTGTTTCAGGACTTATGATTGTTTCATTTTCTGGATTTTGATTTTTGAATTTTACAATTAATTTTTGTGGTATAGTCTTATATTTATAAATGAAGTATAATGCTGCGATTATAATTATTATTACTAATGTTGTAACTGTTATTATTTGGAAGACATTACTAGTTTGAGTGTGTTGTGCAATTATTTCTTTTGCCGAAATGTATTCAAGTGGTTCAAGTTTTGTTACATTATTGTAATATATAAAAGAGCTCCTTCTCCATGTAATCTAATATTACGTCCGCTGACATTTTTTAACTGCCTTAAGGCACACAAACTTTGAGAAGTGATCCAGCACTATAAAAATACATATTTTTCCACCGCGTGAACGTGGATAAGGCCCAAGAAAGTCAATATAAAGGCGCTGAAAGAACCTTTGACTCTCAATTAACTTTCTCATTGGGGGTCGAAGTACTTTGTTCGGTGCTTTTGAAGTTTTGGAAACTTCACAATTGTTGATAAAAGCCTTTACATCTTCCACCAATCCTGGCCAGAAATAATATTTTCTCAACCTCTCAATGGTTTTGTGAATACCTCCATGTGCACATAATACCGAGTCATGTGCTTTGGCTATGACTTCCTTTGTCATTGCCTTCGGTATCCACAGCTTCCAAACATAAACGTCGTGTAAGACCTCGCCATTAGTATGTTCAGTTCGCCGATACACATACCCATCCTCAATTTTTAAATCGGGAAACTTTGCTTGCATGGTCTCAATTCGTTCTCTAAATTTCACATACTGTTCAGAGACGAAATGTGGGGATTTTAAATGCACTAATATACCGTCTTGACCGTCCACTGACGCTATATTTTCTACGGTAATACGTGACAAAGTATCCGGCACCACATTAAGCTTTCCCTTCCTATAGCCTTGTAATTTTAACGCCCACCTTGCTAATCTACTGCTCAGGTCAGTTTGAGTCATCAACCATTTTAGCGACGCGTGATCAGTGATAATTGTAAATTCATGGCCTTCGACATATGGCCGAAAAGTTTTTAGACAAACCAGAGTAGCTAGGCATTCCTGCTCAGTTACCGAATATGCTTGCTGTGCTTTGTTTAATTTCTTGTAGACATAAGCGATAGGCATTTCATCGCCCTCTTCTGATACTTGAACCAACACCCCTCCTACTCCTGTTTTACAAGCGTCGCAATGGATAAAGAACGGCTTTGAGAAGTCTGGCCTTTGCAGGATTGGTGCTTCACTGAGTTTTGATTTTAAATTATCAAAAGCAGACAATGCCTCAGCCGTAAAAGAAAACTGTTTTTTTTTATAGATAACAGGTCTGTTAAGGGAGCTGTTACATCAGCAAAGTTTGCGATAAATTTGCGATACCGGCCACATAAGCCCAAGAAACTCCTCAATGCTTTTTTTGTTTTAGGAACTGGGAAGTTCTTTATTGCTGAAATCTTTTCGGGATCAGTCCTTATGCCTCCATTTCCCACTATGTGTCCCAAATAGTTAACCTCTCGTCTACAAAAATGACTTTTTCCAACATTGATCGTCAAATTTGCTCGTCTGAGATTGTTTGCAACTTCCTTAAGGACGTCTAAATGTCGTTCGAAATCCGCTGACACCACCAGCAAATCATCTAAATAAATAAAAACCTCATTTCGTAACTGAGGAGAGATGACTTTGTTCATTAAGCGTGACATTGTTTGCGGTGCATTGCAAAGCCCAAAAGGCATTACTTTAAATTGGTAAAGTGGGCGTCCGGGGACTGTAAAAGCAGTTTTAGGTCGAGAATTTATGTCTAAGGGTATCTGCCAAAAATCGTCTTTTAAATCTAGACTGGTTATGAATTTAGCTCTAGGCAATCTGCTAAGTATACCCCCAATTTGAGGCAGAGGAAACGAATCCTTTTCCGTTACTGAGTTTATTTTCCGACTGTCTAGGCATAATCGAATCTTTCCTGGCTTATTAACAATTACAATTGGCGAGGACCATGCGCTTTCCGATTCCTCGATCACCTCTAACTGCAACATCCTGTCTACTTCGGTATACATAAGTTTCTCCATGGCGACACTGGATAATGTCTCTGTTCTATCGGCTTAGCTATTTCTACATCTATATTATGTGATAATATGGTTGTTTTACCTAATCCTTCCTCTGCAAAAGATGGAAATAATTTTATAACTGTTTCCAAATTTTGTTTTTGTACACTAGAGAGTTAATGCATATTTTCGTCTTGGCTAATTGCTGACACTGATAAATCAGTTGGCAGTAAGTCGTAAAGCTGCCAAAAATTTATTCCTAAATATAAATCTAAACGTAAAGTTGGAATTATATATATTAACGAATTCAGACCGAGGGTTTAACAAAAAAAAAATAAAAACACAGTTGTTTTAAGTTTATTAGTTAAACACTTTTTTTATTTTCTTCCAAAGGAAGAACTAGAGCCTTTAGATTAGGGTTTGATAACAGACTTTAGCGAAACTGAAAGTTTACTGAACTACTGCTTAGATGCGTGCCTGGGTTTATATAGGCAAAGTGGGTGTTAAGAGAGCAAACTCTTTAAGAGAGTTTGGCTAATTTGATTCTAATATTCTCTTTAAGAGAGTTTGGCTGATTTGACTTTAATGTTCTCTCATTGAGAGAGGGAGAGGTTCCCGAAAAATAGAGGTAATTGGAGAATTATTTCAGTTGGCTCGCTGTAAACATTGGGACTAGCCAAGTGATCGAATTGGGGGACAATAGCTTTATTATTTCAGTTGGCTCGCTGTAAACATTGGGGCTAGCCAAGTGATCGAATTGGGGGACAATTATTTGGGTAATCGGGTTCGAGCAATTATTTGTTATTGTTTTTAGATTTATGATCTGTGGGAACCAAAGTTAATCTTTGATTACATATTGTGCTTATACGTTAATGTGTGTATGTGCGTTTTACAATAATGTGCGTGTGTGTGTGGAATTGGGGAGTTTAAAGTGTGGGTGTAGAATGGATATGTAACTTCCCCATCCTTAAGAAAAGGCCTGTCCTCAGGCAATAACTTTAGGGTACAATACAGGGATACTTACTGAAGGTACATTATTTTCTGTTTCAGGACTTATGATTGTTTCATTTTCTGGATTTTGATTTTTGAATTTTACAATTAATTTTTGTGGTATAGTCTTATATTTATAAATGAAGTATAATGCTGCGATTATAATTATTATTACTAATGTTGTAACTGTTATTATTTGGAAGACATTACTAGTTTGAGTGTGTTGTGCAATTATTTCTTTTGCCGAAATGTATTCAAGTGGTTCAAGTTTTATTACATTAGTGTTTACATAGATAGTTTGAGTGTAGTCTAACATTGTGTTGGTAATTAAAATTTCTTCTAACTAAATGGAACAATTAAATGCTTTTATCATGTTATTACCTTCTATTATAATTTCTCTATTGATACAATTTTGGTTTAACGTAGTTTTGGGAAGATTCCAAGTTGTGATTATATTAGGTTCAACATATTTTATTTCAAAATCAGAACGTGTTTTACTGTATCTACATTGTGTTGAGACTGGGTTAAGTATACCTGTTATGCATTTATTTATGACCAAGCTTTGAGAACTTGCTATGAAAGTTTGGTTATAATGCGAAAAATATTGGTCATGTATTGTTTCAGTTAGTATGTTATTATTTTTTTCGGGGTATGGTATTATTTCGAAAATAGGTGTTTTATTATTATTTCTCTCGGAATGTGGGATATTATCAAAATTTCGTTAGTGTCAGATTTAAGCCAAGCAGAAGTTTTGATATTAAGAATTTTTTCAGAATTAACGTGAGTAAGGGAATCATGTTTTAAAAGTTTTGGATTGAAGATACCTAAGCGTGTCAGTTGCATACCAAGTTCTATGTCTTCTATGTATTCGGTGAATTGTTGTAAGTTGCAAATTAGTAAGGCTAACATTTGTTCTCCTTCAAAATTATTGTTTAAATGATTGGTTCATTCTATTCCTTCATAGATGTCTTCTATTACATGGTTGAGTTCGCTTATTTGTACATTGTTTTTGGAAATGTTACCTATTGTTGTTGTAATTCTTCTTTATCTTCTTGATCTAATGTGCCGAATAAGTATTTGTAAATAGTTCCCATAAAATTTGCAAGACCGCGTTTGTTACGCTTTGCAATTCTAATGCCATTCATTTCTCTATTGAGTTTCTCTGTTAGGTACTGAATTTGTGGTAAATTTTCAAAGACTTGTGTTTGTTTGATAAGTTCTTCATAAATTATTTCGGTTTTAGTTAAATTAATAGATAAGTAATGATATTCATAATTTATAGGTAAATCAATTGATCCGGTTTGAATGATTAAGTAGCCGTTTTTGGCCTGGATACGGGTTACTTCTAGGTTTTCGTGCTAATTGTTGATAGTAGGCATAACATGATTATCATGATCGGGAGTAAGCCTGGAATTATCATTATTATATTTACTTTTATTAATTTTCTTTTTCTTTTTAGGCCATGGATTTAAAAAAAATACATGGTCTATTAGGTTTGTCGGAATGTGCGTAACAGGCAGAAGGAGACATCTGCGACCCAATAAAGTATATATATTCTAGCTCAGGATCACTAGCCGAGTCGATCTAGCCATGTCTGTCTGTCCGTCTGTCTGTCTGTCCGTCTGTATGAGCGTCTGATTCTCAGCTATTAAGAAAGCTTAAGACTCCAAATCTGGCATGGAGATTTCTGTATATCCTAGGCAGTAAACGTCGTTTTCAAATTTCGGGTACCACGCCCACCGCCCCCGTAAATTAGAAATTTAATTTGAAATGCGATTAATAATCAAAGTATTAAAGTGTTAACTTTCTGCGTTGGCATACATCTAGATAAATACGTTGTGAACCAATTCTATAAATCGCAACCCGATCGGCTAATAAACATAGAAGTTACACGAGTTAACATTTTCTATTGATTTGTGATGCCTTGCCTGCAAGCTGCCTTGCCAGCCACGTGCTTTTTCCATCTTTTTAATGCGAAAATGGTTATGTGTGTGTATGAGATCGAAATAGTATTTTAGCTGCATAGCGAATAATTGCACAATAGTCAAGCAAAGGGATGGAGGTTCGAACCCCTCGGGAAGGCGGGTAGATTTTATTTAGTGTTGCACTGTAAGAAGTTTTTTTTCATCATTATAAAATTTGATTTCATTTATAAAATTTCAACAAATAAACTTATTATATATAAATGAATAACATTCGTCTTTCTTGTGTCCATTCAATCCAGTATTAGTGTTATTGTTGTACAAGACAAATATGACATTTTTGAGGAAATGGTCTAAAAATGCAATTTTAACGGACGCGGACCGCAGCGACGGTAGTCTAGTTGTTAGGATGACGAACTCCTATGCAAACGGCCAGGGTTCGATTCCCCACGGCGAAAAGAGAATTTAGCTATTTTCATTTTTTTTGTGTTGTATTTTATATTTGTTTACATTTATATTTATAAAGCATATATATTTTTTTCCAATTTATTTATATTTATCTAATAAATTAAATATTATTATTTTGCCTTTTAATATGTTGTGCATGTTGTACTTATGCGTGCATGCATACAATACATGCACGCGTAGCTCACACATGCATACATATACATATGCGTGTGAGGCAATACACAAAACATGAGGACTTCTAAATTAAAGAAGAAGCAGTTGACGCTGGTGTGTGTGTATGTAACGTTTTTTGGCATGCGCCAAAAATTCACATATCTCTCTCTCGTTTTAACTTATGCTATCGACTCTTGCTTTTTCGTTATATTAATTTCTGTTTTTATAATATTAAAAATTTTATTTCTGCGTGTGTGTGTGGAATTGGGGAGTTTAAAGTGTGGGTGTAGAATGGATATGTAACTTCCCCATCCTTAAGAAAAAGGCCTGTCCTCAGGCAATAACTTTAGGGTACAATACAGGGATACTTACTGAAGGTACATTATTTTCTGTTTCAGGACTTATGATTGTTTCATTTTCTGGATTTTGATTTTTGAATTTTACAATTAATTTTTGTGGTATAGTCTTATATTTATAAATGAAGTATAATGCTGCGATTATAATTATTATTACTAATGTTGTAACTGTTATTATTTGGAAGACATTACTAGTTTGAGTGTGTTGTGCAATTATTTCTTTTGCCGAAATGTATTCAAGTGGTTCAAGTTTTGTTACATTATTGTAATATATAAAAGAGCTCCTTCTCCATGTAATCTAATACGTGACAAAGTATCCGGCACCACATTAAGCTTTCCCTTCCTATAGCCTTGTAATTTTAACGCCCACCTTGCTAATCTACTGCTCAGGTCAGTTTGAGTCATCAACCATTTTAGCGACGCGTGATCAGTGATAATTGTAAATTCATGGCCTTCGACATATGGCCGAAAAGTTTTTAGACAAACCAGAGTAGCTAGGCATTCCTGCTCAGTTACCGAATATGCTTGCTGTGCTTTGTTTAATTTCTTGTAGACATAAGCGATAGGCATTTCATCGCCCTCTTCTGATACTTGAACCAACACCCCTTCTACTCCTGTTTTACAAGCGTCGCAATGGATAAAGAACGGCTTTGAGAAGTCTGGCCTTTGCAGGATTGGTGCTTCACTGAGTTTTGATTTTAAATTATCAAAAGCAGACAATGCCTCAGCCGTAAAAGAAAACTGTTTTTTTATAGATAACAGGTCTGTTAAGGGAGCTGTTACATCAGCAAAGTTTGCGATAAATTTGCGATACCGGCCACATAAGCCCAAGAAACTCCTCAATGCTTTTTTTGTTTTAGGAACTGGGAAGTTCTTTATTGCTGAAATCTTTTCGGGATCAGTCCTTATGCCTCCATTTCCCACTATGTGTCCCAAATAGTTAACCTCTCGTCTACAAAAATGACTTTTTCCAACATTGATCGTCAAATTTGCTCGTCTGAGATTGTTTGCAACTTCCTTAAGGACGTCTAAATGTCGTTCGAAATCCGCTGACACCACCAGCAAATCATCTAAATAAATAAAAACCTCATTTCGTAACTGAGGAGAGATGACTTTGTTCATTAAGCGTGACATTGTTTGCGGTGCATTGCAAAGCCCAAAAGGCATTACTTTAAATTGGTAAAGTGGGCGTCCGGGGACTGTAAAAGCAGTTATAGGTCGAGAATTTATGTCTAAGGGTATCTGCCAAAAATCGTCTTTTAAATCTAGACTGGTTATGAATTTAGCTCTAGGCAATCTGCTAAGTATACCCCCCAATTTGAGGCAGAGGAAACGAATCCTTTTCCGTTACTGAGTTTATTTTCCGACTGTCTAGGCATAATCGAATCTTTCCTGGCTTATTAACAATTACAATTGGCGAGGACCATGCGCTTTCCGATTCCTCGATCACCTCTAACTGCAACATCCTGTCTACTTCGGTATACATAAGTTTCTCCATGGCGACACTGGATAATGTCTCTGTTCTATCGGCTTAGCTATTTCTACATCTATATTATGTGATAATATGGTTGTTTTACCTAATCCTTCCTCTGCAAAAGATGGAAATAATTTTATAACTGTTTCCAAATTTTGTTTTTGTACACTAGAGAGTTAATGCATATTTTCGTCTTGGCTAATTGCTGACACTGATAAATCAGTTGGCAGTAAGTCGTAAAGCTGCCAAAAATTTATTCCTAAATATAAATCTAAACGTAAAGTTGGGGTCACCAAATGTTTAGAGGAAAACCGAATGTCCACCTTTGCACTAATTGCCAACAAAAAGTTCTTGCTTGTTCAATTGTTTATTTTAGTTAATCTTCACTTGTTGCAATTTTAATAGTCGAATTATAGAATAGACGCGTGTGTACATGACCAGTAGATGTGTAAGAATGGTAAAGAATGTAATGATCAATGCTAGAGCAACTAGCTTTTTTAAGCATGTACATAACAGAGTCATAACAGAGTTGCAGTCAAAACAAACAGTGGCGCGAAGCATTTACATTTAAATATAAACTAAACATAAAGTTCGGGTTCTGCTCCCGACATACTCCCCCGTTGGAAGTGATCACTTTCAACCGATATGGTCCGAAAGAGGCAGAACTGCAAGCTTGGTTACAGCTCGCTTGATCAGGCCAACCGAGGTTTGAACCATGGCTACCCTGGGAACGCCATCATCGCCTGGTATTGTGGACTCCACCTTGCCGAGCCTCCATTTTAGTGCAGGAAGATTTTCATCCTTGAGCAGCACTAAGGAGCCAGCCTTGAGGGCCGTTCGCGAAGTTTTCCATTTGCTGCGCTCCTGAAGAATCGTCAGATATTCGGTACTCCATTTGCGCCAGAAATTTTGACGCATTTGGCATACGCGTTGCCAGCGATTGAGACGCCCTTCCTTCAAATGGGTGATGTCAGGCTCATCTATAGCTGTGAACGTAGACCCAATGAGAAAGTGTGCAGGCGTTAGAAAGCTTGAGTCGTCTGGGCTTTTTGAAATTGCATAGAGTGGGCGAGAATTAAGAATTGCCGAAATTTCATAGACTAGAGTACGAAGTTCATCGAGAGCTAAAACAGAAGACCCAGCAGCACGAAAGAAGTGATATTTGGCAGACTTGACTGCCGCCTCCCATAATCCACCAAAATGTGGAGATCGGGGCGGTATAAAGTTCCAATCAATTCCATTAGCTAGACAAACTTCCGATACAGCGCTGTTGTGCGGGTCGCTTAAGAATAATTCTCTCAGTTCAGCTAATTCGTTTTTAGCGCCAACGAAGTTTGTTCCGTTGTCTGTCCAGATAACGCGTGGTTTGCCCCTGATACTTATAAAGCGTCTCAGAGCAGCAATAAATGATGTTGTCGTTAGGTCCTTGACGACTTCGAGATGAGTAGCTTTAGTACTGAAGCAGATAAAAATGGATATGTAGCACTTTTCAGGTGCCTTATTCCTGGTCTCTGGCTTGTAAAGAAAAGGTCCACAGTAATCGATTCCTGTTGTGTGGAACGCTGGATTTGGACGAACGCGATCTGCTGGCAGCCTGCCCATAATATGCTCGGCATATCGTGGCTTCAGGCGAAAGCATCTCAAGCACTTATTGATGACGCTGGCCACAGTTTTGATTCCTCCAATTGGCCAATATGCCTGCCTTATTGTTGCGAGAAGACTTCTTGGGCCTGCATGCAGCAACTTTTGGTGATAATGCACGATGATTGCATTTGTGACCGGGTGCCCTTTAGGAAGCAAAATAGGATGACGCGCGTCGTTGCGAATTGTGTAGCCTGCCTCCAACTCTGATGAGTCCATTTCCGTCGATGAATGGGTAGAGAGAAAGCAAATTGCTTTTTGGCTGGAAGCGACTTCTTTGAGGAAAGCATCGCTTTGGCAAAGGCGACTTCTTGTATGTTTTTAACAAAAAGATATGTGCCCATGCGCAGATCCTCGACGGTCAAATTGAGCGTAGCTGGAGTGCATTTCTTCGATAAAGTGAGCCAAAATTTGCGAACATAAGCAAAAATTCGTTGCAAAGAAGTGAACGAGTTTTGATATTTGCAAAAACTGGTTAAATCGTATTTTGTTGTGGTGATCAGCACCTTGCGACGGCGTTCTGGCAAGTCGACATCTGGCAGCACGTTTGTAGGCCACTTGGATTTGGGCTCGTTAAGAAACTGAGGACCATGTTTCCACAGCTTGTTATTCATCAATTCCTTTGGTGTGCAGCCTCGAGATAGTATGTCAGATGGGTTACAGGCTGTTGGCACGTGATGCCAAGTCATTTCCTGAGTTAACTCCTGTATTCTACTGACGCGATTTGAAACAAATACGTTGAATTCCGATGGCGATGATCGAATCCATGAGAGCGTTATTGTAGAGTCGGACCAGCAATGGTATTCACATTGAAATGGAACAATGCGAGCGAGATTAGCGACCAATTCAGCTAGAACCAATGCAGCTGACAATTCCAACTTTGGTATCGTAAGAGTTTTCAAAGGGGCGACTCTAGATTTTGAGCATAAAAGATGTGTTGATATTGAGTCCTGTGATTCCGAACGAAGGTAAATACAAGCGCCGTATGCCAGGCTGCTTGCATCACAAAATGCATGAATTTGAAATGATGCTGCAGGAATCATCGCGTACCGTGGAAATTTGAGTGCACTGACAATGGAAAGTTGAGAGAAAAGCTGGCTCCATGCTGATTGTAGCTCTGCTGGCATTGCGTCGTCCCAGTTGAGTTGATGTTTCCATAATGTTTGGATAAATATTTTGGCCTTTGTAATGATAGGCGCAATTAAGCCAAGCGGATCGTAAGTTCTGGCGACTGTGGATAGAACAGCGCGCTTGGTGGCTGGTCCATCCGGCAAAATTTTTGAAAAATTGAATAAGAAGTTGTCAGAACTGACGTTCCATACCAGCCCCAAGGCTTTCGCGATTCCATTTCGATCATCAAATGTTAGCAGCTTCTCCTTATCCTCTTCGAGTTCACCATCGAGCACGGCTGATTCATTAGAGCACCATTTGCGAATGGGGAATTGGCCACGGCTGAGCAGCCCCTTGACCTGGCGTTTAATTTCCACTACGTCTTCAATGCTGTCTCCACCAGACATAAGGTCGTCTACGTAGAAGTCTCTCTGAACGATCCTCGAGCCAATAGGGAACGTTTCCTCCTCATCAAGTGCTAGCTGATGCATAGTCCTTATTGCCAGAAACGCTGCGGATTTGGTACCATATGTGAGTGTGTCCAATTTGTATGCTTTTATGTCATCTTCTGAGTTATCGCGCCATAAAATTATCTGTAAGTATTCATCAGGATGAGAAACTTTGACACATCTGTACATTTTGCATATATCTCCGCATAAAGCTATTTTGAAAAATCGAAATCTGAGCAATGTGGTGAATATTGTGGCTTGAATTGTGGGTCCCGCCAGCAATAGATCATTCAGAGAGTAGCCAGAGGTCGATTTTGCCGATCCATCGAAGACAACCCGAAGTTTTGTAGTTGTGCTATCGAGCTTCTGGACGCAGTGGTGCGGCAAGTAAAATTTGGGTGCCTTGCACTTATCAGAAACAAGAGACATGTGACCTAAGCTGAGGTATTCTTGAATAAATGCAGCGTATTGCGATTTGATGTTGGGATCCTTGGCCAGCTTTGTCTCCAAGCCCCTGAATCTGCGCAAAGCACGATGGTAAGAATTTCCGAGCATGCAAACATCTGTTTTAAATGGAAGCTTGACCGAGTATTGTCCATTTTCAAGACGAGTGTGATTTTGCTTGAAGAAATCCTCACAAAAAGAGTCCTCTTCAGACATCGAAGCTGAAGAAGCATAGTTTTCGATCTCCCAAAACCGTTTGACTAAATCCTCGAGCGAAGAGTCTTGAATTTGTTGAGTTGTCGCCTTGGTAAGAGAAACTAGCGATGAACGTTTAATGTTTGAATGTGAGATTCCGCCAGATACCGTCCAACCCAGTTTGGTTTCATGCAGAATCAGTTTGCTGTCCAAAATGCGTATTTGCCCAGTGCAAATTAAGTCGAAGAACAGGCCTGCTCCGATGAGCAAGTCGATGCGTTGAGATTTGTGAAAATTCGGATCAGCAAGAATGACGTTGGCAGGTATCTGGAAAGTACTTTTGTTGAAATCATGTTGCGGCTGGTAGTCCGTGATGGTTCGTGTCACGACGGCTACAAATGAGGCTCCATAGCCAGCGTTTTGCGACTTGACAACGATGTCTACTGCCTTATCAGAGTCTAGCGCAGATTCTCAATATCTTGAGTAACTTTTCTGGTGATCGGTTGTGTTCTGCATAGCTCCTGGTATTTTTACTTGTTTTTGTACATTTTAATTTATACACTAATACTAATTTTGGTGAACTTATTGCTCTAACCCTGTGCCTATTAACAAGTGCTATTAACTCGGTGCTAGTGCTTATATTTTTCACACAATTTAATCTTTTACTTTGGTGATTTAATTTTTCTTGCGCTTCTTTGGCGTCATTGTTGTTTTTGTTTGAGTACTTACTCTTACTCTCGTGTACTCCCACGCTCTCTTGCTCTACGCTGTTTACGCTCTCGCTCTGCTTACCCTCTGTTGTTGTTTTGTTTGAGTGCATTCTCTCTCATTCTCAACCGCTCAGATCGTAACAGCTGAGCTTGTATTTCTAGCTTGTGCACTTGCGTTGGGTACAAACTAACATACTAACTGTTTCTCTCATTTATTGTTCTGCCTATTCCTATTTTCTTTTCTTTGCATTTTTTGGAGTTCCCTACGTTTGTTCGGGTACATCAATTTATACAAATAGTTAACGTTCGGCTTTAAATCTTTAAATCTTTATTTTTTATTTCACATTTTATTTTTCATTTTTTAAACATTTCAAAAATGCTGCCTTGCTGTGCATCTAATTGCAAATGCGCTGCTGATCCCAATGCCGATTACATTGGCTGCTGGCTGTGCGATAATTTCATGCACGTAAAATGCGCTGGCCTCTCTTTAAAGATCAGAGATGCAATTAATAAAAACATCGGCCTTAAATGGTCATGTGATAATTGTCGTGTGGGCGAACTTGAGCTTCGTAAAGTTTTTACAAAAACTTCTCTCGGTTTTTCCCGTATTCGCTCTCTTTTCACGAATCTCATGTCCGAGTTTACGGATCTTGAGACTCATCATAACGCCTTTAATGCCAAAAAAAACTTTCTCCTACACCAGTGGCAGTTGATCACTCAAATGTTCCTCTTCAAGCAACATCTGAAACATCTTCAGTCCCTCTTCTTCCCACGAACGACCCTCTTTTGATGAGTTTTAACTCTCCACTCCCGTCCTGCTCTGGGAAAACCATTGGAAGGGATATTTCTGTCTTGCCAACTTCAAATAAAAAAAAGACAAGACAACTTTAGGGGTTGACCCTCTTCCGTTGCCTATCTTGCCTAGCTCCAGTCAGAGCAAAAACAAGATAGCCACGACCAATTTACCGGCAAACACTATACAGAGTGTAAAACCTCTTGTTGCGGTGAAGCCGAAGAAAGTAGTGTTTGTCTCCCGATTGGCCCCTGACACTACTAGTGAGGATGTACAATCGTATATCCTTTCAAAATCACATATACCAAATATGTTGGTTGAGAAGTTTAACTTCAAATTTTCGCGGGACATATCTTCATTCAAGATAAGTCTCCCAGCAGAGCATTTCCCAGCTGTTTGCTGTGGTACTTTTTGGCCGCCCGACCTAATTGTTAAGGAGTTCACTCCAAAACAAAGAAGCCGAACCGCCGTATCCCTGCCAACGTTATCAATTTCATCCCCAACCAAGACCTCCAGAACTCCAAAAGATGGAATGCATGCAAAAAACTAATATCGCATCTTTCTATTGCCTATCAAAACGTTAGAGGTCTTAACACTAAGATTTCTAATCTTTTTTGTTGATAGCTCATCTTTTGATTTCAAAATACTAATACTTACTGAAACCTGGTTAAAGCCTACCATAAGTAACTTAGAACTTTTTCCCAATAAATACACTACCTTCAGATGTGACCGTCTATCACGATCTGGTGGTGGTGTTCTTATTGCTGTTGAATCAGACATGTCGTCAGAAATTGTTTTGACGCTTTGTCCACCTCACGTTGAATTTGTGTGTGTAAAAATAAGCATGAATCAAATTTCAATTTATATAACTTGCTCCTATATTCCTCCTTCTTCTGAACTTTCTTTGTATGCAGAACATCTTTCCTGCATTCAATCTATTGAATCTAAACTTTTGGACAGAGATTACCTCTTGGTTTTTGGCGACTTTAACTTGCCCCAAGTCTCATGGTCCTCTCAAGCCAATTGTTTAATTCCCTCAGTGTATAATTCATTTATTAATAGCCTTTATGAATTATGCTTGTCTCAAATTAACCCTTTTCGTAACATCAGTGACAATACTCTTGACTTGATTTTTGTCTCTGATTCTTTATCTAACACGATTTTTAGAATCGATCCTCTAGTTCTTCCTGAAGATCCTTATCACCCCACACTTAATATATTACTAGAATTGTTTACTCCAGTGCAAACGTCAATAGTTATACCTAACTTAAAATCGCGTTGCTTTCGCAAAACTGATTTTGTTAAGCTTAACTATCTTATTTCAACTCATGATTGGTCTTTATTTTATTCATGTTCAAATTTAAATTCTTGCATCGCATATTTTTATAAAGCCTTAAATGCATTTTTTGATGTTTGTGTTCCGTGTGCGTATCCGGCAAAGTCTAACTGGCTTCCGTGGTATACACGTGAACTACTAAGATTAAAAAATGTTAAATCCCGGCTTTATAAAAATTTACTTCTTCGGGTAATCCCTCTGATTATACCCGATACATAGTTGCAAAGACAAATTTTAGCACTTGCAACAGTTTATCTTACAAAAAATATTTAAATCGTTGTCGACTTGAATTTGCACGTAACCCTAAACAATTCTATAACTTTGTTAACATTAAACGAAAATCCAATAGTTTCCCACCTTATTTTTTATATGAAAACAAGAAAGCAACCAGTGATCAAGACGCTGCTGATCTGTTTGCAGACTTTTTTTCAATCTACCTATTCCTCTACTAACTTCGACAATAATCTTCCATATCCGTACTTAACTCAAAGATCAAATTCCATTTCTTGTGATATGATCGATGAGGAATCATTACGGACTAATCTATGCTCTATTAATCAAATCTTCTCTCCCGGCCCTGACGGAGTACCAGGATGCGTACTTAGATTTTGTGCCAATAGCTTATTTAGACCCATTTTCAAGTTATTTAACTTGTCTTTAGCATCTTGTACGTTTCCTCCAATCTGGAAAGAATCTTTTTCGATCCCTCTTCATAAAAACGGGTCTAAGTCTGAAGTAATGAATTATAGGTGCATTTCCAAATTATCCTCTATTCCAAAGTTGTTGGAAAAAATTATTACTGTGGAGTTAACACATAAGTGCAAGTCACTTATTTCGCCACATCAACATGGCTTTGTAAAATCTCGATCTACTACCACGAATCTTCTGGAATTCACCTCAATAATTAATAAAGGTTTTCAGAAGAAAATGCAAACTGATGTGGTCTACACAGACTTCAGCAAAGCATTTGATTCAGTAAATCACTTACTTCTTCTTCATAAGCTTAATCTTATTGGTTTTTCCTACCCATTGCTCCGTTGGATCTCCAATTACTTAACTTGTAGGTCCCAAAGAGTACTTTTCAAATGTTTGCTATCTAAGCCTATCTCTGTATCCTCTGGTGTTCCTCAGGGCAGTCATCTTGGGCCTCTACTCTTTAATCTATTTATAAATGATCTTCCCTCTGTTCTACACTATTCTAATATTCTAATGTATGCTGATGATGTGAAACTTTGCTTAACATACAATGAACTGACCGCTAATTCACTTCAAGTCGATATTGACTCATTTTTTACTTGGTGTAGCCGTAATTTGCTATATTTAAACTGTTCGAAGTGCAAGGTCATGTCATTTTATAGAAGTAATTCTCACGTTATCAACTATACCCTTGATCACTTTCCACTTAACAGAATTTTTGAGGTAATGGATCTTGGAATTCTTTTTGATCATAAGTTGAAATTTGATAGTCATATAACACACATTATCAATAAGGCGTATCGGGCTCTTGGCTTCATTAAAAGATGGGCTAAAGAATTTGAAGACCCTTATACGACAAAATTGTTATATACTTCTCTTGTTCGCCCGATTTTGGAATATGGATCCTGTGTATGGTCTCCTCAATACCAGGTCCATCAAGACAGAATTGAGTCTGTCCAAAAACAATTTTTGCTCTTTGCTTTGCGTCGCTTTAACTGGGTTTCTAGCGTAGATTTACCACCTTACTCAAGCAGACTCCTGCTAATTAACCTACCCTCCTTAACTAACCGTCGTATTATGCTAGGTGTTATGGTCATAATAAAACTAATAAAATACGACATCGACTCTCCTTTCCTGCTTAACCAACTAAACTTTTGTGTTCCTTCTAGGGTTACACGAAATTTTTTACCACTTTCTTTGAGCTTTTGTACTAATAACTATAGCTTGCATGATTCTTTTAGAGTTCTCTGTGCCGATTACAATAAGCTTTTTAGAATAATCAATACGGAATCCTCCCTCTCATCTATCAAATTATCTATTTTAAATTATCTAACCTTTTCACCTAACAACAATTAACTATACATCCTAACAACTAATACTAATCTACCGATCTGATTGGGTTTTACTGGGTTTTCCCCAATCCTTTGCAGCAAATGCTGGATCGTTTTCTTTTATATTTCCCAGCCTAAATTTTAAAATATAAATATATTTTTAATTAATTTATACTGTTTTTAAAAAAAAAAATTCAATTCATAATTTTCTTTTTTTAATTTTAATTATAACTAATTTTAATTTAAACTTAAAAAATTAATTCTAATTTCAAGTCGACTGCCTTAGTTGACGTTAAATAAATAAATAAATAAAAAAAAAAACATTCCCGAGATTGCTACATGTGATCGACGAGTTTTTAGCTGTAGTTGATTTGCGAAACGAGTAGTGATAAAATTCAGCTGAGAAGCAGAATCTAAAATTGCACGGCATTGAATGTGCTCTCCAAAACGATTTTGCACCAAAACTATGGCCGTAGCCAGCAACACGTAGTCATCAGGCATATCATTTGAGGCTTGGTGTGGAGGGCATGAAACCGAACTAGATATTAGCGAGGATGAGGCCTGACTTGAATCTGCCAGGGAGGAGCTGGGTGCCGAGTTGGCTGATATATGCAAGAGCGTGTGATGCCTCAATTGACACTGTCTGCAGCTACCTGATCTGCACTGTTGCAGCGTGTGCCCCTTGCGCAAACAATTTAAGCATAAGTGCATTTTCTTAGCTTCCTTATAGCGCAAATTGGGCGAGAGGTTCAAAAATCGAGTACATTTTGAAATATAATGCTCCCCAGAATCACAAAATACGCATGTTGCCTTTGTGTTCGATGTTGAGGACGAAGACAAAGTGATAAGAGAGTTTTTCGTAGATTTATGTGATGATTTTCCCACCTGGTTGCTAGGTGTTAGTGTTACCATAGCATTTTCGACGTTTTCCATAGCTCTGCATCTTTTTTCCAAAAACGAGGCCATTGTTTTCCATGCTGGAAGTTCGTTGGGTCCAATTGACTCCTCCCATCGCTCACGCGTGCGTTGATCAAGTTTCTGAGCGACGACATGAATCAAAAAACCATCCAAGATTTGAACAGGATCTGCTAACGTGTTGATGGCTCTTAAATGTGAGTTCATTTTGTCACTGAGCGTCCGCAAGCCAATAGCCGAGCCCTTCTCCACACCATTTAGCCCAAAAATTGCCTTTACGTGTGCCTGGAAATGAAACAACTTATTATCGAATCGATTACGAAGCAGATTAAGAGCAGTAGTATAGTTGTCTTCAGTCGGCTCAATTGAGCGTATGGTCTCCAATGCGACTCCCTCTAAGCAAGATAAGAGATGTTGGAATTTTTCAACCTTACTCATTTCCAAGTCGTCTTCGATAACTGTGGAGAAGATGGCGTAAAAGTGTGGCCAATCCATGTACGAGCCACTGAATTTGGCCAGTTGCAGCTGCGGAAGCCTTGATGATCGAACCGCGACGATGCTTGGCGTGTCGCTTGTAAAGTTACGCACTGCAGTAGAATTTAGAACGGGTGATTTGCGCTGCAACGACACGAGTTCACGAGACAGTGCAGACTTAACCTCAATGTATGCATCGTTGAAGTCAGCCCGCGTGTTTGAGGTTAACTCCGCAAGATCCATTTTTTCCAAGGCGACTTGCGCATCATTGAATTCCGTTTTCATCGTTTCCAGATACTCCAATCGAACTGTCGAACTTTGGTATAGAATAGACGCGTGTGTACATGACCAGTAGATGTGTAAGAATGGTAAAGAATGTAATGATCAATGCTAGAGCAACTAGCTTTTTTAAGCATGTACATAACAGAGTCATAACAGAGTTGCAGTCAAAACAAACAGTGGCGCGAAGCATTTACATTTAAATATAAACTAAGCATAAAGTTCGGGTTCTGCTCCCGACATACTCCCCCGTTGGAAGTGATCACTTTCAACCGATATGGTCCGAAAGAGGCAGAACTGCAAGCTTGGTTACAGCTCGCTTGATCAGGCCAACCGAGGTTTGAACCATGGCTACCCTGGGAACGCCATCATCGCCTGGTATCGTGGACTCCACATTGCCGAGCCTCCATTTTAGTGCAGGAAGATTTTCATCCTTGAGCAGCACTAAGGAGCCAGCCTTGAGGGCCGTTCGCGAAGTTTTCCATTTGCTGCGCTCCTGAAGAATCGTCAGATATTCGGTACTCCATTTGCGCCAGAAATTTTGACGCATTTGGCATACGCGTTGCCAGCGATTGAGACGCCCTTCCTTCAAATGGGTGATGTCAGGCTCATCTATAGCTGTGAACGTAGACCCAATGAGAAAGTGTGCAGGCGTTAGAAAGCTTGAGTCGTCTGGGCTTTCTGAAATTGCATAGAGTGGGCGAGAATTAAGAATTGCCGAAATTTCATAGACTAGAGTACGAAGTTCATCGAGAGCTAAAACAGAAGACCCAGCAGCACGAAAGAAGTGATATTTGGCAGACTTGACTGCCGCCTCCCATAATCCACCAAAATGTGGAGATCGGGGCGGTATAAAGTTCCAATCAATTCCATTAGCTAGACAAACTTCCGATACAGCGCTGTTGTGCGGGTCGCTTAAGAATAATTCTCTCAGTTCAGCTAATTCGTTTTTAGCGCCAACGAAGTTTGTTCCGTTGTCTGTCCAGATAACGCGTGGTTTGCCCCTGATACTTATAAAGCGTCTCAGAGCAGCAATAAATGATGCTGTCGTTAGGTCCTTGACGACTTCGAGATGAGTAGCTTTAGTACTGAAGCAGATAAAAATGGATATGTAGCACTTTTCAGGTGCCTTATTCCTGGTCTCTGGCTTGTAAAGAAATGGTCCACAGTAATCGATTCCTGTTGTGTGGAACGCTGGATTTGGACGAACGCGATCTGCTGGCAGCCTGCCCATAATATGCTCGGCATATCGTGGCTTCAGGCGAAAGCATCTCAAGCACTTATTGATGACGCTGGCCACAGTTTTGATTCCTCCAATTGGCCAATATGCCTGCCTTATTGTTGCGAGAAGACTTCTTGGGCCTGCATGCAGCAACTTTTGGTGATAATGCACGATGATTGCATTTGTGACCGGGTGCCCTTTAGGAAGCAAAATAGGATGACGCGCGTCGTAATCCAGTTGCGAATTGTGTAGCCTGCCTCCAACTCTGATGAGTCCATTTCCGTCGATGAATGGGTAGAGGGAAAGCAAATTGCTTTTGGCTGGAAGCGACTTCTTTGAGGAGAGCATCGCATAGTCTATGGCAAAGGCGACTTCTTGTATGTTTTTAACAAAGAGATATGTGCCCATGCGCAGATCCTCGACGGTCAAATTGAGCGTAGCTGGAGTGCATTTCTTCGATAAAGTGAGCCAAAATTTGCGAACATAAGCAAAAATTCGTTGCAAAGAAGTGAACGAGTTTTGATATTTGCAAAAACTGGTTAAATCGTATTTTGTTGTGGTGATCAGCACCTTGCGACGGCGTTCTGGCAAGTCGACATCTGGCAGCACGTTTGTAGGCCACTTGGATTTGGGCTCGTTAAGAAACTGAGGACCATGTTTCCACAGCTTGTCATTCATCAATTCCTTTGGTGTGCAGCCTCGAGATAGTATGTCAGATGGGTTACAGGCTGTTGGCACGTGATGCCAAGTCATTTCCTGAGTTAACTCCTGTATTCTACTGACGCGATTTGAAACAAATACGTTGAATTCCGATGGCGATGATCGAATCCATGAGAGCGTTATTGTAGAGTCGGACCAGCAATGGTATTCACATTGAAATGGAACAATGCGAGCGAGATTAGCGACCAATTCAGCTAGAACCAATGCAGCTGACAATTCCAACTTTGGTATCGTAAGAGTTTTCAAAGGGGCGACTCTAGATTTTGAGCATAAAAGATGTGTTGATATTGAGTCCTGTGATTCCGAACGAAGGTAAATACAAGCGCCGTATGCCAGGCTGCTTGCATCACAAAATGCATGAATTTGAAATGATGCTGCAGGAATCATCGCGTACCGTGGAAATTTGAGTGCACTGACAATGGAAAGTTGAGAGAAAAGCTGGCTCCATGCTGATTGTAGCTCTGCTGGCATTGCGTCGTCCCAGTTGAGTTGATGTTTCCATAATGTTTGGATAAATATTTTGGCCTTTGTAATGATAGGCGCAATTAAGCCAAGCGGATCGTAAGTTCTGGCGACTGTGGATAGAACAGCGCGCTTGGTGGCTGGTCCATCCGGCAAAATTTTTGAAAAATTGAATAAGAAGTTGTCAGAACTGACGTTCCATACCAGCCCCAAGGCTTTCGCGATTCCATTTCGATCATCAAATGTTAGCAGCTTCTCCTTATCCTCTTCGAGTTCACCATCGAGCACGGCTGATTCATTAGAGCACCATTTGCGAATGGGGAATTGGCCACGGCTGAGCAGCCCCTTGACCTGGCGTTTAATTTCCACTACGTCTTCAATGCTGTCTCCACCAGACATAAGGTCGTCTACGTAGAAGTCTCTCTGAACGATCCTCGAGCCAATAGGGAACGTTTCCTCCTCATCAAGTGCTAGCTTGTCCTTATTGCCAGAAACGCTGCGGATTTGGTACCATATGTGAGTGTGTCCAATTTGTATGCTTTTATGTCATCTTCTGAGTTATCGCGCCATAAAATTATCTGTAAGTATTCATCAGGATGAGAAACTTTGACACATCTGTACATTTTGCATATATCTCCGCATAGAGCTATTTTGAAAAATCGAAATCTGAGCAATGTGGTGAATATTGTGGCTTAAATTGTGGGTCCCGCCAGCAATAGATCATTCAGAGAGTAGCCAGAGGTTGATTTTGCCGATCCATCGAAGACAACCCGAAGTTTTGTAGTTGTGCTATCGAGCTTCTGGACGCAGTGGTGCGGCAAGTAAAATTTGGGTGCCTTGCACTTATCAGAAACAAGAGACATGTGACCTAAGCTGAGGTATTCTTGAATAAATGCAGCGTATTGCGATTTGATGTTGGGATCCTTGGCCAGCTTTGTCTCCAAGCCCCTGAATCTGCGCAAAGCACGATGGTAAGAATTTCCGAGCATGCAAACATCTGTTTTAAATGGAAGCTTGACCGAGTATTGTCCATTTTCAAGACGAGTGTGATTTTGCTTGAAGAAATCCTCACAAAAAGAGTCCTCTTCAGACATCGAAGCTGAAGAAGCATAGTTTTCGATCTCCCAAAACCGTTTGACTAAATCCTCGAGCGAAGAGTCTTGAATTTGTTGAGTTGTCGCCTTGGTAAGAGAAACTAGCGATGAACGTTTAATGTTTGAATGTGAGATTCCGCCAGATACCGTCCAACCCAGTTTGGTTTCCTGCAGAATCAGTTTGCTGTCCAAAATGCGTATTTGCCCAGTGCAAATTAAGTCGAAGAACAGGCCTGCTCCGATGAGCAAGTCGATGCGTTGAGATTTGTGAAAATTCGGATCAGCAAGAATGACGTTGGCAGGTATCTGGAAAGTACTTTTGTTGAAATCATGTTGCGGCTGGTAGTCCGTGATGGTTCGTGTCACGACGGCTACAAATGAGGCTCCATAGCCAGCGTTTTGCGACTTGACAACGATGTCTACTGCCTTATCAGAGTCTAGCGCAGATTCTCCGATTCCCGAGATTGCTACATGTGATCGACGAGTTTTTAGCTGTAGTTGATTTGCGAAACGAGTAGTGATAAAATTCAGCTGAGAAGCAGAATCTAAAATTGCACGGCATTGAATGTGCTCTCCAAAACGATTTTGCACCAAAACTATGGCCGTAGCCAGCAACACGTAGTCATCAGGCATATCATTTGAGGCTTGGTGTGGAGGGCATGAAACCGAACTAGATATTAGCGAGGATGAGGCCTGACTTGAATCTGCCAGGGAGGAGCTGGGTCAGAGTTGGCTGATATATGCAAGAGCGTGTGATGCCTCAATTGACACTGTCTGCAGCTACCTGATCTGCACTGTTGCAGCGTGTGCCCCTTGCGCAAACAATTTAAGCATAAGTGCATTTTCTTAGCTTCCTTATAGCGCAAATTGGGCGAGAGGTTCAAAAATCGAGTACATTTTGAAATATAATGCTCCCCAGAATCACAAAATACGCATGTTGCCTTTGTGTTCGATGTTGAGGACGAAGACAAAGTGATAAGAGAGTTTTTCGTAGATTTATGTGATGATTTTCCCACCTGGTTGCTAGGTGTTAGTGTTACCATAGCATTTTCGACGTTTTCCATAGCTCTGCATCTTTTTTCCAAAAACGAGGCCATTGTTTTCCATGCTGGAAGTCCGTTGGGTCCAATTGACTCCTCCCATCGCTCACGCGTGCGTTGATCAAGTTTCTGAGCGACGACATGAATCAAAAAACCATCCAAGATTTGAACAGGATCTGCTAACGTGTTGATGGCTCTTAAATGTGAGTTCATTTTGTCACTGAGCGTCCGCAAGCCAATAGCCGAGCCCTTCTCCACACCATTTAGCCCAAAAATTGCCTTTACGTGTGCCTGGAAATGAAACAACTTATTATCGAATCGATTACGAAGCAGATTAAGAGCAGTAGTATAGTTGTCTTCAGTCGGCTCAATTGAGCGTATGGTCTCCAATGCGACTCCCTCTAAGCAAGATAAGAGATGTTGGAATTTTTCAACCTTACTCATTTCCAAGTCGTCTTCGATAACTGTGGAGAAGATGGCGTAAAAGTGTGGCCAATCCATGTACGAGCCACTGAATTTGGCCAGTTGCAGCTGCGGAAGCCTTGATGATCGAACCGCGACGATGCTTGGCGTGTCGCTTGTAAAGTTACGCACTGCAGTAGAATTTAGAACGGGTGATTTGCGCTGCAACGACACGAGTTCACGAGACAGTGCAGACTTAACCTCAATGTATGCATCGTTGAAGTCAGCCCGCGTGTTTGAGGTTAACTCCGCAAGATCCATTTTTTCCAAGGCGACTTGCGAATCATTGAATTCCGTTTTCATCGTTTCCAGATACTCCAATCGAACTGAAAAGTCTGACTCGTCCATTCCAGCGATTTTCTCAGCAGTAAGATTGGCATTCCAAGCATCCAATTGACGTTTCACAGAATCTGCTTTCGCCTTGTAGAAATATTTCTGATTGTCCGCGTCGGTCATTGCAATGCCGAATAGATGAGACTGCCTTTTGAACAAAAAAGAACACCCTGTTTATACGCGCCGTTATGTGCAAAGACCCGTATGTATGTATGTACGAGTATAACTGCACAACAATATGTGCAAAGCAGATGCACCAAATAACTGTTATTAGTTTGCCTTGATATATGTATATATGCACCCACGACGATTTTAGGCTTTTACATATATTTTTACTGTACAACGATATGTACAGATGCTCACAAGATATATTGTTAACTGTATGAATTTATATGTTTAATTGTCTGCACAACGATATGCACAGAGCGAAAGCACGCACAAGTATGTGTATGTATGCACACGAAACTGGACACAGCAGGTCGAAAGAAATGAGTGTATGTGTGTCACCGAATTTTCGCGTGCGAATCAAAGAGTACACCGATATGTACAAATCTTTAGGTTTTATATTTGTTACCGACATGCAACAATTAACCATGAGCGAACGAATGTCTATATACTGATTTGCCACCGAATTGTAACAAATCAAACGACCACGAAAATTGCAATAAACGACCGACAAACTAAGAAAAATTCACGTCGGGGTCACCAAATGTTTAGAGGAAAACCGAATGTCCACCTTTGCACTAATTGCCAACAAAAAGTTCTTGCTTGTTCAATTGTTTATTTTAGTTAATCTTCACTTGTTGCAATTTTAATAGTCGAATTATAGAATAGACGCGTGTGTACATGACCAGTAGATGTGTAAGAATGGTAAAGAATGTAATGATCAATGCTAGAGCAACTAGCTTTTTTAAGCATGTACATAACAGAGTCATAACAGAGTTGCAGTCAAAACAAACAGTGGCTCGAAGCATTTACATTTAAATATAAACTAAGCATAAAGTTCGGGTTCTGCTCCCGACATATATATTAACGAATTCAGACCGAGGGTTTAACAAAAAAAAATAAAAACACAGTTGTTTTAAGTTTATTAGTTAAACACTTTTTTTATTTTCTTCCAAAGGAAGAACTAGAGCCTTTAGATTAGGGTTTGATAACAGACTTTAGCGAAACTGAAAGTTTACTGAACTACTGCTTAGATGCGTGCCTGGGTTTATATAGGCAAAGTGGGTGTTAAGAGAGCAAACTCTTTAAGAGAGTTTGGCTAATTTGATTCTAATGTTCTCTTTAAGAGAGTTTGGCTGATTTGACTTTAATGTTCTCTCATTGAGAGAGGGAGAGGTTCCCGAAAAATAGAGGTAATTGGAGAATCCTGAGACAAGTGCCTGAGCGGAAACTCGGGTGATAAAGTTTTGTTATTTCAGTTGGCTCGCTGTAAACATTGGGCGGAGACCCGGGTGATGAAGCTTTATTATTTCAGTTGGCTCGCTGTAAACATTGGGGCTAGCCAAGTGATCGAATTGGGGGACAATTATTTGGGTAATCGGGTTCGAGCAATTATTTGTTATTGTTTTTAGATTTATGATCTGTGGGAACCAAAGTTAATCTTTGATTACATATTGTGCTTATACGTTAATGTGTGTATGTGCGTTTTACAATAATGTGCGTGTGTGTGTGGAATTGGGGAGTTTAAAGTGTGGGTGTAGAATGGATATGTAACTTCCCCATCCTTAAGAAAAAGGCCTGTCCTCAGGCAATAACTTTAGGGTACAATACAGGGATACTTACTGAAGGTACATTATTTTCTGTTTCAGGACTTATGATTGTTTCATTTTCTGGATTTTGATTTTTGAATTTTACAATTAATTTTTGTGGTATAGTCTTATATTTATAAATGAAGTATAATGCTGCGATTATAATTATTATTACTAATGTTGTAACTGTTATTATTTGGAAGACATTACTAGTTTGAGTGTGTTGTGCAATTATTTCTTTTGCCGAAATGTATTCAAGTGGTTCAAGTTTTGTTACATTATTGTTTACATAGATAGTTTGAGTGTAGTCTAACATTGTGTTGGTAATCAAAATTTCTTCTAACTAAATGGAACAATTAAATGCTTTTATCATGTTATTACCTTCTATTATAATTTCTCTATTGATACAATTTTGGTTTAACGTAGTTTTGGGAAGATTCCAAGTTGTGATTATATTAGGTTCAACATATTTTATTTCAAAATCAGAACGTGTTTTACTGTATCTACATTGTGTTGAGACTGGGTTAAGTATACCTGTTATGCATTTATTTATGACCAAGCTTTGAGAACTTGCTATGAAAGTTTGGTTATAATGCGAAAAATATTGGTCATGTATTGTTTCAGTTAGTATGTTATTATTTTTTTCGGGGTATGGTATTATTTCGAAAAAAGGTGTTTTATTATTATTTCTCTCGGAATGTGGGATATTATCAAAATTTCGTTAGTGTCAGATTTAAGCCAAGCAGAAGTTTTGATATTAAGAATTTTTTCAGAATTAACGTGAGTAAGGGAATCATGTTTTAAAAGTTTTGGATTGAAGATACCTAAGCGTGTCAGTTGCATACCAAGTTCTATGTCTTCTATGTATTCGGTGAATTGTTGTAAGTTGCAAATTAGTAAGGCTAACATTTGTTCTCCTTCAAAATTATTGTTTAAATGATTGGTTCATTCTATTCCTTCATAGATGTCTTCTATTACATGGTTGAGTTCGCTTATTTGTACATTGTTTTTGGAAATGTTACCTATTGTTGTTGTAATTCTTCTTTATCTTCTTGATCTAATGTGCCGAATAAGTATTTGTAAATAGTTCCCATAAAATTTGCAAGACCGCGTTTGTTACGCTTTGCAATTCTAATGCCATTCATTTCTCTATTGAGTTTCTCTGTTAGGTACTGAATTTGTGGTAAATTTTCAAAGACTTGTGTTTGTTTGATAAGTTCTTCATAAATTATTTCGGTTTTAGTTAAATTAATAGATAAGTAATGATATTCATAATTTATAGGTAAATCAATTGATCCGGTTTGAATGATTAAGTAGCCGTTTTTGGCCTGGATACGGGTTACTTCTAGGTTTTCGTGCTAATTGTTGATAGTAGGCATAACATGATTATCATGATCGGGAGTAAGCCTGGAATTATCATTATTATATTTACTTTTATTAATTTTCTTTTTCTTTTTAGGCCATGGATTTAAAAAAAATACATGGTCTATTAGGTTTGTCGGAATGTGCGTAACAGGCAGAAGGAGACATCTGCGACCCAATAAAGTATATATATTCTAGCTCAGGATCACTAGCCGAGTCGATCTAGCCATGTCTGTCTGTCCGTCTGTCTGTCTGTCCGTCTGTATGAGCGTCTGATTCTCAGCTATTAAGAAAGCTTAAGACTCCAAATCTGGCATGGAGATTTCTGTATATCCTAGGCAGTAAACGTCGTTTTCAAATTTCGGGTACCACGCCCACCGCCCCCGTAAATTAGAAATTTAATTTGAAATGCGATTAATAATCAAAGTATTAAAGTGTTAACTTTCTGCGTTGGCATACATCTAGATAAATACGTTGTGAACCAATTCTATAAATCGCAACCCGATCGGCTAATAAACATAGAAGTTACACGAGTTAACATTTTCTATTGATTTGTGATGCCTTGCCTGCAAGCTGCCTTGCCAGCCACGTGCTTTTTCCATCTTTTTAATGCGAAAATGGTTATGTGTGTGTATGAGATCGAAATAGTATTTTAGCTGCATAGCGAATAATTGCACAATAGTCAAGCAAAGGGATGGAGGTTCGAACCCCTCGGGAAGGCGGGTAGATTTTATTTAGTGTTGCACTGTAAGAAGTTTTTTTTCATCATTATAAAATTTGATTTCATTTATAAAATTTCAACAAATAAACTTATTATATATAAATGAATAACATTCGTCTTTCTTGTGTCCATTCAATCCAGTATTAGTGTTATTGTTGTACAAGACAAATATGACATTTTTGAGGAAATGGTCTAAAAATGCAATTTTAACGGACGCGGACCGCAGCGACGGTAGTCTAGTTGTTAGGATGACGAACTCCTATGCAAACGGCCAGGGTTCGATTCCCCACGGCGAAAAGAGAATTTAGCTATTTTCATTTTTTTTTGTGTTGTATTTTATATTTGTTTACATTTATATTTATAAAGCATATATATTTTTTTCCAATTTATTTATATTTATCTAATAAATTAAATATTATTATTTTGCCTTTTAATATGTTGTGCATGTTGTACTTATGCGTGCATGCATACAATACATGCACGCGTAGCTCACACATGCATACATATACATATGCGTGTGAGGCAATACACAAAACATGAGGACTTCTAAATTAAAGAAGAAGCAGTTGACGCTGGTGTGTGTGTATGTAACGTTTTTTGGCATGCGCCAAAAATTCACATATCTCTCTCTCGTTTTAACTTATGCTATCGACTCTTGCTTTTTCGTTATATTAATTTCTGTTTTTATAATATTAAAAATTTTATTTCTAAATATATTTTTTATGGTACAAAAAAAAAATAAACTGAAAATCCATGGCCTCTTACAGTCACCGCGTGACTGTAGCCTTTCCGACTTATTTCTCTTATTGTTGAGTCCAATGATTTTTAGGGAATATATTTATAATTCAATTTTTGTAATACTGTAGAATACATTTGGGAGCAAAATATTGGACACGAAAGCGATTTTGTCATTAACAGTACCCTTGTTATACTTAGATTTATAATGTATCTTTCTACCTCTATTTGTTTCTTCAAAATGTTTATCATCTATTTGTCTTAAGTTTCCTGTCTTTCTGAATGGGTTAGTTGTTTTTGATCTAACCAGAGGAGATTCTCTGAAATTAGTGTCTATACTGTAGTCATGTCTACTTTCGTTGAGTTTGTCAATTTTGTCTATTTTATTTTGCTGCGTGTTATAGGCAGGGGTTCCTGCATAAATGAAGATGTCTGCTGGTGTTCGACCAGTTGTGTTGTGTTTTGTTTTATGATTGTATACGTAAAGTATTTTTTCGAACTTAGGGAATTGGTTTTCTGGTTCATTCTCGCTTGTTATTATTCTTAGTTTTTCGTTGACAGTTTTATGAAATCACTCAATATCAGAAATTCCATTTTTACTCGTTGTTATGTTTAAAGTTACTCCTTCTGAATCTAACCAGAGCTTGAGTGCGGTGCACATGAAGGCGGAGTCTTTTTCGGCTTTTATTTCTATGGGTTTACCCATGTCATTGAATATACGTACAAAAGCTCTTTTAGCTTCAAGCCAATCTCTACTATTTACTTCTATCAGGGAGGCGTATTTAGAATAAATGTCAATACATGATAGGAATTGTTTATTGTTTATTAAATAAAAATCCATGACATACTTGTCTCTGGGGTTGAAAGTTTCTGGGGTTGTTTCCAGGGCTAATTTTGTATTTCTATGTTCGGTTTTCGCGATGTTACAGATTTCACATTCATTGATGATGTTTTGGATAAGTTTATGATAATCGGGATAATAATAAAGTTCTTTGAACTGAAGAGTGAGTTTTTCTATGCCTGGGTGTAATAATTCTTTATGCGTTTTGAGGATAATTTCTTTAAATTGAGCATATGTTTGGATATCTATTAGTTTACTACTGGTTCTCATAGTTTTAGTGAAGTTGTCGCGACTTATAATTTGAATATAAGCATTTTGAAAGACTTTAAAGTCGGCTTCATTAGGGAAGTAAATAACACTTTTCTTAGTGCAGAGGTATTCTTTAATTAGGTCTTTGGCAAAGGTGTCGGTCATTTCTTTATAACTAATTTTTATTCTAGTTTTATGAAAATATCTTATTATTTGGACATCGTCAAAATTGTCTTTTAAGAATTCTAATTGTCTGTTATAATAATTGAGGGGTCTTTCGGTTAAGGAAATGTGGCTTTGATATTCTTCCTGTGCGCTATGCACAGTAGCTGCTGTGGTAATGGAAACTGGGTTATCTTCTCCTAGGAACTTTTCTTGAATTTGAACTCTGGATAAGGCATCAGCGACATGATTTCCCAGGTAGGTATATATTATAATCATATTCATTTAACTTTATCTTCCATCTTTGTAATTTCATATTGGGTTCTTTTACGTTACTTAGCCATACAAGTAGCCTATGATCGCTTAATATTTCTAACTTTCTACCGAATAGGTAAGACCTGAAATATTTTGTTGCCCATACTATAGCTAATAGTTCTTTATCTATTGCTAAGTAATTAAGTTAGTGTTCGTTAAGAGTTTTGCTTGCATAGCAAATGGGCTTATGCTCTTGAGATAATACAGCACCTATAGCTATATTACTCGCATCTGTTGTTAATGAAAATTTCTTTTCGAAATTAGGGTATATTAGTATTGGATCGGACGTGATGAGTACTTTTAGTTTTTCGAAAGCGGACATGCAATCGTTATCTTCTGTATTGATTATTGCTCCATTTTTTAATTTGAGTGTCATTGGTTTTGCTATTTTTGCAAAATTGGGGATGAACTTACGGTAAAATCCGCAGAGTCCAAGAAAAGACTTTATTCCTTTTGTGGTTTTAGGAATGGGAAAATTAACAATTGCGTTTATTTTGTTAGGGTTCGGTTTTATACCGTCTGTTGTGATAATGTGAACAAGAAATTCTGTTTCTTTCTTTAGAAATTCACATTTGTCAAGTTGCAATTTTAAGTTAGCTGATCGTAGCTTTTCAATGATATTATGTGTTCCTCTAATGAAGTGGAATAAATGATAATATCATCTAAGTAAACTAGACAGTCCTTGTAGATTAAATCTTCTAGGAGGTTGTTCATGCAACGTTGAAAAGTTGCTAATGCATTTTTCAGACCTAAGGGCATACAAATTTATTCGTAATGTCCGTGTTTTGTTGAAAATGCTGTTTTGGATATTGATTGCGGGTCCATTTGAATTTGATGGAAACCTTTAGCTTCATCAATAGTTGAGAAGTATTGACAGCGTCCAAGCTTGTCTAATATTTCGTCCATTACAGGAATTGGGAATTTGTTGTCAATGGTTATTTTATTGAGACTGCGATAGTCTATGACTAATCGAAATTTTGGTTTGCCAGAAGTATCGTTTTTGTTTGGGACCATCCAAATTGGAGAACAATAAGGGGATTTAGATTTCCTAATTATATTTTATTCTATCATTTCGTTAATTTTTTTTGTTGACCTCTTGATCAAACGCTTGGGGGTATTTATAAGGTTTTTTATAAATAGGATCTTCGTGCTTTGTAAGAATAGAATGTTTAATCGTACTTGTGAAGGTCAAATTCTCACCTTCTCTGTACTGAATATCATTGTACTCTAGCAATACATGCGAAAGTTGTTCCCTTTCTTCTGTATTCAGATGTTCCGATCTGAATACATTGGATTTTCTTAACTCGTCGTCTAAGGCGTAGTTAGAGGGTATTTCTAGAAGGGCTTCTTCTATGGGAGGTGTATTAAGAGGGGTTTCCTCAGTTGTAGAGATCTTGTGATCTTCTAACTTTGATGACTTGGGGTACTCATTGGTGACCTTGGACTCATATTTTCTTAAGTGGGGTTTCCGCTTAGTTTTTAGGAAGGTTTTCTCCTTTTTTGGGGTAAGTAGAGGGGTTTCCTCTGTGATAGATGACTTAGGGCACTCATTGGTAACCTTGGACTCATCTGTTTGGGTGTGGTCGTACCTTATTTTAAATGGATATCCATTTATATTGACCGTTTGAGTTGAGTAGTTAATTTGAGCATTAGTTGACTCTAAATAATTTTTACCTAACAGTAAGTAATATTTTTCTGAGAAATTGTGAATAAAGAAAGTTTGTTTAGTAGGACTTAGTTTGCTTGAATGTAATGAAACGCTTTGGTTTAGTACTATGGTGCCATTTATAGTGTGGACTTTTACTTTAGAAGGTTTGGTTGGGAAATTCAAAAAATTTTGTTTCATAATATTGATAGATGAACCAGTGTCTACTAGGCATGTAAGGGTAATATTATTCATTTTAATTTTTAAGAATGGGTTTCCTCTTCCTCTGAGTCGCTTTCCGATTCCGAGGCTGGTTAAAGAAAATTTTCGCCTGTGTCCATTTTGTGTTGGCCACTAGCACTTTCTCTTTGCCTTTTAACTGGGGGGCTTGGTGCATTGCTACCTTGTTGTTGGTAATTAAGGGAATTTCGGGCTCTACCTTAATTTAGTTTTTGCTTAAATTCACTGGACTGGGCTTGATTCCACTGGTTTGGAACCAGTGCTTGGATAAGATTTATTTGTGGCATGCATTGCATTGCTCACGAAATTTTGATTTTGTCCTTTACTCTTGTACTACTTGTTTGAGTTTGGATACTGTTGATATATCGGATCTAGCAAGAGTCATAAATAGCCTATCAGGTATTTCTCTCTTGATTACATTTTTAATTGTAGTGTTTAACGCATTTGTGTAAACTATAGTGTTATTAATATCGTTCTCTAACATGAGTTTGTTTGATATGATAAATGACTTAGTTTCTAGATCATCGACGAACTTACGGATATTTCCAGGGAAGGGTGTGTTGTAGAGACGTCGTAGTAGCTCCTCACATGGTGTCTGGGTTTTGTACTCATTGATAAGGGCATTCATCAGGTCTGGCCAGCTTCTGGCTCCGGATAGTTGGGATACGCGTTGGGCATCTCCTGCGAGTTGCATCTCGATTGCACTGAAGAACACATGCTTCTGTCTGGTGTCACTTGTTGGGTATAATTGAAGTACGAACTCGATCCTTTTGATAAAGGCATTGAGCTCTTGAGTGTTTCCGCTGAATGCAGGTATTTGTCTAATTTGACCTAACGCCTGATTCAGGTGGGGCTCCGACAACAGTTGAACTTGTTCGGTTGCCATGATTTTGTTGTTTAATTTTAGCAGAGTTGTTTTTTTTTACACTTTTATTCTTCTTTGTATGCAGTAGATTGACTATTGCGTGTCAATCACCGAATTTACGTGAAGTTCTTTGTCGGATAAAACGATTTTATTGTATTACGATGCACTTTTACCTTAGCGCCGATTCGCGTGGTTCAATCACAAAAAGATACGCTTGGTCGTACAAGGATCTTTTATCACTAGATTGATATCGGTAAACGAGTCGCACAACTTTTTCTTTTTATCCTACCGGCTGCGCCATAAACGAATTCAGACCGAGGGTTTAACAAAAAAGATAAAAACACAGTTGTTTAAATATATTAGTTAAAAAAAGTGTTTATTTTCTTCCAAAGGAAGAACTAGAGCCTTTAGATTATAATCTAAATATAATAATAGATAATAGATAATTATCTAGGGTTTGATAACAGACTTTAGCGAGCTATCGCGGTTGATAGAGTACTCGGTGCTCGGGACTAAACTGAAAGTTTACTGAACTACTGCTTAGATGCGAGCCTGGGTTTATAAAGGCAAAGAGAGCAAACTCTTTGAGAGAGTTTGGCTAATTTGATTCTAATGTTCTCTTTAAGAGAGTTTGGCTGATTTGACTTTAATGTTCTCTCATTGAGAGAGGGAGAGGTTCCCGAAAAATAGAGGTAATTGGAGAATCCTGAGACAAGTGCCTGAGCGGAAACTCGGGTGATAAAGTTTTGTTATTTCAGTTGGCTCGCTGTAAACATTGGGCGGAGACCCGGGTGATGAAGCTTTATTATTTCAGTTGGCTCGCTTTAAACATTGGGACTAGCCAAGTGATCGAATTGGGGGACAATAGCCTTATTATTTCAGTTGGCTCGCTGTAAACATTGGGGCTAGCCAAGTGATCGAATTGGGGGACAATTATTTGGGTGATCGGGTTCGAGCAATTATTTGTTATTGTTTTTAGATTTATGATCTGTGGGAACCAAAGTTAATCGAAGGGCTCTCGTTCTTTGATTACATATTGTGCTTATACGTTAATGTGTGTATGTGCGTTTTACAATAATGTGCGTGTGTGTGTGGAATTGGGGAGTTTAAAGTGTGGGTGTAGAATGGATATGTCACTATAAATAAATAAATAAATAAATAATATATAAATAAATAAATAAATAAATAAATAAATAAATAAATAAATAAATAAATAAATAAATAAATAAATAAATAAATAAATAAATAAATAAATAAATAAATAAATATTTATTACTTTATTTAATTTTTGTAATTAATTTCGGTTCGCAAAATTTCTACTATTTGTTGCTTATTCCCATCTGCTGTACTCGCATCTGAGTGAAGCCTTTTAAACGTGATTTCTTTCTCTAACAGTTCCTTGGCTAAGCTTCCACCGATGCAGGTCATTGTAGCGCACGAATCTAATAATTCGAAAATTTCGTGCTCTATTAGCTGTAGCATATGGACGTGGATCTGCAGCATTTAGTTCTAGCGTCGCCAATCTACTTACAGCTTTCCCTATATTCTTTACTCCTTTCCAAAATGATCTAAGGCGTTTTGAACTGCGTGAGTGCGACTTGCAACTATAGAATATGGTTGGAATTAATATTCGTGGTATGTTTATAATGGGCTCTACAGAAGAAATTGCAGAAATTATTGACGAATCCTTTAATCCTTGATTTAAATTGTTCGAGGCTGCACACTCGAGTTCATTTGTCTGTGTGAAAACGGTGTGCTGCCTTTCGAGTTTTTTGCTTGGTAGCGGGCACAATTGGGCTAATTTTATCTGCGCCGTAACAAAACCCTCGTCGTTCCGCCAAACAATCTTGATACCTATGGCCTTCCTTTTTACAATTCCAACAAATTAACGCCAGTGCTCCTACTTCTTCTTTCTCTCGCTCCTCTTGCACTAATGCCTCATCGCACTCGACTATTTCTGCCACGTTACGCCTAAACGAAACCGCTTTGCTGCTACTCAATTGTGGTTTGATGTCGTCAAGGAACGCCTCTCATCTCCTGCAAACATCACGCAGTTCGGATACGGAACTGATATCCAAATGTAAGATCTCATGCCTTATTTCTGGGAATAAGTTTGCTTTTAAAATTCGAACTAAACTTTTTTTTGTTATAGGTATCTCCATTTGATCAATTAACTGGGCTATATCATCGTAAAATGCCTCAAAGGACTCATTTGCCTTTTGTTTTCGACCACGGATAAGATCTTCTACATCCGCGTCATCCCGTTGATCTCGAAATTGCTTACGAAGAGCTTCACATAATATGTCCCAACGAACTTGGCCTACTGCTTTGTGATGTCGCCAATAAAATTCAGCTGCCTTTCCCTCAAATAGCGAGCTTGCATTATTGCAAAGGATACTAAAATTTCCGTCTAAAGTTTGGTAAGTTAATGCTTCCACTCTGTATATAAAATTGTCTATGGATAACCCATCACCCGTAAATTTCAGTTTCCAACCATTCAAAATGTGACCCACTTTGTCTGGTCTTTGCAGCAAATCGGATTGGTAACTACCCTGAGATATTGACGCTGGTCTAGCAGGTGGAAAAATCACAGGAGGAACTTCTACCGGCAATCCTACCAGTCCATTCGAACCAGTGTACTCGTCTACATTGCGCTGAGGCGTCACGCTCCGACGGCTGACACAAGCTTCGACATTTTCCTCTATCAGCTTGGTTATTTGCACAGTAAGTGCGGACATAATCTGATTTTGCATTCTACTAATTAAATCTGATGTTAACTTCGCAGATGCTGATGAAGACGCTGGCTCCTCTGCCATACTAGCTGCTGTAACCGTCGCTACTGCTGATTGAAATCTGGTTCCGTATGCAGGAGAGTTTGTCGCCTGTTTAGCAGCTGGTGTCCAACTAACTTTGCAAATGGGACAATTGCTACTCAACTTAATATGCGATTTTATAAACGTTTTATGAAATTCGTGACCGCAGGGTGTCTTTTGGCTATCACTTGGGTTTTGCACTATCGCAGAACATACGCCACAGACAGTCTGATTGCCAGTTGCTGTTATGTTTTCGTTTGGCCTTGTTAATGGCATAACTACTAATAATAATACCCTTCGACCATTGAAAATGGTCAAAAAAGGGTATACTAACTTTGTGCAAAATGTATGTAACAGGCATAAGGAGGCGTGGCAGACCCCATAAAGTATATATATTCTTGCTCAGGATCACAAGCCGAGTCGATTGAGACATGTCCGTCTGTCCGTCCGTCTGTCCGTCTGTCCGTCTGTATGAGACAACAGATCTCAGCTATTAAAAAAGCTAGAGACACCAAATTTGGTATGGAGGTTTCTATCTATCATAGGCAGATCAAGTTTATATCAAATGTTTGATGCCACGGCCACCGCCCCCGCAAATCGGTTATTTGCGATTATTAAGCAATGTATTAAACTCATAACTTTCTGCTTTGGTATGTATAAAGCTAAATGCAATATGAACATATTCTCTAAATTACAATCCGATCGGACCAATAACACAGAAGTTATTCAAGTCAACGTTTTCAGTACAAATGTTCGGTACGGGCAGCAGCTTGCGCGCTGCTTTGAGCAGTTGACGTCGACGTTGCGTCGTGTCGCTTTACTCTTTACGCGCGTCGCTGTGTGAGTGCGAGCGAGTAAGCTATATGTACTAGAAGTATTTGTGCAGAATTCTCTGTTTGAAATTATGAGTGTGGTTACACGTTTGTAACGAATTTAGAAAATTGGGAGAAGGGTATCTTACTGTCGGGCGCCCGACTGTAGCCTTACCCACTTGTTAATAGCTGAGATCTCTTGACTCATACAGACGGACAGACGGACAGACAGACGGACATGCCTCAATCGACTCGGCTAGTGATCCTGAGCAAGAATATATATACTTTATGGGGTCTGCCACGCCTCCTTATGCCTGTTACATACATTTTGCACAAAGTTAGTATACCCTTTTCAACTGTCGAAGGGTATAAAAATCGTTCTTCTATTCCAGATCTTGTCCGGAGGACTCACCAGCAGTTTTATTTTGTTTTCTCCAAAAGCACTAGAACTGGACACTAAAATTTTTTTATAACTTCCAGATTTAAGTTGCACTCCCAATGGCTGACTCGGAACGACTGACTTGGGGAAAAAAAAAATGGCAGAGTACCGCTTGGAACCCAGCGCACGATGACCTGCCATGTTAACCTCGCTCTCTTCGTGCCTCAAGATCTTTGGCAACTTCCCGGATAAGTAGACATACCAACTTAAACCATAGATGGCGCTTTATTAATATTTTCTTTTTTTTACAGTTTGATTTGGACGTTACATTATTTGCCTTGCCGACGGAATATAGAATTCAACAAATATAAAATCATATGAAAAAATTTCATATGAAAGCTTATATGAAACAAAGTCTTCATGTAAAAAACTTATATGAACAGAATTTTTCATATGAAAAACTTATATGAATAAAATTTTTCATATGAAATTAATATATATGAAATTTCATATGGTTGTGAAGTATTATTTGCCTTGCTGGCGGCATATAGAATACAAGAAATATATGCTCATATAAAAAAACTACATATGAAAAACTTATTTGAAACAAAGTTTTTTATATAAAAAACTTATATGAACAAAAATTTTCATATGAGAAACTTCCATGAATAACACTTTTCATATGAAATTAATATATATGAAATTTCATATGGTTGTGAAGTATTATTTGCCTTGCTGGCGGCATGTAGAATTCAAGAAATATAAGCTATGAAAAAACTACATATGAAAAACTTATATGAAACAAAGTCTTCATATAAAAACTTAAATGAACAAAATTTTTCATATGAAAAACTTATATGAACAAAATTTTTCATATGAAATTAATATATATAAAATTTCATATGGTTGTGGAGTATTATTTGCCTTACCGACTGCGTATAGAAGTCATGAAATATAAAATCATATGAAAAAATTGCATATGAAAACTTATATGAATAAAATTTGTTATAAGAAATTTCATATGGTTGTGGAGTATTATTTGCCTTACCGACTGCATATATGAAAAACTTATATGAATACAATTTTTCATATGAATGGTTGTGGAGTATTATTTGCCTTGCCGATAGAATATAGAATTCAAGAAATATAAAATCATATGAAAAAATTTCATATGAAAACTTATATGAAACAAAGTCTTCATGTAAAAAACTTATATGAACAAAATTTTTTATATGAAATTAATAAATATGAAATTTCATATGGTTGTGGAGGATTATTTGCCTTACCTTTTTTTTTTTGTGGTATAGCTTTTTATTTATTATTTAAGACAATAATTTAATTTTATGGGGGGAAACATTAACGTAAGGGTAGTACTTGAATGTACTTGGGTAGGGGTTAAGTATAATTATTAATGTTGAGTAAGGTCAAGCGGGTGCGTTCTCTGCAGGCGTCTTAGGGATTGGGGTGGTTCTCCAGTCTGCTAGCATATCTCACACTGTGTCTATAGATCTCGTCATCTACCCATGAAATCCCGAGCTCCTCGTGTATGGCGGAATTTTCGTGATAGGGATGGGCGTTGCAGACTATTCTCAAGCATCTGTTTTGGAATCGCTGTATCTTCCTTCTATGCGAAGCGCTTGCAGTGCGCCACAGCTGTATTCCGTACGTCCAGATTGGCTTGAGAATAGTCTTGTAGACGAGAATCTTAAGTTTCTCTCGCAGTTTGGACTTTTTCCGATTAGCCAGTGGAGTTGCTTAAGGCGTATGTTGGCCTGGATACGCTTCCTGTTGTTGTGAGGGCCCCAAGTAAGCCTTCTGTCCAGGGTAAGCCCTAAGTATTTATATATTTATTTATTTATTTATTTAACGTCAACTAAGAGCAGTCGACTTAAAGACTAAAATATAATAAAATTACAAGTGAAAATTTAAATTAAAAATATAAGTATAATTTAAGTTGAAGGTAAGTATTGTATTAAAAATTATTTTTTTTTTATTTTAAAATTTGTTATTATTAATTAATCATTAAATTATTTATTTAATTTATTTAATCTGGGATTAAAAAAAGATAATTTAAGTTGATCCAACATTTGTTGCAAAGGATTGGGGAAACCCAGAAAACCCAACCAGATCAAAAGAAGAGTGTTAATGTTTTAAAGCACTCGTTACGCCCGAAGAGCGCAGTTAACGAATAGGAAGGTCGCGAGATCGTTAACTTCTAGCCAGGTGGGAAAGTAGTGAAAGTTTAAGATTATTAGTCGATTAGTTGTTAGATATAATAAAGTAGTATTTGTTGTAGTCCGAACATAATACCCTGAACGGTTCGTGCAAGGCATAGTTCGACCTACAACTAGGAAGAGTTAGTGGAATATAATTTCTTGTTAGTCGGCAAGGGACAGAGAAGTGTAACCGGCTAACCAAGTCATCACTGTCAATGTCGCCTTTAATAAGGTTATTGATAAAAACCACACCAAGCATAGTACGCCGATTGGCTAAGGAAGGTAGATTTAGTAGAAGAAGTCTGTTAGTATAGGAAGGTAGTCTTAAGTTTGAATCCCAATAAAGTCCACGCAATGCGAAAATTAAAAAGTTCTTTTGAACGGATTCAATGAGGTCCTTGTAGGTTGAAAACTGAGGACACCAAACACATGATCCATACTCGAGAATAGGACGCACAAGTGAGGTATAAAGGGTCTTAGTTGTATAAGGATCGTTTAATTCCTTAGCCCACCTCTTAATAAATCCGAGTACACTCATAGCCTTATTGACTATGGAAGAAATGTGCTCAGAGAACTTGAGTTTAGCGTCCAGGCGTACTCCAAGGTCGTCCACAGAGGTAATTCTTTCCAGAGGACAACCACATAAAGTGTAAGATTCGTACTTAGGACTGGCACGAGAGAATGTCATCAACTTGCATTTTGAGCTGTTCAGATTTAATAGGTTTGCACCACACCAACTGTTAAAACTATTGAGGTCGGCTTGAAGGGATGAATGACAGGAGGCGTCTTTAAATTGAAAACAAAGCTTTACATTGTGACGCCGCATGAAGCGACGCCACATTTATAATATAAGTTAACATATTAGAAACAAAAGACCCCGTAGTTATTTGAATACAAAAGCATAGGCATAGGCAAAGGCAAGGGCGTAGACAAAACATGCGAAACAGGGCAAGAAACATAAGAAACCCCCGGTCACTCGGCACCCATGCCTAGTAACGGTGCCTCGGTACCCAGAGCTTGTGCACACACAAGTAACGGTGCCTCGGTACCCAGAGCTCGCGCATTTAGGCAGGCAGCCGTCGAACACTTGCACTAGTAACGGTGCCTGGGTACCCAGAGCTCGCGCACACACAAAGTAACGGTGCCTCGGTACCCAGAGCTCGCGTACAGACAGCACGAGCCAACGGCTTCGCGGCCGATTTTTGTGCAGCGACGCCGGACCAGCAGCGACGCTGCTAGCAGAGCCGCAGCAGCCAGGCAAGATCGGCCGAAGGCAGCGGCGACAAACAAGCAGCGGCGACAGGCAAGCAGCGGCGACATGCGAGCAGCGGCGACATGTTCGCAGCAGCGAAAAGGGAAGTCGCAAAATTAGGCCAAGGGCAGTTGATCCCGAGCAGCCAGCAGAGTAGGCAGCAAAGTGCTCCCTCTCAATGAAATACCAAGTGAAACAAAAGTAATTAACAGTGCCAAGTCTTGCCAAGTGCCAGCCCAAGGACCCCAAAAGGACGAAACAACAACATGAATCCTGTCGCAGGAGAGTCAAGGTGAGCCGAAGTAAACATAAAACAATGAGAGCGCAGTTAGAGCCAGCGTAAATGGTGCGAAGTAGGAAGTAGGCAGGGACTAATTAAAATAAGGACTAGCGCTTAGAGATCGAAGAAAATCCAGTGAATAAAAAAAAAACCATGTTAAATATTAACGAAATTTCCCTGCAGTGATTATTTAAAAATAATATACCCGGTGTTACATTCTGCCCCTCTATTAGCAGAGTCGTTGTATTAGCAGTTGCCGTTGTATTAGCAGAGTCGCGCTTTCTGGTATGCCGGTGCTCCGCTGGCCAGTAAGCGAGCCTGCGTGTACACACGCATAGTTCGTGTCGTGAGTGAACGTCAGTTGGCGAGTGGGTGCGTGAGCGTGTGCTTCAGCAAGTTGCGGCGTGGTGGAATACACCATCGAGCGACTTGTGGGAGCGCAGGCGAGAGTACCTGCGGTCACAGACATTCTGCACGACCAACGGCCGATCGTGAGTGTCGTGCGTGAACGTTAGTTGGCAAGTGGGTGTGAAACGTGTACCCTAACGAGTTTGCGGCGTGGTGCAATACACCACCGAGCGGCTCGTGGGGGTACAAGCAAGAGCACCTGCGGTCACGGGCGTTCTGTACGACCACCGATCGACCGTGAAGGGGCACCGTGAGCGAGCGATAGTTGGCAAGCGAGGTGCGAAGGGCGTGCACTTAACCTAGTTGCGGATGGTGGAATACACCAACGAGCGACTTAGGGAGTGCAAGCGAAAAGCACCCGCGGCCACGTGCGTTCCTCACGATAGGCCGCCAACTCGGCACGCGTGACACGCGACACGTGCCCGTGAGCCTCGAAAGGACCGCGTGGTGGCGGAGACCATTACCACGTAGTTAGCAAACGAGCACACGTACATTATGTGGGTCATGCCCATAGCCGATACCCTGTAAACGACCCATTGAGGTCTGACCTGCTAGTAACCTCTTTACTAAAGTCATAGAAAGTCCTAGTATTTATAAATTTTTCTGTAAAGACCCTGGCTAGACTGAGATATGTACCCCAGCCTGAGAAAGCATCCTTACAGATGGCGCCCGAGCAGGGACTACTATGACTAGACATTTAGTTTTGAGAATTTTTAACATCTTTTCGTGGACTAAAGACCCACGTAGCAAATTTATGCAGGGTATAGCAGTCAGGCACAAGATCCACATTACAAGTTTCACACAGGGTACTCGTAGCAAAGAATAGACATAGACGATGCATGCATAAGAAGCATAGTTTTTCTCATATAAGTCGAAGGACAGGTTCCACACGTGTCTACGACTACTGCGCATACTGACGTGGGCGCAAACTTTGACCTTGTGATTTTATTTTACACGGCTTAACCATATCTTCCTGCGCCGGCGCAGCCTGAGCGGCGACACCGCTCAGGCAAACTTGTATATAAGACTCGGTACCGAATACCGAGTGAGTCAGTCACGTCCGGACCCGCCAGTAGTCAACATCGGTGACAAATAATTTTGGTTTAAAAATATCGTTCCCTGACAATACCTCGAGATACCCAGCAGTGAACAAGATCGTGAACCAGACTATTTCGAGAACAAAACTAAGTGAAAACAAGACTAAGTGAATACAAAACTAAGTGACACACGTCACACCTACCTCGCGAGCAATTTTTCCATTTTTCAAGTGAAACAGATACAACAAACTCGTCCAACATGGGAACACGCTGGATCGCGTTCCGTAGGAAGAGCGAGCTGCAACTCATTCCAGCCGGAAGTAGGACCAGCGAACCGGGCCACCGGTGGATAGCCCCATACGAGCTGGCCGATCGAGTACGGAAATGGGGCGTAGCTTTCAACGGCGACGCTACAGATCCGTGGGGATTTATCGAGCAGCTGGAGGAGAAGGCGGCACTGTACAGCATCGACTCACAACAATTACCACAGACGGTAGCGAACGTGCTGACGGGACAAGCAGAGGACTGGTTCAGGGTCAACACCCTTTACCAAGTCACCTGGGACGAGTTCAAACAGGAGTTTATGGAGTTCTTCCTTCCACCGCGCTATTTTCAACGACTGGAGGACGAGATCAGGAGCCGAGCCCAACGCCGAGGAGAACGATTTCGGGACTACGCCCTGGCACTAAGACTGATGATGCGATGCGCGAAGTACACCCCAGAGCAGGAGCTGGACAGGATTTACGACAACATGATGCCGGAGTATCAACTGTTTACCCGCCGACACGAGTTCCGAACGCTGGCTCAGCTGAGCAAACTTGTGACCACGTACGAGACCACGAAGGAGCTGCAACGCCAAACGACGAGCCAGGTTGATAGACGGAGAGAGAATCCGAAGCCACCGAACCCGCCAGTGACGACCAGCGCACCGCCAACAACACTGGCCCCACAGCAGCGACAGCCACTCCTTACACGACACTCACAGGGGCTACAAAGGGCGACCTGCAGCGCGTGTGCCATAATTGCGCTCAACCCGGGCATCTACAGGCGGACTGCCGAAATAGCCGCGTGTGGTTCTGCTGGGACTGCGGTAGACACGGTGTACGCACAGTGGACTGTTGTCGACAACCCACGTCGGGAAATGCTGCGCGTCTTCAGCCGATGGGGAACAACATGGAGACGCCGCACCGCAGTTCCCAGGAGTAGCACCTCTGAGGTGCGGTAGTGGACGTGTCATCGCGAATGTTCGGATCGAGGGTATAACAACGGACGCCACGATCGACACGGGAGCCACACGCAGCTTTATCAGCGAGCGTATGGCGGCCAGGCTGAGCACACCAGAGAACGAGCGAGCAGCACTTATCCGGATCAAGCTGGCGGATGGATCATCACGAGCCGTGACTCGAGCCTTGCGTGTGAGGATCCAGCTGGGCGAGAGAGAGACGACAGTACCAATGCTGGTACTGCCCGTCATTTTGGACGACGTGATTCTGGGAATGGATTTCCTGTGCGGCGTTGAAGCGACTCTCAAGTGCGGCCGAGCAAAGTTACGCCTGCAAAGCACACTTGAAGAGGCAGCACCGACGCTCGGGACATCCCACGGAGCAACGGAGGACGCGGTGGCCCAAGATAACGACAAGGTCACGGGCTTACCACCGATTTGTCCCGTCGCACGGCAGAGGAATCCGTTTAGGCAGCCCAGAGCACGAGAGGACACGAGAGAAGGCCCACGAGACACCGAGAGACAGAGCAGGACACAAGAGGAAGGACAACGAGACACCGAGAGACAGAGCAGGACACAAGAGGAAGGACAACGAGACACCGAGAGACAGAGCAGGACACAAGAGGAAGGACAACGAGACACCGAGAGACAGAGCAGGACACAAGAGGAAGGACAACGAGACACCAAGAGACAGAACCGGATACAAGAGGAAGAACAACGAGACAGCGAGGAACCATCTAGGACACCGGCGAAGGCGCAGCAAGGCATCGAGCACCGGCGAAGCACAGAGGAACAAACAGGAGCACGAGCAGAAATACATCAACGAGACACAGAGAATCAGGCCATCGCGGGTGGCCTGACCAAGCGAAGACGCCGTGGGAGACGGCCCAAGACCAACCACGCCGCCTTGCGGGGCGTCGAGGCACCTGGAACAAGGATAGCTACGGACGAAGAACAGGTAGATGCCTTTCTACAGTCCGAGCTAGCCAAGTTCGACGGATTGATGAGGGTGTCTCCCATTGCGGAGCACACCATCACTATGCGGGATGCGTACCCCCTCAAGCAGAGGTACTACCCGAAGAATCCGGCCATGCAGAAGATCATCAACGAGCAGGTTGATGAGCTTCTGCGAGATGATAGGATCGAGCCATCGAGGAGCCCATACAGTGCACCGATTGTACTTGTGGGGAAGAAGACAGGAGAGATGCGGATGTGCGTGGACCATCGCCAGCTTAACGCGAAATCCATCCCGGACGCCTACCCGTTGCCACGGATCAACCACATCCTGGAGAAACTCAAGGACGCGAAGTACATATCTTCGCTGGACTTGAAGAGCGGGTATTGGCAAATACCTATGGCCCGGGACAGCAAGGAGTACACCGCGTTCACAGTGCCTGGCAGAGGCCTTTTTCACTGGAAGGTGATGCCGTTCGGACTATATTCGGCCCCGGCTACATTTCAGCGGGCTTTGGATGGAGCCATCGGACCAGACATGGAGCCGCACGCGTTTGCGTACCTCGACGATATCGTTGTAGTAGGACGCACCCTCCAGGAGCATTTGGATAACCTACGAAAGGTGTTCCGAAGGCTTCGGAACGCGAACTTGCGCCTGAATAAGGCCAAGTGCAGTTTCTTCCAAAAGAGCATCATCAACCTGGGGCACCAGGTCAGCGAAGGTGGAATCCACACCGATCCCAGTAAGATCACAGCGATAAAGGAACTCCAGCCGCCAACGACTGTCAGGGAGTTACGGAGATGCTTAGGCATCGCTTCCTGGTACCGGAGATTTGTGCCGAACTTCGTTACCCTGGTACAACCCATGTCGTCGTTGTTAAAGAAGGGCAAGCGATGGGTTTGGAGTGAGGAACAACAGCTAGCGTTCGAGGCTTTAAAGACGAGTCTCACGCAAGCACCAGTTTTAGCATGCCCCGACTTCGCTGAGCGCTTCACACTCCAGACAGACGCGAGCGACATCGGACTAGGAGCAGTGCTGACCCAACAGATCCAGGGAACAGAACGCGTCATCGCATACGCAAGCCGACGCCTCTCAGTAGCCGAAAGCCGTTATTCGACTACGGAGAAGGAGTGCCTGGCCATTGTGTGGGCGATAAGGAAACTGCGATGTTACTTGGAAGGCTACGAGTTCGACGTAGTCACGGATCACCTGGCGTTAAAATGGTTGAACAGTATCGAGAACCCTACTGGAAGGATTGCGCGCTGGGCGTTAGAGCTACAACAGCTCCGCTTCAACGTGCATTACCGCCGCGGGGATCAAAACATCGTAGCCGACGCTTTGTCCAGACAGCCCTTGGAGACTCTACAACAGGTCATTCAGGAGAGCCCACCCTGTGCGTGGACAACCCGGATGCTGGAGTCAACCGAGAGGGAACCCGAGAAGTATCCAGAATACTTGAGGGAGAACGACCAGCTCTATCGACGAGGAGGTTTTCGCCCGGACGACGAAGATTACACACCTTGGAAGTTGTGCGTGCCGAAACCACAACGCCAACGGGTGTTGCAGGAATGCCACGACCAACCCACAGCCGGACATCAGGGGGTACGGAAGACCCTAAATAGGATTCGCCAGCGATATTTCTGGCCAGGCCTCTTCCGGGACGTAGCACGTTACGTACGGAAGTGCGAGACCTGCCAGAAATTTAAGATTAGTCAACTGAAACCTCCGGGACAGATGCACACCCGGCAAGTACATGCACCCTTCGACGTGCTCTGTGCAGACTTCGTGGGACCACTCCCGCGCTCTACTCACGGGAATACCATGTTGCTGGTATTTTTCGACGCTTTTTCGAAGTGGGTGGAGCTGGTGCGTTTGCGCAAATCAACGGCAGCACACCTGATGCGCTCGTTCCGAGAACGAATTCTGGCCAGGTTTGGAGTGCCGAAGATGCTAGTTTGCGACAACGGAACGCAGTTCACAAGCCGAGCTTTCGCAACGTTTTGCAAACAGCTGGGCATGACTCTGCAGCACACCGCGCCGTACACCCCGCAGCAGAACCCCACGGAGAGGGTAAACAGGACCGTGAAGACCATGGTAGCACAGTACCTGGGCGACCAGCAGCGAACGTGGGATGAACGCTTCCCCGAGATCAGCCTTGCGATCAACACCAGCGCCTCGGACACCACCGGATTTAGCCCAGTGTACCTCGTACAAGGGCGCGAGCCTCGTTTGCCGGGAGCCCTCTACGAGGAGGTGACGCCGGTCATACGGGCGGAATCACGGGTGCCCGAGGAGAAGGAGCAACACCTGCAGGACGTTTTCAAGATCGTCGCCGAGAATGCGCAGCAAGCAAGCGCAGAACAAGAGACACTACAACTTACGCCGCCGAGAGTGGAAGTAGGCCATCGGCGACTTCGTACTACTGAGACAACATCATTTGTCGAAGGCAGCAGATGGATTCGCCGCCAAGTTGGCACCCCGCTACGATGGACCTTACCGGGTTTTGAGTTACATCTCACCCGCGATTCTACGCCTCCAAGACGTCGGAACGAAGAAGAGACGCCGTGCTGGATTGGCCTATCTGAAGGCTTTCCACGGGGAGGAATCGACCAACGAAGGTTAACAGGTACCGGGTGGGGTAGGCTTCCACTAAACTTCTAAGTGTAACCATAATGATCCTGACATACATGTAGTTATAAGATACCAGTAGAGCTTCGCGTTTCGCACCATTAGGGCCCGACAAAAGATAGAAAACAAAACCCACAAGTATTACTAAGCAACCTTTGTAAATTTATAGACCCGAGTCAGATCGCGAATGGCGCATGCTGGTCCAGCGATCAACGAGAGAAGGCACGCGTCCACCTTATTCCCCGGTGAAGTAAGGGGGGGGGTGACGCCGCATGAAGCGACGCCACATTTATAATATAAGTTAACATATTAGAAACAAAAGACAAGATATCTTTAAGCCCGGCATACCCCGTAGTTATTTGAATACAAAAGCATAGGCATAGGCAAAGGCAAGGGCGTAGACAAAACATGCGAAACAGGGCAAGAAACATAAGAAACCCCCCGGTCACTCGGCACCCATGCCTAGTAACGGTGCCTCGATACCCAGAGCTTGTGCACACACAAGTAACGGTGCCTCGGTACCCAGAGCTCGCGCATTTAGGCAGGCAGCCGTCGAACACTTGCACTAGTAACGGTGCCTGGGTACCCAGAGCTCGCGCACACACAAAGTAACGGTGCCTCGGTACCCAGAGCTCGCGTACTGCTGCTAGCAGAGCCGCAGCAGCCAGGCAAGATCGGCCGAAGGCAGCGGCGACAAACAAGCAGCGGCGACAGGCAAGCAGCGGCGACATGCGAGCAGCGGCGACATGTACGCAGCAGCGGCGACATGTTCGCAGCAGCGAAAAGGGAAGTCGCAAAATTAGGCCAAGGGCAGTTGATCCCGAGCAGCCAGCAGAGTAGGCAGCAAAGTGCTCCCTCTCAATGAAATACCAAGTGAAACAAAAGTAATTAACAGTGCCAAGTCCTGCCAAGTGCCAGCCCAAGGACCCCAAAGGACGAAACAACAACATGAATCCTGTCGCAGGAGAGTCAAGGTGAGCCGAAGTAAATATAAAACAATGAGAGCGCAGTTAGAGCTAGCGTAAATGGTGCGAAGTAGGAAGTAGGCAGGGACTAATTAAAATAAGGACTAGCGCTTAGAGATCGAAGAAAATCCAGTGAATAAAAAAAAACCATGTTAAATATTAACGAAATTTCCCTGCAGTGATTATTTAAAAATAATATACCCGGTGTTACATTCTGCCCCTCTATTAGCAGAGTCGTTGTATTAGCAGTTGCCGTTGTATTAGCAGAGTCGCGCTTTCTGGTATGCCGGTGCTCCGCTGGCCAGTAAGCGAGCCTGCGTGTACACACGCATAGTTCGTGTCGTGAGTGAACGTCAGTTGGCGAGTGGGTGCGTGAGCGTGTGCTTCAGCAAGTTGCGGCGTGGTGGAATACACCATCGAGCGACTTGTGGGAGCGCAGGCGAGAGTACCTGCGGTCACAGACATTCTGCACGACCAACGGCCGATCGTGAGTGTCGTGCGTGAACGTTAGTTGGCAAGTGGGTGTAAAACGTGTACCCTAACGAGTTTGCGGCGTGGTGCAATACACCACCGAGCGGCTCGTGGGGGTACAAGCAAGAGCACCTGCGGTCACGGGCGTTCTGTACGACCACCGATCGACCGTGAAGGGGCACCGTGAGCGAGCGATAGTTGGCAAGCGAGGTGCGAAGGGCGTGCACTTAACCTAGTTGCGGATGGTGGAATACACCAACGAGCGACTTAGGGAGTGCAAGCGAAAAGCACCCGCGGCCACGTGCGTTCCTCACGATAGGCCGCCAACTCGGCACGCGTGACACGCGACACGTGCCCGTGAGCCTCGAAAGGACCGCGTGGTGGCGGAGACCATTACCACGTGGTTAGCAAACGAGCACACGTACATTATGTGGGTCATGCCCATAGCCGATACCCTGTAAACGACCAATTGAGGTCTGACCTGCTAGTAACCTCTTTACTAAAGTCATAGAAAGTCCTAGTATTTATAATTTTTTCTGTAAAGACCCTGGCTAGACTGAGATATGTACCCCAGCCTGAGAAAGCATCCTTACAACATCATCTGCATATATAAGAGTACGCGAATAATGTATGTAACAGAGAACTGCAACATGCATGTATGCACAACAAGCCACTCAAAAATGAATGAGATTTTTGCCACTCGATCTTCACTTTGCACAGGCCGCACATAGCACACGCCTCAAGCCGCGTAAGCCTCTAAAAGCAAGAGCCTCAAATAGCGGGAGACTCTAAAAGCAAGAGACGCAAAAGGCAGGAGCCGAAAAAGGCAGGCACGTTTTGGCAAAAAACACTAGTAAGGCAGGTACGTTTTGGCAAAAAACACTAGTAGTGCAGGAACATTTTGGCGAAAAAGACAAGAGACGCTTGCCCAAAGGCTCGGTAGGCTCGGTAGGCTCGGTAGGTAGAGACAACAGCATAAGGGTCGGGGCATACAAATTTGTTCGAGAACGTTCGGTTTTCCCTTTCTGCTAGTGCGTTTTTGGGTTACCCCTTCTACTTCTGTTCTATTAATAGACACATAAGTAGGTATAGAAAAAAAAACCCGAGACCGATGCATTTCAATTTCTTCTTGTTCCTTTACCCCTTCCACAAAATAAGCGAGGCACGCGCTCGAGTGGCAAGAATCTCATTCATTTTTGAGTGTTGTGTATGCATGAATGTTGCAGTTCTCTGGTATGTAATGTACTACTTTTCAAAATGATCTAAGGCGTTTTGAACTGCGTGAGTGCGACTTGCAACTATAGAATATGGTTGGAATTAATATTCGTGGTATGTTTATAATGAGCTCTACAGAAGAAATTGCAGAAATTATTGACGAATTCTTTAATCCTTGTTTTGAATTGTTCGAGGCTGCACACTCAAGTTCATTTGTCTGTGTGAAAACGGTGTGCTGCCTTTCGAGTTTTTTGCTTGGCAGCTGGCACAATTGGGCTTGTAAATTTTATCTGCGCCGCACCCGTTACAAAAGACTCGTCGTTCCGCCAAACGATCTTGATACCTATGACCTTCCTTTTTACAATTCCAACAAATTAACGCCAGTGCTCCTACTTCTTCCTTCTCTCGCTCCTCTTGCACTAATGCCACATCGCACTCGACTATTTCTGCCACGTTAAACGCCTAAACGAAACCGCATTGCTGCTACTCATTTGTGGTTTGATGTCTTCAAAGAACGCCTCTCGTCTCCTGCAAACATCACGCAGTTCGGATACGGAACTGATATCCAAATGTAAGATCTCATGCCTTATTTCTGGGAATAAGTTTGCTTTTAAAATTCGAACTAAACTTTTTTTGTTATAGGTATCTCCATTTGATCAATTAACCGGGCTATATCATCGTAAAATGCCTCAAAGGACTCATTTGCCTTTTGTTTTCGACCACGGATAAGATCTTCTACATCCGCGTCATCCCGTTGATCTCGAAATTGCTTACGAAGAGCTTCACATAATATGTCCCAACGAACTTGGCCTACTGCTTTGTGATGTCGCCAATAAAATTCAGCTACCTTTCCCTCAAATAGCGAGCTTGCATTATTGCAAAGGATACTAAAATTTCAGTCTAAAGTTTGGTAAGTTAATGCTTCCACTCTGTATATAAAATTGTCTATGGATAACCCATCACCCGTAAATTTCAGTTTCCAACCATTCAAAATGTGACCCACTTTGTCTGGTCTTTGCAGCAAATCGGATTGGTAACTACCCTGAGATATTGACGCTGGTCTAGCAGGTGGAAAAATCACAGGAGGAACTTCTACCGGCAATCCTACCAGTCCATTCGAACCAGTGTACTCGTCTACATTGCGCTGAGGCGTCACGCTCCGACGGCTGACACAAGCTTCGACATTTTCCTCTATCAGCTTGGTTATTTGCACAGTAAATGCGGACGTAATCTGATTTTGCATTCTACTAATTAAATCTGATGTTAACTTCGCAGATGATGATGCCATACTAGCTGCTGTAACCGTCGCTACTGCTGATTGAAATCTGGTTCCGTATGCAGGAGAGTTTGTCGCCTGTTTAGCATCTGGTGTCCAACTAACTTTGCAAATGGGACAATTGCTACCCGACTTAATATACGATTTTATACACGTTTTATGAAATTCGTGACCGCAGGGTGTCTTTTGGCTATCACTTGGGTTTTGCACTATCGCAGAACATACGCCACAGACAGTCTGATTGCCAGTTGCTGTTATGTTTTCGTTTGGCCTTGTTAATGGCATAACTACTAATAATTATACCCTTCAACCATTGAAAATGGTCAAAAAGGGTATACTAATTTTGTGATAATATAACCGATTTGCGGGGGCGGTGGGCGTGGCATCAAACATTTGATATAAACTTGATCTGCCTATGATTTTTAAGAACCAGCATGCCAAATTTGGTATCTCTAGCTTTTTTAATAGCTGAGATCTGTTGTCTCATACAGACGGACAGACGGACAGACATACGGACGGACAGACGGACAGACAGACGGACATGTCTCAATCGACTCGGCTTGTAATCCTGAGGAAGAATATATATACTTTATGGGGTCTGCCACGCCTCCTTATGCCTGTTACATACATTTTGCACAAAGTTAGTATACCCTTTTTTGACCATTTTCAATGGTCGAAGGGTATAATAATGTTCTAGCAATGAACATGTAGTAAATATGAAAAAATGATTTAAAAGGGTTTATATATGGTGCCGTTTGCTTAAATTTGTTATTAAATTCGCAAAAAGATGTTTCCTTCTTTTGGTTCTTTTTTTTTTTTCTTTTAACTGACGTGTTGGCCGCTATGATTTTGGCGGGAGTTTGTGCAATAAAAATTAAAAAAATTTTTTTTGCTGGTGGTTTAAAATTTTCCGATCAGGAATTTTCCTAGCCGCCGTGATGGCTGCTGGGAACAGGGAGAACGATGCCAAATTTCCTGCTGCCGAAATAATGCACGCAATGGCGGCCAATAGACACCGCTCGACCAGATGCAGTATAATCGCCTGCCCTTTGTCTCCTGGCAGTCTAAGTGGCGTGATCTTTGGACTCCTGGGTCCAGTTCTGCAACCCTGATTTTGTCAGAATTTTAACATAAACAAGTGGATACCCTTCAAGATACCCTTCTCCCAATTTTCCAAATCCGTTACAAACGTGTAACCACACTTATAATTTCAAACAGAGAATTCTGCACAAATACTTATAGTACATATAACTTACTCGCTCGCACTCACACAGCGACGCGCGTAAAGAGCAAGAATATATATACTTTATGGGGTCTGCCACGCCTCCTTATGCCTGTTACATACATTTTGCACAAAGTTAGTATACCCTTTTCAACTGTCGAAGGGTATAAAAATCGTTCTTCTATTCCAGATCTTGTCCGGAGGACTCACCAGCAGTGGATACAGGTATTTAATTAGTTTTTTTTTTGTTTTCTCCAAAAGCACTAGAACTGGACACTAAAATTTTTTTATAACTTCCAGATTTAAGTTGCACTCCCAATGGCTGACTCGGAACGACTGACTTGGGGGAAAAAAAATGGCAGAGTACCGCTTGGAACCCAGCGCACGATGACCTGCCATGTTAACCTCGCTATCTTTGTGCCTCAAGATCTTTGGCAACTTCCCGGATAAGAAGACATACCAACTTTAACCATAGATGGCGCTTTATTAATATTTTCTTTTTTTTACAGTTTGAACTGGACGTTACATTATTTGCCTTGCCGACGGAATATAGAATTCAACAAATATAAAAAATATAAATATGAAAAAATTTCATATGAAAGCTTATATGAAACAAAGTCTTCATGTAAAAAACTTATATGAACAGAATTTTTCATATGAAAAACTTATTTGAATAAAATTTTTCATATGAAATTAATATATATGAAATTTCATATGGTTGTGAACTATTATTTGCCTTGCTGGTGGCATGTAGAATTCAAGAAATATATGCTCATATAAAAAAACTACATATGAAAAACTTATTTGAAACAAAGTTTTTATATAAAAAACTTATATGACAAAAATTTTCAAATGAGAAACTTCCTTGAATAACACTTTTCATATGAAATTAATATATATGAAATTTCATATGGTTGTGAACTATTATTTGCCTTGCTGGCGGCATGTAGAATTCAAGAAATATAAGCTATGAAAAAACTACATATGAAAAACTTATATGAAACAAAGTCTTCATATAAAAACTTAAATGAACAAAATTTTTCATATGAAAAACTTATATGAACAAAATTTTTCATATGAAATTAATATATATAAAATTTCATACGGTTGTGTTTTATTATTTGCCTTACCGACTGCATATAGAAGTCATGAAATATAAAATCATATAAAAAAATTGCATATGAAAACTTATATGAATAAAATTTTTCATATGAAATTTCATATGGTTGTGGAGTATAATTTGCCTTACCGACTGCATATATGAAAAACTTATATGAATAAAATTTTTCATATGAAATTAATATATATGAAGTTGATCCTTGTAGAGTATTATTTGCCTTGATGACGGAATGTAGAATTCAAGAAATATAAAATCATATGAAAAAATGTCATATGCAAACTTATATGAAACAAAGTAGTCTTCATGTATAAAACTTATATGAACAAAATTTTTCATATGAAAAACTTATATGAATAAAATTTTTCATATGAAATTAATATATATGAAATTCCATATGGTTGTGAAGTATTATTTGCCTTGCTGGCGGCATATAGAATTCAAGAAATATATGCTCATATAAAAAAACTACATATGAAAAACTTATTTGAAACAAAGTTTTTATATAAAAAACTTATATGAACAAAAATTTTCATATGAGAAACTTCCATTTTTGGACGTTGATACAATGAATGTATAATCAAGTGGTCCATGCAATACCAAGCCGATGCTTGTTACGCGCGGATCCCAGACACAGCGAATGTCCACCTCCCGCCCAACCGACCGAGGGGCACAGTCGCAGAACGTACGACTCGAAACGCGAATAGAGAACGCGGGCATGCAGTTATTACTAAAGATAGATCAGATTTGCGAGGAAAGGCTACTTAATTTCTAGAAAGATAGGACATTTTAACTTTTAGGCATGCAACAGAGGAAGCGTTAGCAATAAGGAAGTATAGATTATTGTGGTCCGAGCATAATACCCTAAACGGATCGTGAAGGGCATAATTCGACCTACAATAAGGAAGAGTTAGTGGTAAGTAGTTTCTAGTTATTCTACAAGGAACAGAGAAGTGTAGCCGGCTAACTAGGTCTACACTATCAATATCACCTTGAATGAGGTTATTAATAAATACTACACCCAGCATGGTTCTGCGGTTAGCTAGAGATGGTAGGTTAAGCAACAAAAGTCTACTGCCATAAGAAGGAAGTCTTAAGTTTACATCCCAGTTAAGGCCTCGTAAGGCGAAAAGTAAAAAGTTTTTTTGTACAGATTCAATGCGTTTTTTATGAGTAGTGTACTGGGGACACCATACGCAAGATCCGTATTCCAGAATTGGACGAACAAGTGAAGTAAAGAGGGTCTTTGTTACATAAGGATCGTCAAACTCCTTAGACCATCTCTTGATAAAGCCAAGAACGCCCGTGGCTTTATTGACCATATTAGAAATATGTTCGGAAAATCTTAATTTTCGGTCCAATCGGACCCCCAGATCATCAACTAAGTTGATTCTATCTAATTCACAGCCACAAAGAGTATAAGAAACGTACGTTGGACTGGCTCGGGAGAATGTCATCAGCTTGCATTTAGAGCTGTTCAGGGTTGAAAAATTTGCACATCACCAAGAGTGAAAACTATTTAAGTCGGCTTGTTGGTTAGAGTGACAGTGGTCATCTTTATATTGATAACAAAGCTTTACATCATCCGCATACATGAGAGTACGGGAGTTATGTACGACCAGAGGTAGGTCATTGATGAAAAGCGTAAAGAGGAGGGGGCCTAAATGGCTACCCTGAGGAACACCAGATGTGGCGAAGAGAAGGTCTGAATGAACGTTATTAAAGAGGACTCTTTGAGTTCTGTCAGTCAGATATCTCACAATCCAACTAAGTAGTTGTGGTGAGAACCCTAAGAGGTTGAGTTTATGTGCAAGAAGGGAATGATTTACTGAGTCAAATGCTTTACTGAAATCAGTATATATAACATCAGTTTGAAGATTTTCCTGAAAACCTTTTATAACAAAGGATGTCAGCTCAAGCAAATTCGTCGTAGTTGATCGACGTTACATAAATCCGTTCTGAGAAGGCGATATGACGGATCTACAGAAATGTTGCAAGTGAGGAGTTAAGATATTCTCGAAAAATGTAGGTATAGCCGACAATTTAGAGATACCTCTATAATTGCTTGCATCAGACTTACTGCCCTTCTTAAGCAAGGGGATAATAAATGATTCCTTCCATATAGAAGGAAAGGATGATGTATCTAAGGACAGCGAGAACAGTTTGAGCAATGGCTTACTTAGAGAGTGAGCACAGAACCGAAGTACACAAGCGGGAACACCGTCGGGACCTGGAGAAAAAACTGGTTTAACCGAGTGAAGATCCTTAACAAGAGAAATTTCGTTTAGAATAGGACTGAAAATACCATTTGAACAGGGAATGTTATATGGATAAAAATGAACATTTTGAGTAGAAGGCGAGTACGTCGTTTGAAAAAACTTTGCAAACATGTCGGCCATGGCTTGGCTGGTGTCTGCTATAGAATTTTCAAAAAACAACTTTGAAGGTTTAACCGATGACTTACGCTTCATGTTAACAAAACTATAAAACTGTTTAGGGTTCACAAGAAACTGAGTCCTACAACGAGCTAAATAGTTTTTATAACATTTCGCGTTCAGTACTGAAAAATTTAAACGAGCAGCTAAAAAACGAGAAAAGGCTACAGGTGAATTATTAATTTTATATTTTTTAAATAAGTTAGATTTTAAATTTTTTAGGCGCGACAACTCTCTTGTGAACCAAGGGGGCTTACTCGAGTGTGTTGGAAGGTAAAAAGGAACACAAATGTCAAAAAATGAATTTATATTTTGATAAAATAAATTTGTCGCTACTGAAATATCAGTAGACAAGTAAAGTTCTGACCAGTCGAAGTCAGAAATTAAGAGATTTAATAATTCAAAGTCTGCTTTTTTAAAGCAGCGTACACGTCTACGCGGTTTTTCATTTTTATCAAAACACACGCCAAGATCAACAGTAACTTCGAGGGTGGGATGGTAAGAATCTTCTGGTAAAGAAAGAGGCTGAGTCCTATTTAGAATCACCCTAGATGGATCAGATACGAAACATAAATCTAGCGATCTGTTTCTAGAATTTCTGACATGATTGACCTGCGACAATGACATATCAAACAAACCATCAAAAAGGTCATGCTGCCGGGAAGGCAATAAGAAAGCTTCATCAACACTTGATGTCCACTCACATTCTGGCACATTAAAGTCACCAAGGACTATAAAATGATCCCTGTCTGATAACAGGTTGAACACAGTTTTTATTGCAGATAAATATTGCAAATATACTGACAATTCCGATGACGGCGGAATATAAGAGCAGGTTATAAAACAAGAAAAACCGGGAAAGTGTAATTTTACACAAATAAATTCAATACTATATTGAATCTCCGGTTTTAACAATTCCGATGTAATGGCAGAGTTTACTGCGATCAGAACCCCACCACTACGTCGGCCAGGTCGATCAAGCCTGTAAGTTGAGTATTTACTTGGGAGAACTTCGGAGTTTAGAATATCCGGTTTCAACCAGGTTTCGGTAAATACCAACACATGGGATGTAAAGGAAAGGCTATTAAGAAAAAGATTAGAAAGTTTGCTACATAACCCTCTAACATTTTGGTATGTAAGAAGGAATGTAGCATTTAGTTTTTTGTTTTGTTTTTTTGCGAAGATGTAGATGCCTGTATTGGTAGACTTAAAGCAATCGGTTTCCGATTTTTCTTATTTTTCGCTTCAAACTCTTTAACCACTACATGGTCTGGCCAAAATTTGGGTGAACATATGTTGGTCAAGAGTTCAGCTGGGACACTAATTTTAAAGGACGATATGTCCCTTTCATACGAAAATTTAAATTTTTCCACTTTTAAATCTGCAGCTTGTATTTTGGCTTGAATATAAGCCACTACATCTTCAGATGTAAGATCAGGGGAAAGCCGGGAAACGAAAATTTGCTTCCTAAGTGGAACACCTAAAACCTTTTTAGGCTCCACAGGCATTGCACCTGCGGGAATGTTCTTAGAAATTGCTATCGGTAATTCTAAAATCTGTGGAGTAGGCAAAGATACCACACCTGGCACATCCGAAGCTTTATGTGACACCATTTGTAGACACTCGTCGATGACTTTTTCAGAAACCGATGATCTCGTCACCATAGGAGTGGTAAACGACATCACCGGCTGAGTCACCGGTGTACATGGTTGGTCAATGAGAGGAGGCGGAATGGCAGCAGGCAAAGATTTCGCCACATGAGCTGATTTCTTGCGTTTGGGCGACTCATTTAATAGTTTTAGGCTATTAAATGAGTTGTCCAACGCAGAGAACTGATCGGCAAGTTTTCGAAAACTGCCAAAAAGTTCACGAAAGCCTGACTTTGTCTGCCCCATGAACGTAATCATCACGTTTTCCGCCTCCCGACACAGGTCACAACAATAGCGCAGGCCAGTGCACTTAGATACGGCGTCAGCCGTAGAGGCAGTGTAGCCGGCACATTTTATATGTACAACATTGTCACACAGCCAGCAAGAGATGCTTGGCTGAGTAACAGTCACTTGCTTTAAGCAAGTTTTTTTATAGCAGACAATACCCTCCATTATAAAGAGTGACTACTGTAACAAGACAAAACAAATCGCAAGAACAAAACGAAATTGGAAAAAAGAACAGTAAGCGTTAAAGAAAGAGCGTACGCCAAAGCTAGTGTGTGAGCGCGAGAGAAAAAAGACGAGAGAGCGAGGTTTATTATTATTGTAGTTGCAGCTGAACTACAACAACAAATGCCAACACCGAAATAGAATAGGAAAAGAGAGCACAATGAGATCAGATGCTCTCCGAAAAGAAGAGTAGAAAAAAGATTAAGTGGCAGTAGACAAATATTAATATTATATTTTAACTACGAACCAGTGGGTTAAGCAGGCATGCACTCGCGAAAGTGAACGATAAATTGCACAAGTTAGAGAGATTTAATTATGCGAACACCGATTGTTTGCAGGCAAAATTTAATAAAAGCGGGGAGCAGAAAAAAACACGTCCGTTCACTTAGAAGAGAGCAAGAAGTCTTTTGACATGAATAACACTTTTCATATGAAATTAATATATATGAAATTTCATATGGTTGTGAAGTATTATTTGCCTTGCTGGCGGCATGTAGAATTCAAGAAATATAAGCTATGAAAAAACTACATATGAAAAACTTATATGAAACAAAGTCTTCATATAAAAACTTAAATGAACAAAATTTTTCATATGAAAAACTTATATGAACAAAATTTTTCATATGAAATTAATATATATAAAATTTCATATGGTTGTGGAGTATTATTTGCCTTACCGACTGCGTATAGAAGTCATGAAATATAAAATCATATGAAAAAATTGCATATGAAAACTTATATGAATAAAATTTTTTATAAGAAATTGCATATGGTTGTGGAGTATTATTTGCCTTACCGACTGCATATATGAAAAACTTATATGAATACAATTTTTCATATGAATGGTTGTGGAGTATTATTTGCCTTGCCGATAGAATATAGAATTCAAGAAATATAAAATCATATGAAAAAATTTCATATGAAAACATATATGAAACAAAGTCTTCATGTAAAAAACTTATATGCACAAAATTTTTTATATGAAATTAATAAATATGAAATTTCATATGGTTGTGGAGGATTATTTGCCTTACCTTTTTTTTTTTTTTGTGGTATAGCTTTTTATTTATTATTTAAGATCTATCCTAGTGGACAATAATTTTATTTTATGGGGGGAAACATTAACGTAAGGGTAGTACTTGAATGTACTTGGGTAGGGGTTAAGTATAATTATTAATGTTGAGTAAGGTCAAGCGGGTGCGTTCTCTGCAGGCGTCTTAGGGATTGGGGTGGTTGGGGTGGTTCTCCAGTCTGCTAGCATATCTCACACTGTGTCTATAGATCTAGTCATCTACCCATGAAATCCCGAGCTCCCCGTGTATGGCGGAATTTTCGTGATAGGGATGGGCGTTGGAGACTATTCTCAAGCATCTGTTTTGGAATCGCTGTATCTTCCTTCTATGCGAAGCGCTTGCAGTGCGCCACAGCTGTATTCCGTACGTCCAGATTGGCTTGAGAATAGTCTTGTAGACGAGAATCTTAAGTTTCACTCGCAGTTTGGACTTTTTTCCGATTAGCCAGTGGAGTTGCTTAAGGCGTATGTTGGCCTGGATACGCTTCCTGTTGTTGTGAGGGCCCCAAGTAAGCCTTCTGTCCAGGGTAAGCCCTAAGTATTTATATATTTATTTATTTATTTATTTAACGTCAACTAAGAGCAGTCGACTCAAAGACTAAAAAATAATAAAATTACAAGTGAAAATTTAAATTAAAATAAGTGGGTAAGGCTACAGTCGGGCGCCCGACAGTAAGATACCCTTCTCCCAATTTTCTAAATTCGTTACAAACGTGTAACCACACTCATAATTTCAAACAGAGAATTCTGCACAAATACTTCTAGTTCATATAGCTTACTCGCTCGCACTCACACAGCGACACGTGTAAAGAGTAAAGCAACACGACGCAACGTCGACGTCGTCGTCAACTGCTCAAAGCAGCGCGCAAGCTGCTGCCCGTACCGAACATTTGTACTGAAAACGTTGACTTGAATAACTTCTGTGTTATTGGTCCGATCGGATTGTAATTTGGAGAATATGTTCATATTGCATTTAGCTTTATACATACTAAAGAAGAACGTTATGGATTTAATACTTTGCTTAATAATCGCAAATAACCGGTTTGCGGGGGCGGTGGGCGTGGCATCAAAAATTTGAGATAAACTTTATCTGCCTATGATTTACAGGAACCTTCATGCCAAATTTGGTATCTCTAGCTTTTTTAATAGCTGAGATCTGTTGTCTCATACAGACGGACAGACGGACAGACGGACGGACGGACAGACGGACAGACGGACAGACGGACAGACAGACGGACATGTCTCAATCGACTCGGCTAGTGATCCTGAGCAAGAATATATATACTTTATGGGGTCTGCCACGCCTCCTTATGCCTGTTACATACATTTTGCACAAAGTTAGTATACCCTTTTTTGACCATTTTCAATGGTCGAAGGGTATAACAAGTGGGTAAGGCTACAGTCGGGCGCCCGACAGTAAGATACCCTTCTCCCAATTTTCTAAATTCGTTACAAACGTGTAACCACACTCATAATTTCAAACAGAGAATTCTGCACAAATACTTCTAGTTCATATAGCTTACTCGCTCGCACTCACACAGCGACACGTGTAAAGAGTAAAGCAACACGACGCAACGTCGACGTCGTCGTCAACTGCTCAAAGCAGCGCGCAAGCTGCTGCCCGTACCGAACATTTGTACTGAAAACGTTGACTTGAATAACTTCTGTGTTATTGGTCCGATCGGATTGTAATTTGGAGAATATGTTCATATTGCATTTAGCTTTACACATACCAAAGCAGAAAGTTATGAGTTTAATACATTGCTTAATAATCGCAAATAACCGATTTGCGGGGGCGGTGGGCGTGGCATCAAACATTTGATATAAACTTGATCTGCCTATGATAGATAGGAACCTCCATACCAAATTTGGTGTCTCTAGCTTTTTTAATAGCTGAGATCTGTTGTCTCATACAGACGGACAGACGGACAGACGGACGGACGGACAGACGGACGGACGGACAGACGGACATGTCGCAATTGACTCGGCTTGTGATCCTGAGCAAGAATATATATACTTTATGGGGTCTGCCACGCCTCCTTATGCCTGTTACATACATTTTTCACAAAGTTAGTATACCCTTTTTTGACCATTTTCAATGGTCGAAGGGTATAATAAGGTCTAGCAATGAACATGGAGTAAATATGTAAAAAAAATATAAAGTTGAAAGCTGCCACTAAATTAAATAAAATTTTTCCCACAATAAACTACACGCTTCTTTGTTTATATTTGTTTTGTTTTGATTTCACTCAAGTTTTCTATTCGGTCTACGGGCTAAAACAGCTGAGGGTCAAAAAAAATGTGACATGGGCACACTTATGTGTTTCACTCAAATTGACTGAATGAAGAGATAGAATTGTAATTGAGCGTGTAATGTGTTCGCAAAAAAATGATTTTTTTTAATTTTCGCTCCGGTGTGATGAATGAAAAGAAGTAAGTAAAATTTATATTGGTGGCGGAGCGTAGTTTAGTTATGTGGATATTTCAAAGGTTCTTTTTTTTATGTTTTGTGATGATTGTGATTTGGTTACAAAAATTTAAATGCATATACAAACATATGTTGGCCATAAAAGTGTTTATGTGTGTTGTTTACTCACTTTATTTTCCACATCCCGCGACGAAAGCGCTTTCGAAGAGGTGCTAAGAAAAATATTAATAATTTACATATGTACATACACAAACCAACTTTAAAATACCAACGAAATTAAAACCATATGTAATTATGTATGCCTATGCGCTTGCATATACGTACATACCTACATAAAGTTGTATGTTTTAATTCTGTCTCCTCTTTCGCTCTCTAAATTTTCTTATTTTTCTTTTGAGTGCTTTGGTCTATATTATTTTCTCGCGATGCAAACTCAATTCACTCAACTCAAATCATTGACCTATATTTCGTGCCCTAAATAAAACAGCTGACAATTTGCAAGAGCACAAATATAAACTAGAGGGACAAATACTAAAGAATCTTTTAAAAATTATTTAAATGGTGTGGAAAAATTCAACTAAGTAAGGAAAAAAATATTTTAACTAAATTATATTTTTTATACCCTTCGACCATTGAAAATGGTCAAAAAAGGGTATACTAACTTTGTGCAAAATGTATGTAACAGGCATAAGGAGGCGTGGCAGACCCCATAAAGTATATATATTCTTGCTCAGGATCACTAGCCGAGTCGATTGAGACATGTCCGTCTGTCTGTCCGTCTGTCCGTCCGTCCGTCTGTCCGTCTGTCTGTCTGTTTGTTTGAGACAACAGATCTCAGCTATTCAAAAAGCTAGAGACACCAAATTTGGTATGAGGATTCCTATATGTCCGGGGCAGATGAAGTTTATGTCAAATGTTTGATGCCACGCCCACCGCCCCCGCAAATCGGTTATTTACGATTATTAAGCAAAGTAATGAACCTATAAAGTTATGCTTTGGTATGTATAAAGCTGAATGCAATATAAACATATCCTCTAAAAAACAATCCGATCGGAACAATAACACAGAAGTTATTTAAGTCAACGTTTTCAGTACAAATGTTCGGTACGAGCAGCAGCCTGCGCGCTGCTTTGAGCAGTTGACGACGACGTCGACGTTGCGTCGTGTTGCTTTACTCTTTACGCGCGTCGCTGTGTGAGTGCGAGCGAGTAAGCTATATGTACTAGAAGTATTTGTGCAGAATTCTCTGTTTGAAATTATGAGTGTGGTTACACGTTTGTAACGAATTTAGAAAATTGGGAGAAGGGTATCTTACTGTCGGGCGCCCGACTGCAGCCTTACCCACTTGTTTTGTTTCAAATGGAAAAAAATGATTTAAAAGGGTTTATATGTGGTGCCGTTTGCTTAAATTTGTTATTATTTATTTTATTTATTTATTTATTTAACGTCAACTAAGAGCAGTCGACTCAAAGACTAAAATATAATAAAATTACAAGTGTAAATTTAAATTAAAAATATAAGTATAATTTAAGTTGAAGGTAAGTATTATATTAAAAAATATATATATATATATATATATATATATAAATTAGTTATTATTAATTAATCATTAAATTATTTATTTAATTTATTTAATTTAATCTGGGAGTAAAAAGATAATTTTAGTTGATCCAACATTTGTTGCAAAGGATTGGGGAAACCCAGAAAACCCAATCAGATCAAAAGAAGAGTGGTAATGTTTTAAAGCACTCGTAACGCCCGAGGAGCGCAGTTAACGAATAGGAAGGTCGCGAGATCGTTAACTTCTAGCCAGGTGGGAAAGTAGTGAAAGTTTAAGATTATTAGTCGATTGGTTGTTAGATATAATAAAGTAGTATTTGTTGTAGTCCGAACATAATACCCTGAACGGTTCGTGCAAGGCATAGTTCGACCTACAACTAGGAAGAGTTAGTGGAATATAATTTCTTGTTAGTCGGCAAGGGACAGAGAAGTGTAACCGGCTAACCAAGTCATCACTGTCAATGTCGCCTTTAATAAGGTTATTGATAAAAACCACACCAAGCATAGTACGCCGATTGGCTAAGGAAGGTAGATTTAGTAGAAGAAGTCTGTTAGTATAGGAAGGTAGTCTTAAGTTTGAATCCCAATTAAGTCTACGCAATGCGAAAATTAAAAAGTTCTTTTGAACGGATTCAATGCGGTCCTTGTAGGTTGAAAACTGAGGACACCAAACACATGATCCATACTCGAGAATAGGACGCACAAGTGAGGTTTAAAGGGTCTTAGTTATATAAGGATCGTTAAATTCCTTAGCCCACCTCTTAATAAATCCGAGTTCACTCAAAGCCTTATTGACTATGGAAGAAATGTGCTCAGAGAACTTGAGTTTAGCGTCCAGGCGTACTCCAAGGTCGTCCACAGAGGTAATTCTTTCCAGAGGACAACCACATAAAGTGTAAGTTTCGTACTTAGAACTGGCACGAGAGAATGTCATCAACTTGCATTTTGAGCTGTTCAGATTTAATAGGTTTGCACCACACCAACTGTTAAAACTATTGAGGTCGGCTTGAAGGGATGAATGACAGGAGGCGTCTTTAAATTGAAAACAAAGCTTTACATCATCTGCATACATAAGAGTACGCGAATTATGTATGGCCGAAGGAAGGTCATTGATGAAAAGCGTAAAAAGAAGGGGACCTAAATGGCTTCCCTGAGGAACACCAGAAGTAACTTGAATAGGGTCAGAAAGAGCATTTTTAAAGAAGACTCTTTGTGTTCTGTTGGCCAAATAACTTATAAGCCAGCTTAAAAGATTTGGTGAGAAATCAATAATGTTTAGTTTTTGTGCAAGAAGTGAGTGATTTACTGAGTCAAATGCTTTACTGAAATCAGTATAAATGACGTCAGTTTGAAAATTTTTCTGAAAGCCCTTGATTATAAAGGATGTAAGCTCAAGTAAATTTGTCGAGGAGGAACGACGTTTTAAAAATCCGTGCTGACAAGGAGAAATGACGGATCTACAGAAATGCTGCAAGTGAGGAGTTATGACATTCTCGAAGAGTTTGGAAATAGCCGACAATTTTGAGATACCTCTATAGTTTAAAGCATCAGACTTGCTGCCCTTCTTGTGAAGCGGTAAAATGAAAGATTCCTTCCATATGGAAGGAAAGGTGGAAGTTTTCAGGGACAGCGAGAAAAGTTTGAGCAATAGCTTAGATAGAGGATCGGCACAGTATCGAAGTACGCAACTAGGAATTCCGTCAGGACCAGGTGAGAAAACTGGTTTTATCAAACATAAATCCCTGAAAATCGAACGTTCGTTTAATTGTGGGGCGAAAATGCCAGTTGAACTGGGAATGGTGAAAGGATAAGAATTTACATCGCGTGTTGAAATTGAATAGGTCGTTTGAAAGAACTTAGCAAACAGATCAGCCATGTCCTGGTCAGTATTTGCATTTGCTTCAAACGATAGTTTAGATGGATAGGCCGATGACTTACGCTTCATGTTAACAAAATTATAGAACTGTCTGGGATTCTGCCAGAACTGAATCCCGCAACGAGTCAAATAATTTTTATAGCATGTAGCGTTGAGAGCAACAAAATTTGACCGAGCAATAAGATATCTTGAAAAAATAGACGAGGAATGACATCTAGTATATTTTTTTAAAGAGTCTAGACTTTAGATTTTTAAGACTGGATAGTTCTTTAGTAAACCATGGAGGTTAACTCGAATGCCTCGGATAAGAAAAAGGCACACAAATGTCAAAGAAGTTATTTAATATTTTATAAAATAAATTAAGAGCCATATCCATATTGTTACATTTGTAAAAATTAGACCAGTCATAATTTGAAATTAAATAATTAATTTTATCAAAATCGGCTTTACGAAAACAATGCGCTCTCTTACACGACGTAATTTTTTTATCCAATACGTTCAACCCAGTTTCAAAAACAACCTCGAACGTTGGATGATAGAGATCTTCTGGTTGGGTAAGTGGGTGGACTCTAGTCAGAGTTACCATACTCTGATCGGAGACAAAGCATAAATCTAGTGTTCTATTTAGAGAATTTTGTAGGTGGTTGACCTGCAGCAGAGAAATGTCATGCAGGCCGTCAATAAGATCGTGTTGTTGTGAGAGCATCACTTGCTGTCCAACTACACTCAGGTATGTTAAAGTCGCCAAGGACTATTAGGTGGTCTTTGTTAGATAACAAATTGAAGACATACTTTATTGCAAGCAAATGTTGAGTGTAGATAAGAATATCCGACGAAGGTGGGATGTACGAGCAGGTTATATAAACCTGGAAGCCGGGAAGGTGTAATTTTACACAAATGAATTCAATATCATATTGAATCTCCGGGTGTACATGTTCTGACGCGATATCAGAATTTACCGCAATAAGAACACCGCCGCCCCGCCGATCATGACGATCAAACCTATAAGTTGTGAACTTGCTTGGAAAAATTTCAGAGCATAAAATCTCAGGTTTTAACCAAGTCTCAGTGAACACAAGCACATGGGATTCAAACGAAAGGCTAGTTAATAATAACGTAGGTAGCTTGCTATGCAGGCCCCTTACGTTTTGGTAGGTTAATGTTAAAAATTTTATTAGTTTTTTGAAGTCGCATTTTTGGAAGTGGTGGCCTGGTTTGGCAAAGGTAGTCTAATCGGTTGACGATTCTTTTTTTTCTTTGCTTCGAATTCTTTAACCACAATATGATCGGGCCAGAAGTTAGCTGAGCAAAGGGGAAATGAGCTCCACGGGCTCAACAGAGACATTTTTCTGTGCTGCTGATCTCGTAACTACAGGTGTAGTAAACGATAGCAGCGGCAACGTCACTGGTGTGCTGAGTTGGTCAACGTTCTGAGGCTGACAGGCACTAGTTGACGGCTGCTCCTTTTGAGCTGATTTTTTGCGCTTGGGAGACTCATTTAGTAGCTTAAGGCTATTTAATGAAGTGTCCAGCGCGGAGAACTGATCGGCAAGTTTGCGAAAACTACCAAACAGTTCCCTAAATCCCGTCCTAGTTTGGCGCATGAACGATACAAAATCGTTCTCAACCTCACGACACGCATCACAACAATAGTGCAGCCCGTTTCGCTTGGCTACAGCATCGGCCGTTGGGCCACTGAAGCCCGCACATTTTGCATGAGCAACGTTGTTGCAGATCCAACAACAAATACTTGCCTGAGCAGATGTAATCTGCTTTTGGCAGGTTTTCTTGAAGCAAATAATTCCTCCTTCCATTATTATGGGTGACCACTGTCAAAAATGCACACAACAAAAATAGAGAGAGAGGAAAGGTTAGGCACACACAGTAACTGTGATAAGAAGAGCGCGGTAAGAGAGTTTGTGCTGCAGTGCACAACAACAAAGATAAACTAGTCGGAAAGGATACAGTCACGCGGTGACTGTAAGAGGCCATGGATTTTCACTTTACGTTTATATACCTTAAAATATGTATATATTATATATATATATATTTATATAAATTTTAATATAATGAAACAAAAACAAGTGAGCAAGGCTACAACGAGCGCGCTCGACAGACAGATACCCTTTAACATCCGTACCAAACATGTAAACACACTCATGACCTCTGACAGAGAATTCTTCCAAACTTATTTTAATACATATGGGTTACTCGCTCACACACACACATACACGCGCGTAAACAGTAAAGCGACACGACGCGACGTCGACGTCGGCGTCAACTGCCTAAAGCAGCGCGCAGGCTGCTGCTCGTACCAAACATTTGTACTGAAAACGTTGACTTGAATAACTTCCGTGATATTTCTCCGATCGGATTGTAATTTAGAGGATACGTTTATATTGTATTCAGCTTTACGTATACCGAAGCAGAACGTTATAAGTTTAATTCTTTGCTTGATAATCACCAATTACTGATTTACGGGGGCGGTGGGCGTGGTACCCGAAATTTGAAAACGACGTTTACTGCCTAGGATATACAGGAATCTTCATGCCAAATTTGGAGTCTCTAGCTTTCTTAATAGCTGAGAATCAGACGCTCATACAGACGGACAGACGGACAGACAGACAGACGGACAGACAGACATGGCTAGATCGACTCGGCTGGTGATCCTGAGTAAGAATATATATACTTTATGGGGTCGCAGATATCTCCTTCTGCCTGTTACGCACATTCCGACAAACCTAATAGACCATGTATTTTTTTAAAATCCATGGCCTAAAAAGAGTTAGTGAGAGCCCGAGAGAGTCGAATTTGCTCACGAAAGTCGAAGTAAAAGAATATGTTTTGCAGAAGCAATAACAACGTTTCTAAAAATAGAAACGTAAACAAATAAAATTTAAAGAAGAAAGCGAAAAGACTCTTTTGCAAACAAGATTAGTTTAGCAAATTAAAAGAGTGCACTCGCGTAGTAAACGGATTTCTGTATATCAGCAGGTTAAGTGATAATATTAGTATTTTTTTTAGAGTTATTAAGCACCGATTGATTTATAATTTAAATAAGCTTCGGAGAGCAAGAAAAAAACGCGTCCGTTCACTTTAAAAGAGAATGTTGTATTGTATTAAATTCGCAAAAAGATGTTTCCCAGTTTGGGTCGTTTTTTTCTTTTATCTGACGTGTTGGCCGCTATGATTTTGGCGGGAATTTGTGCAATAAAAATTAAAAAAATTTTTTTTTTTCTTGTTTTGGTGCTGGTGGTTTAAATTTTGCCGATCAGGAATTTTCCTAGCCGCCGTGATGGCTGCTGGGAACAGGGGTACGATGCCAAATTTCCTGCTGGCGAAATAATGCACGCAATGGCGGCCAATAGATACCGCTCGACCAGATGCAGTATAATCGCCTGCCCTTTGTCTCCTGGTAGTCTAAGTGGCGTGATCTTTGGACTCCTGGGTCCAGTTCTGCAACCCTGATTTTGTCAGAATTTTAACTTAAAAATCGGTCTTCTATTCCAGATCTTGTCCGGAGGACTCACCAGCTGTGGATACAGGTATTTAATTATTATACCCTTCGACCATTGAAAATGGTCAAAAAAGGGTATACTAACTTTGTGCAAAATGTATGTAACAGGCATAAGGAGGCGTGGCAGACCCCATAAAGTATATATATTCTTGCTCAGGATCACAAGCCGAGTCGATTGAGACATGTCCGTCTGTTAAACTCATAACGTTCTGCTTTGGTATGTATAAAGCTAAATGCAATATGAACATATTCTCCAAATTACAATCCGATCGGACCAATAACTGTCGGGCGCTCGACTGTAGCCTTACCCACTTGTTTTTTATACCCTTCGACCATTTTAAAATGGTCAAAAAGGGTATACTAACTTTGTGCAAAATGTATGTAACAGGCATAAGGAGGCGTGGCAGACCCCATAAAGTATATATATTCTTGCTCAGGATCACAAGCCGAGTCGATTGAGACATGTCCGTCTGTCTGTCCGTCTGTCCGTCCGTCCGTCTGTCCGTCTGTATGAGACAACAGATCTCAGATATTAAAAAAGCTAGAGACACCAAATTTGGTATGGAGGTTCCTCTCTCATAGGCAGATCAAGTTCATATCAAATGTTTGATGCCATGCCCACCGCCCCCGCAAATCGGTTATTTGCGATTATTAAGCAAAGTATTAAACTCATAATTTTTGAACATATTCTCCAAATTACAATCCGATCGGACCAATAACACAGAAGTTATTCAAGTCAACGTTTTCAGTACAAATGTTCGGTAAGGGCAGCAGCTTGCGAGCTGCTTTGAGCAGTTGACGTCGACGTCGACGTTGCGTCGTGTCGCTTTACTCTTTACGCGCGTCGCTGTGTGAGTGCGAGCGAGTAAGCTATATGTACTAGAAGTATTTGTGCAGAATTCTCTGTTTGAAATTATGAGTGTGGTTACACGTTTGTAACGAATTTAGAAAATTGGTAGAAGGGTATCTTACTGTCGGGCGCCCGACTATAGCCTTACCCACTTGTTTTTTTACACCCTTCGACCATTGAAAATGGTCAAAAATGGGTATACTAACTTTGTGCAAAATGTATGTAACAGGCATAAGGAGGCGTGGCAGACCCCATAAAGTATATAAATTCTTGCTCAGGATCACAAGCCGAGTCGATTGAGACATGTCCGTCTGTTAAACTCATAACGATCTGCTTTGGTATGTATAAAGCTAAATGCAATATGAACATATTCTCCAAATTACAATCCGATCGGACCAATAACTGTCGGGCGCTCGACTGTAGCCTTACCCACTTGTTTTTTTATACCCTTCGACCATTTTAAAATGGTCAAAAAAGGGTATACTAACTTTGTGCAAAATGTATGTAACAGGCATAAGGAGGCGTGGCAGACCCCATAAAGTATATATATTCTTGCTCAGGATCACAAGCCGAGTCGATTGAGACATGTCCGTCTGTCCGTCCGTCCGTATGTCCGTCTGTCTGTCCGTCTGTATGAGACAACAGATCTCAGCTATTAAAATAGCTAGAGACACCAAATTTGGTATGGAGGTTCCTCTATCATAGGCAGATCAAGTTTATATCAAATGTTTGATGCCACGCCCACCGCCCCCGCAAATCGGTTATTTGCGATTATTAAGCAATGTATTAAACTCATAACTTTCTGCTTTGGTATGTGTAAAGCTAAATGCAATATGAACATATTCTCCAAATTACAATCCGATCGGACCAATAACACAGAAGTTATTCAAGTCAACGTTTTCAGTACAAATGTTCGGTACGGGCAGCAGCTTGCGCGCTGCTTTGAGCAGTTGACGACGACGTCGACGTTGCGTCGTGTTGCTTTACTCTTTACACGTGTCGCTGTGTGAGTGCGAGCGAGTAAGCTATATGAACTAGAAGTATTTGTGCAGAATTCTCTGTTTGAAATTATGAGTGTGGTTACACGTTTGTAACGAATTTAGAAAATTGGGAGAAGGGTATCTTACTGTCGGGCGCCCGACTGTAGCCTTACCCACTTATTTTAATTTAAATTTTCACTTGTAATTTTATTATTTTTTAGTCTTTGAGTCGACTGCTCTTAGTTGACGTTAAATAAATAAATAAATAAATATATAAATACTTAGGGCTTACCCTGGACAGAAGGCTTACTTGGGGCCCTCACAACAACAGGAAGCGTATCCAGGCCAACATACGCCTTAAGCAACTCCACTGGCTAATCGGAAAAAAGTCCAAACTGCGAGTGAAACTTAAGATTCTCGTCTACAAGACTATTCTCAAGCCAATCTGGACGTACGGAATACAGCTGTGGCGCACTGCAAAGCTAAATGCAATATGAACATATCCTCCTAATTACAATCCGATCGGAACAATAACACAGAAGTTATTAAAGTCAACGTTTTCAGTACAAATGTTCGGTACGGGCAGCAGCCGACGCGCTGCTTTGAGCAGTTGACGCCGACGTCGACGTTGCGTCGTGTCGCTTTACTCTTTACGCTTGTCGCTGTGTGAGTGCGAGCGAGTAAGCTATATGTACTAGAAGTATTTGTGCAGAATTCTCTGTTTGAAACTATGAAAGTGGTTACACGTTTGTAACGGATTTGGAAAATTGGGAGAAGGGTATCTTACTGTCGGGCGCCACTTGTTAAATTAAGTTGATCCAACATTTGTTGCAAAGGATTGGGGAAATCCAGAAAACCCAATCAGATCAAAAGAAGAGTGTTCATGTTTTAAAGCACTCGTAACGCCCGAGGAGCGCAGTTAACGAATAGGAAGGTCGCGAGATCGTTAACTTCTAGCCAGGTGGGAAAGTAGTGAAAATTTAAGATTATTATTCGATTGGTTGTTAGATATAATAAAGTAGTATTTGTTGTAGTCAGAACATAATACCCTGAACGGTTCGTGCAAGGCATAGTTCGACCTACAACTAGGAAGAGTTAGTGGAATATAATTTCTTGTTAGTCGGCAAGGGACAGAGAAGTGTAACCGGCTAACCAAGTCATCACTGTCAATGTCGCCTTTAATAAGGTTATTGATAAAACCACACCAAGCATAGTACGCCGATTGGCTAAGGAAGGTAGATTTAGTAGAAGAAGTCTGTTAGTATAGGAAGGTAGTCTTAAGTTTGAATCCCAATTAAGTCCACGCAATGCGAAAATTAAAAAGTTCTTTTGAACGGATTCAATGCGGTCCTTGTAGGTTGAAAACTGAGGACACCAAACACATGATCCATACTCGAGAATAGGACGCACAAGTGAGGTATAAAGGGTCTTAGTTATATAAGGATCGTTAAATTCCTTAGCCCACCTCTTAATAAATCCGAGTACACTCATAGCCTTATTGACTATGGAAGAAATGTGCTCAGAGAACTTGAGTTTAGCGTCCAGGCGTACTCCAAGGTCGTCCACAGAGGTAATTCTTTCCAGAGGACAACCACATAAAGTGTAAGATTCGTACTTAGGACTGGCACGAGAGAATGTCATCAACTTGCATTTTGAGTTGTTCAGATTTAATAGGTTTCCACCACACCAACTGTTAAAACTATTGAGGTCGGCTTGAAGGGATGAATGACAGGAGGCGTCTTTAAATTGAAAACAAAGCTTTACATCATCTGCATATATAAGAGTACGCGAATAATGTATGTAACAGAGAACTGCAACATGCATGTATGCACAACAAGCCACTCAAAAATGAATGAGATTTTTGCCACTCGATCTTCACTTTTTAGCACATAGCACACGCCTCAAGCCGCGTTAGCCTCTAAAAGCAAGAGCCTCAAATAGCGGGAGACTCTAAAAGCAAGAGACGCAAAAGGCAGGAGCCGAAAAAGGCAGGCATGTTTTGGCAAAAAACACTAGTAAGGCAGGTACGTTTTGGCAAAAAACTCTAGTAGTGCAGGAACATTTTGGCAGAAAAGACAAGAGACGCTTGCCCAAAGGCTCGGTAGGCTCGGTAGGCTCGGTAGGCTCGGTAGGTAGAGACAACAGCATAAGGGTCGGGGCATACAAATTTGTTCGAGAACGTTCGGTTTTCCCTTTCTGCTAGTGCGTTTTTGGGTTACCCCTTCTACTTCTGTTCTATTAATAGACACATAAGTAGGTATAGAAAAAAAAACCCGAGGCCGATGCATTTCAATTTCTTCTTGTTCCTTTACCCCTTCCACAAAATAAGCGAGGCACGCGCTCGAGTGGCAAGAATCTCATTCATTTTTGAGTGTTGTGTATGCATGAATGTTGCAGTTCTCTGGTATGTAATGTACTACTTTTCAAAATGATCTAAGGCGTTTTGAACTGCGTGAGTGCGACTTGCAACTATAGAATATGGTTGGAATTAATATTCGTGGTATGTTTATAATGAGCTCTACAGAAGAAATTGCAGAAATTATTGACGAATTCTTTAATCCTTGTTTTGAATTGTTCGAGGCTGCACACTCAAGTTCATTTGTCTGTGTGAAAACGCTGTGCTGCCTTTCGAGTTTTTTGCTTGGCAGCGGGCACAATTGGGCTTGTATATTTTATCTGCGCCGCACCCGTTACTAAAGACTCGTCGTTCCGCCAAACAATCTTGATACCTATGGCCTTCCTTTTTACAATTCCAACAAATTAACGCCAGTGCTCCTACTTCTTCTTTCTCTCGCTCCTCTTGCACTAATGCCTCATCGCACTCGACTATTTCTGCCACGTTAAACGCCTAAACGAAACCGCATTGCTGCTACTCATTTGTGGTTTGATGTCTTCAAAGAACGCCTCTCGTCTCCTGCAAACATCACGCAGTTCGGATACGGAACTGATATCCAAATGTAAGATCTCATGCCTTATTTCTGGGAATAAGTTTGCTTTTAAAATTCGAACTAAACTTTTTTTTGTTATAGGTATCTCCATTTGATCAATTAACCGGGCTATATCATCGTAAAATGCCTCAAAGGACTCATTTGCCTTTTGTTTTCGACCACGGATAAGATCTTCTACATCCGCGTCATCCCGTTGATCTCGAAATTGCTTACGAAGAGCTTCACATAATATGTCCCAACGAACTTGGCCTACTGCTTTGTGATGTCGCCAATAAAATTCAGCTGCCTTTCCCTCAAATAGCGAGCTTGCATTATTGCAAAGGATACTAAAATTTCCGTCTAAAGTTTGGTGAGTTAATGCTTCCACTCTGTATATAAAATTGTCTATGGATAACCCATCACCCGTAAATTTCAGTTTCCAACCATTCAAAATATGACCCACTTTGTCTGGTCTTTGCAGCAAATCGGATTGGTAACTACCCTGAGATATTGACGCTGGTCTAGCAGGTGGAAAAATCACAGGAGGAACTTCTACCGGCAATCCTACCAGTCCATTCGAACCAGTGTACTCGTCTACATTTCGCTGAGGCGTCACGCTCCGACATATTTGCACAGTAAGTGCGGACATAATCTGATTTTGCATTCTACTAATTAAATCTGATGTTAACTTCGCAGATGATGATGCCATACTAGCTGCTGTAACCGTCGCTACTGCTGATTGAAATCTGGTTCCGTATGCAGGAGAGTTTGTCGCCTGTTTAGCATCTGGTGTCCAACTAACTTTGCAAATGGGACAATTGCTACCCGACTTAATATTCGATTTTATACACGTTTTATGAAATTCGTGACCGCAAGGTGTCTTTTGGCTATCACTTGGGTTATGCACTATCGCAGAACATACGCCACAGACAGTCTGATTGCCAGTTGCTGTTATGTTTTCGTTTGGCCTTGTTAATGGCATAACTACTAATAATTATACCCTTCAACCATTGAAAATGGTCAAAAAAGGGTATACTAATTTTGTGATAAAAGTATGTAACAGGCATACGAAGGCGTGGCAGACCCCACAAAGTATATATATTCTTGCTCCGGATCACTAGCCGAGTCGATTGAGACATGTCTGTCCGTCTGTCCGTCCGTCCGTCTGTCCGTCTGTCCGTCTGTATGAGACAACAGATCTCAGCTATTAAAAAAGCTAGAGATACCAAATTTGGCATGCTGGTTCTTAAAAATCATAGGCAGATCAAGTTAATATCAAATGTTAGATGCCACGCCCACCGCCCCGCAAATCGGTTATTTGCGGTTATTAAGCAAAGTTTTAAACGCATAATTTTCTGCTTTGGTATGTATAAAGCTAAATGCAATATGAACATATTTTCTAAATTACAATCCGATCGGACAAATAACACAGAAGTTATTCAAGTCAACGTTTTCAGTACAAATGTTCGGTACGGGCAGCAGCTTGCGCGCTGCTTTGAGCAGTTGACGACGACGTCGACGTTGCGTCGTGTTGCTTTACTCTTTACGCGCGTCGCTGTGTGAGTGCGAGCGAGTAAGCTATATGTACTAGAAGTATTTGTGCAGAATTCTCTGTTTAAAATTATGAGTGTGGTTACACGTTTGTAACGAATTTAGAAAATTGGGAGAAGGGTATCTTACTGTCGGGCGCCCGATTGTAGCCTTACCCACTTGTTAATAGCTGAGATCTGTTGTCTCATACAGACGGACAGACATACGGACGGACAGACGGACAGACAGACGGACATGTCTCAATCGACTCGGCTTGTAATCCTGAGCAAGAATATATATACTTTATGGGGTCTGCCACGCCTCCTTATGCCTGTTACATACATTTTGCACAAAGTTAGTATACCCTTTTTTGACCATTTTCAATGGTCGAAGGGTATAAAAAGGTCTAGCAATGAACATGGAGTAAATATGTAAAAAAAATATAAAGTTGAAAGCTGCCACTAAATTAAATAAAATTTTTCCCACAATAAACTACACGCTTCTTTGTTTATATTTGTTTTGTTTTGATTTCACTCAAGTTTTCTATTCGGTCTACGGGCTAAAACAGCTGAGGGTCAAAAAAAATGTGACATGGGCACACTTATGTGTTTCACTCAAATTGACTGAATGAAGAGATTGAATTGTAATTGAGCGTGTAATGTGTTCGCAAAAAAATGATTTTTTTTAATTTTCGCTCGGGTGTGATGAATGAAAAGAAGTAAGTAAAATTTATATTGGTGGCGGAGCGTAGTTTAGTTATGTGAATATTTCAAAGGTTCTTTTTTTTATGTTTTGTGATGATTGTGATTTGGTTACAAAAATTTAAATGCATATACAAACATATGTTGGCCATAAAAGTGTTTATGTGTGTTGTTTACTCACTTTATTTTCCACATCCCGCGACGAAAGCGCTTTCGAAGAGGTGCTAAGAAAAAGATTAATAATTTACATATGTACATACATAAACCAACTTTAAAATACTAACGAAATTAAAACCATATGTAATTATGTATGCCTATGCGCTTGCATATACGTACATACCTACATAAAGTTGTATGTTTTAATTCTGTCTCCTCTTTCGCTCTCTAAATTTTCTTATTTTTCTTTTGAGTGCTTTGGTCTATATTATTTTCTCGCGATGCAAACTCAATTCACTCAACTCAAATCATTGACCTATATTTCGTGCCCTAAATAAAACAGCTGACAATTTGCAAGAGCACAAATATAAACTAGAGGGACAAATACTAAAGAATCTTTTAAAAATTATTTAAATGGTGTGGAAAAATTCAACTAAGTAAGGAAAAAAATATTTTAACTAAATTATATTTTTTATACCCTTCGACCATTGAAAATGGTCAAAAAAGGGTATACTAACTTTGTGCAAAATGTATGTAACAGGCATAAGGAGGCGTGGCAGACCCCATAAAGTATATATATTCTTGCTCAGGATCACTAGCCGAGTCGATTGAGACATGTCCGTCTGTCTGTCCGTCTGTCCGTCCGTCCGTCTGTCCGTCTGTCTGTCTGTTTGTTTGAGACAACAGATCTCAGCTATTCAAAAAGCTAGAGACACCAAATTTGGTATGAGGATTCCTATATGTCCGGGCAGATGAAGTTTATGTCAAATGTTTGATGCCACGCCCACCGCCCCCGCAAATCGGTTATTTACGATTATTAAGCAAAGTAATGAACCTATAAAGTTATGCTTTGGTATGTATAAAGCTGAATGCAATATAAACATATCCTCTAAAAAACAATCCGATCGGAACAATAACACAGAAGTTATTTAAGTCAACGTTTTCAGTACAAATGTTCGGTACGAGCAGCAGCCTGCGCGCTGCTTTGAGCAGTTGACGACGACGTCGACGTTGCGTCGTGTTGCTTTACTCTTTACGCGCGTCGCTGTGTGAGTGCGAGCGAGTAAGCTATATGTACTAGAAGTATTTGTGCAGAATTCTCTGTTTGAAATTATGAGTGTGGTTACACGTTTGTAACGAATTTAGAAAATTGGGAGAAGGGTATCTTACTGTCGGGCGCCCGACTGCAGCCTTACCCACTTGTTTTGTTTCAGATGGAAAAAATGATTTAAGAGGGTTTATATGTGGTGCCGTTTGCTTAAATTTGTTATTATTTATTTTATTTATTTATTTATTTAACGTCAACTAAGAGCAGTCGACTCAAAGACTAAAATATAATAAAATTACAAGTGTAAATTTAAATTAAAAATATAAGTATAATTTAAGTTGAAGGTAAGTATTATATTAAAAAATATATATATATATATTTTTTTTTTTGTTTTAAAAATTTGTTTTTATTAATTAATCATTAAATTATTTATTTAATTTATTTAATTTAATCTGGGAGTAAAAAGATAATTTTAGTTGATCCAACATTTGTTGCAAAGGATTGGGGAAATCCAGAAAACCCAATCAGATCAAAAGAAGAGTGTTAATGTTTTAAAGCACTCGTAACGCCCGAGGAGCGCAGTTAACGAATAGGAAGGTCGCGAGATCGTTAACTTCTAGCCAGGTGGGAAAGTAGTGAAAGTTTAAGATTATTAGTCGATTGGTTGTTAGATATAACAAAGTAGTATTTGTTGTAGTCCGAACATAATACCCTGAACGGTTCGTGCAAGGCATAGTTCGACCTACAACTAGGAAGAGTTAGTGGAATATAATTTCTTGTTAGTCGGCAAGGGACAGAGAAGTGTAACCGGCTAACCAAGTCATCACTGTCAATGTCGCCTTTAATAAGGTTATTGATAAAAACCACACCAAGCATAGTACGCCGATTGGCTAAGGAAGGTAGATTTAGTAGAAGAAGTCTGTTAGTATAGGAAGGTAGTCTTAAGTTTGAATCCCAATTAAGTCTACGCAATGCGAAAATTAAAAAGTTCTTTTGAACGGATTCAATGCGGTCCTTGTAGGTTGAAAACTGAGGACACCAAACACATGATCCATACTCGAGAATAGGACGCACAAGTGAGGTTTAATGGGTCTTAGTTATATAAGGATCGTTAAATTCCTTAGCCCACCTCTTAATAAATCCGAGTTCACTCAAAGCCTTATTGACTATGGAAGAAATGTGCTCAGAGAACTTGAGTTTAGCGTCCAGGCGTACTCCAAAGTCGTCCACAGAGGTAATTCTTTCCAGAGGACAACCACATAAAGTGTAAGATTCGTACTTAGGACTGGCACGAGAGAATGTCATCAACTTGCATTTTGAGCTGTTCAGATTTAATAGGTTTGCACCACACCAACTGTTAAAACTATTGAGGTCGGCTTGAAGGGATGAATGACAGGAGGCGTCTTTAAATTGAAAACAAAGCTTTACATCATCTGCATACATAAGAGTACGCGAATTATGTATGGCCGAAGGAAGGTCATTGATGAAAAGCGTAAAAAAGAAGGGGACCTAAATGGCTTCCCTGAGGAACACCAGAAGTAACTTGAATAGGGTCAGAAAGAGCATTTTTAAAGAAGACTCTTTGTGTTCTGTTGGCCAAATAACTTATAAGCCAGCTTAAAAGATTTGGTGAGAAATCAATAATGTTTAGTTTTTGTGCAAGAAGTGAGTGATTTACTGAGTCAAATGCTTTACTGAAATCAGTATAAATGACGTCAGTTTGAAAATTTTTCTGAAAGCCCTTGATTATAAAGGATGTAAGCTCAAGTAAATTTGTCGAGGAGGAACGACGTTTTAAAAATCCGTGCTGACAAGGAGAAATGACGGATCTACAGAAATGCTGCAAGTGAGGAGTTATGACATTCTCGAAGAGTTTGGAAATAGCCGACAATTTTGAGATACCTCTATAGTTTAAAGCATCAGACTTGCTGCCCTTCTTGTGAAGCGGTAAAATGAAAGATTCCTTCCATATGGAAGGAAAGGTGGAAGTTTTCAGGGACAGCGAGAAAAGTTTGAGCAATAGCTTAGATAGAGGATCGGCACAGTATCGAAGTACGCAACTAGGAATTCCGTCAGGACCAGGTGAGAAAACTGGTTTTATCAAACATAAATCCCTGAAAATCGAACGTTCGTTTAATTGTGGGGCGAAAATGCCAGTTGAACTGGGAATGGTGAAAGGATAAGAATTTACATCGCGTGTTGAAATTGAATAGGTCGTTTGAAAGAACTTAGCAAACAGATCAGCCATGTCCTGGTCAGTATTTGCATTTGCACCTTCAAACGATAGTTTAGATGGATAGGCCGATGACTTACGCTTCATGTTAACAAAATTATAGAACTGTCTGGGATTCTGCCAGAACTGAATCCCGCAACGAGTCAAATAATTTTTATAGCATGTAGCGTTGAGAGCAACAAAATTTGACCGAGCAATAAGATATCTTGAAAAAATAGACGAGGAATGACATCTAGTATATTTTTTAAAGAGTCTAGACTTTAGATTTTTAAGACTGGATAGTTCTTTAGTAAACCATGGAGGTTTACTCGAATGCCTCGGATAAGAAAAAGGCACACAAATGTCAAAGAAGTTATTTAATATTTTATAAAATAAATTAAGAGCCATATCCATATTGTTACATTTGTAAAAATTAGACCAGTCATAACTGAAATTAAATAATTAATTTTATCAAAATCGGCTTTACGAAAACAATGCGCTCTCTTACACGACGTAATTTTTTTATCCAATACGTTCAACCCAGTTTCAAAAACAACCTCGAACGTTGGATGATAGAGATCTTCTGGTTGGGTAAGTGGGTGGACTCTAGTCAGAGTTACCATACTCTGATCGGAGACAAAGCATAAATCTAGTGTTCTATTTAGAGAATTTTGTAGGTGGTTGACCTGCAGCAGAGAAATGTCATGCAGGCCGTCAATAAGATCGTGTTGTTGTGAGGGCATCACTTGCTGTCCAACTACACTCAGGTATGTTAAAGTCGCCAAGGACTATTAGGTGGTCTTTGTTAGATAACAAATTGAAGACATACTTTATTGCAAGCAAATGTTGAGTGTAGATAAGAATATCCGACGAAGGTGGGATGTACGAGCAGGTTATATAAACCTGGAAGCCGGAAAGGTGTAATTTTACACAAATGAATTCAATATCATATTGAATCTCCGGGTGTACATGTTCTGACGCGATATCAGAATTTACCGCAATAAGAACACCGCCGCCCCGCCGATCATGACGATCAAACCTATAAGTTGTGAACTTGCTTGGAAAAATTTCAGAGCATAAAATCTCAGGTTTTAACCAAGTCTCAGTGAACACAAGCACATGGGATTCAAACGAAAGGCTAGTTAAAAATAACGTAGGTAGCTTGCTACGCAGGCCCCTTACGTTTTGGTAGGTTAATGTTAAAAATTTTATTAGTTTTTTGAAGTCGCATTTTTGGAAGTGGTGGCCTGGTTTGGCAAAGGTAGTCTAATCGGTTGACGATTCTTTTTTTTCTTTGCTTCGAATTCTTTAACCACAATATGATCGGGCCGGAAGTTAGCTGAGCAAAGGGGAAATGAGCTCCACGGGCTCAACAGAGACATTTTTCTGTGCTGCTGATCTCGTAACTACAGGTGTAGTAAACGATAGCAGCGGCAACGTCACTGGTGTGCTGAGTTGGTCAACGTTCTGAGGCTGACAGGCACTAGTTGACGGCTGCTCCTTTTGAGCTGATTTTTTGCGCTTGGGAGACTCATTTAGTAGCTTAAGGCTATTTAATGAAGTGTCCAGCGCGGAGAACTGATCGGCAAGTTTGCGAAAACTACCAAACAGTTCCCTAAATCCCGTCCTAGTTTGGCGCATGAACGATACAAAATCGTTCTCAACCTCACGACACGCATCACAACAATAGTGCAGCCCGTTTCGCTTGGCTACAGCATCGGCCGTTGGGCCACTGAAGCCCGCACATTTTGCATGAGCAACGTTGTTGCAGATCCAACAACAAATACTTGCCTGAGCAGATGTAATCTGCTTTTGGCAGGTTTTCTTGAAGCAAATAATTCCTCCTTCCATTATTATGGGTGACCACTGTCAAAAATGCACACAACAAAAATAGAGAGAGAGGAAAGGTTAGGCACACACAGTAACTGTGATAAGAAGAGCGCGGTAAGAGAGTTTGTGCTGCAGTGCACAACAACAAAGATAAAAAAGAGTTAGTGAGAGCCCGAGAGAGTCGAATTCGCTCACGAAAGTCGAAGTAAAAGAATATGTTTTGCAGAAGCAATAACAACGTTTCTAAAAATAGAAACGTAAACAAATAAAATTTAAAGAAGAAAGCGAAAAGACTCTTTTGCAAACAAGATTAGTTTAGCAAATTAAAAGAGTGCACTCGCGTAGTAAACGGATTTCTGTATATCAGCAGGTTAAGTGATAATATTAGTATTTTTTTTAGAGTTATTAAGCACCGATTGATTTATAATTTAAATAAGCTTCGGAGAGCAAGAAAAAAAACGCGTCCGTTCACTTTAAAAGAGAATGTTGTATTGTATTAAATTCGCAAAAAGATGTTTCCCAGTTTGGGTCGTTTTTTTTCTTTTATCTGACGTGTTGGCCGCTATGATTTTGGCGGGAATTTGTGCAATAAAAATTAAAAAAAATTTTTTTTTCTTGTTTTGGTGCTGGTGGTTTAAATTTTGCCGATCAGGAATTTTCCTAGCCGCCGTGATGGCTGCTGGGAACAGGGGTACGATGCCAAATTTCCTGCTGGCGAAATAATGCACGCAATGGCGGCCAATAGATACCGCTCGACCAGATGCAGTATAATCGCCTGCCCTCTGTCTCCTGGTAGTCTAAGTGGCGTGATCTTTGGACTCCTGGGTCCAGTTCTGCAACCCTGATTTTGTCAGAATTTTAACTTAAAATTCGGTCTTCTATTCCAGATCTTGTCCGGAGGACTCACCAGCTGTGGATACAGGTATTTAATTATTATACCCTTCGACCATTGAAAATGGTCAAAAAAGGGTATACTAACTTTGTGCAAAATGTATGTAACAGGCATAAGGAGGCGTGGCAGACCCCATAAAGTATATATATTCTTGCTCAGGATCACAAGCCGAGTCGATTGAGACATGTCCGTCTGTTAAACTCATAACGTTCTGCTTTGGTATGTATAAAGCTAAATGCAATATGAACATATTCTCCAAATTACAATCCGATCGGACCAATAACTGTCGGGCGCTCGACTGTAGCCTTACCCACTTGTTTTTTTATACCCTTCGACCATTTTAAAATGGTCAAAAAAGGGTATACTAACTTTGTGCAAAATGTATGTAACAGGCATAAGGAGGCGTGGCAGACCCCATAAAGTATATATATTCTTGCTCAGGATCACAAGCCGAGTCGATTGAGACATGTCCGTCTGTCTGTCCGTCTGTCCGTCCGTCCGTCTGTCCGTCTGTATGAGACAACAGATCTCAGATATTAAAAAAGCTAGAGACACCAAATTTGGTATGGAGGTTCCTCTATCATAGGCAGATCAAGTTCATATCAAATGTTTGATGCCACGCCCACCGCCCCCGCAAATCGGTTATTTGCGATTATTAAGCAAAGTATTAAACTCATAATTTTTGAACATATTCTCCAAATTACAATCCGATCGGACCAATAACTGTCGGGCGCTCGACTGTAGCCTTACCCACTTGTTTTTTTATACCCTTCGACCATTTTAAAATGGTCAAAAAAGGGTATACTAACTTTGTGCAAAATGTATGTAACAGGCATAAGGGGGCGTGGCAGACCCCATAAAATATATATATTCTTGCTCAGGATCACAAGCCGAGTCGATTGAGACATGTCCGTCTGTCTGTCCGTCTGTCCGTCCGTCCGTCTGTCCGTCTGTATGAGACAACAGATCTCAGCTATTAAAAAAGCTAGAGACACCAAATTTGGTATGGAGGTTCCTCTATCATAGGCAGATCAAGTTTATATCAAATGTTCGATTGAGACATGTCCGTCTGTTAAACTCATAACGTTCTGCTTTGGTACGTATAAAGCTAAATGCAATATGAACATATTCTCCAAACTACAATCCGATCGGACCAATAACACAGAAGTTATTCAAGTCAACGTTTTCAGTACAAATGTTCGGTACGGGCAGCAGCTTGCGCGCTGCTTTGAGCAGTTGACGTCGACGTCGACGTTGCGTCGTGTCGCTTTACTCTTTACGCGCGTCGCTGTGTGAGTGCGAGCGAGTAAGCTATATGTACTAGAAGTATTTGTGCAGAATTCTCTGTTTGAAATTATAAGTGTGGTTACTCGTTTGTAACGAATTTAGAAAATTGGGAGAAGGGTATCTTACTGTCGGGCGCCCGACTGTAGCCTTACCCACTTGTTTTTTTATACCCTTCGACCATTTTAAAGTGGTCAAAAAAGGGTATACTAACTTTGTGCAAAATGTATGTAACAGGCATAAGGAGGCGTGGCAGACCCCATAAAGTATATATATATATTCTTGCTCAGGATCACAATCCGAGTCGATTGAGACATGTCCGTCTGTTAAACTCATAACGTTCTGCTTTGGTATGTATAAAGCTAAATTCAATATGAACATATTCCCCAAATTACAATCCGATCGGACCAATAACACAGAAGGTCTTCAAGTCAACGTTTTCAGTACAAATGTTCGGTACGGGCAGCAGCTTGCGCGCTGCTTTGAGCAGTTGACGTCGACGTCGACGTTGCGTCGTGTCGCTTTACTCTTTACGCGCGTCGCTGTGTGAGTGCGAGTAAGCTATATGTACTAGAAGTATTTGTGCAGAATTTTCTGTTTGAAATTATGAGTGTGATTACACGTTTGTAACGAATTTAGAAAATTGGGAGAAGGGTATCCTACTGTCGGGCGCCCGACTGTAGCCTTACCCACTTGTTTTTTTATACCCTTCGACCATTGAAAATGGTCAAAAAAGAGTATACTAACTTTGTGCAAAATATATGTAACAGGCATAAGGAGGCGTGGCAGACCCCATAAAGTATATATATTCTTGCTCAGGATCACAAGCCGAGTCGATTGAGACATGTCCGTCTGTCCGTCCGTCCGTATGTCCGTCTGTCCGTCTGTATGAGACAACAGATCTCAGCTATTAAAAAAGCTAGAGACACCAAATTTGGAATGGAGGTTCCTATCTATCATAGGCAGATCAAGTTTATATCAAATGTTTGATGCCACGCCCACCGCCCACGCAAATCGGTTATTTGCGATTATTATTAAGTAATGTATTAAACTCATAACTTTCTGCTTTGGTATGTATAAAGCTAAATGCAATTTGAACATATTCTCCAAATTACAATTCGATCGGACCAAGTCAACGTTTTCAGTACAAATGTTCGGTACGGGCAGCAGCTTGCGCGCTGCTTTGAGCAGTTTACGTCGACGTCGACGTTGCGTCGTGTCGCTTTACTCTTTACGCGCGTCGCTGTGTGAGTGCGAGCGAGTAAGCTATATGTACTAGAAGTATTTGTGCAGAATTCTCTGTTTGAAATTATGAGTGTGGTTACACGTTTGTAACGAATTTAGAAAATTGGTAGAAGGGTATCCTACTGTCGGGCGCCCGACTGTAGCCTTACCCACTTGTTATACCCTTCGACCATTGAAAATGGTCAAAAAAGGGTATACTAACTTTGTGCAAAATGTATGTAACAGGCATAAGGAGGCGTGGCAGACCCCATAAAGTATATATATTCTTGCTCAGGATCACAAGCCGAGTCGATTGAGACATTTCCGTCTGTCCGTCCGTCCGTATGTCCGTCTGTCCGTCTGTATGAGACAACAGATCTCAGCTATTAAAAAAGCTAGAGACACCAAATTTGGTATGGAGGTTCCTATCTATCATAGGCAGATCAAGTTTATATCAAATGTTTGATACCACGCCCACCGCCCCCGCAAATCGGTTATTTGCGATTATTATTAAGTAATGTATTAAACTCATAACTTTCTGCTTTATTATGAATAAAGCTAAATGCAATTTGAACATATTCTCCAAATTACAATTCGATCGGACCAATAACACAGAAGTTATTCAAGTCAACGTTTTCAGTACAAATGTTCGGTACGGGCAGCAGCTTGCGCGCTGCTTTGAGCAGTTGACGTCGACGTCGACGTTGCGTCGTGTCGCTTTACTCTTTACGCGCGTCGCTGTGTGAGTGCGAGCGAGTAAGCTATATGTACTAGAAGTATTTGTGCAGAATTCTCTGTTTGAAATTATGAGTGTGGTTACACGTTTGTAACGAATTTAGAAAATTGGTAGAAGGGTATCTTACTGTCGGGCGCCCGACTGTAGCCTTACCCACTTGTTTTTTTATACCCTTCGACCATTGAAAATGGTCAAAAAAGGGTATACTAACTTTGTGCAAAATGTATGTAACAGGCATGAGGAGGCGTGGCAGACCCCACAAAGTATATATATTTTTGCTCAGGATCACAAGCCGAGTCGATTGAGACATGTCCGTCTGTTAAACTCATAACGTTCTGCTTTGGTATGTATAATGCTAAATGCAATATGAACATATTCTCCAAATTACAATCCGATCGGACCAATAACACGGAAGTTATTCAAGTCAACGTTTTCAGTACATATGTTCGGTACTGGCAGCAGCTTGCGCGCTGCTTTGAGCAGTTGACGTCGACGTCTACGTTGCGTCGTGTCGCTTTACTCTTTACGCGCGTCGCTGTGTGAGTGCGAGCCAGTTAGCTATATGTACTAGAAGTATTTGTGCAGAATTTTCTGTTTGAAATTATGAGTGTGGTTACACGTTTGTAACGAATTTAGAAAATTGGGAGAAGGGTATCTTACTGTCGGGCGCCCGACTGTAGCCTTACCCACTTGTTTTTTATACCCTTCGACCATTGAAAATGGTCAAAAAAGGGTATACTAACTTTGTGAAAAATGTATGTAACAGGCATAAGGAGGCGTGGCAGACCCCATAAAGTATATATATTCTTGCTCAGGATCACAAGCCGAGTCGATTGAGACATGTCCGTCTGTCTGTCCGTCTGTCCGTCCGTCCGTCTGTCCGTCTGTCCGTCCGTCCGTCTGTCCGTCTGTATGAGACAACAGATCTCAGCTATTAAAAAAGCTAGAGACACCAAATTTGGTATGGGGGTTCCTATCTATCATAGGCAGATCAAGTTTATATCAAATGTTTGATGCCACGCCCACCGCCCCCGCAAATCGGTTATTTGCGATTATTAAGCAATGTGTTAAACTCATAACTTTCTGATTGGTATGTATAAAGCTAAATGCAATATGAACATATTCTCCAAATTACAATCCGATCGGACCAATAACACAGAAGTTATTCAAGTCAACGTTTTCAGTACAAATGTTCGGTACGGGCAGCAGCTTGCGCGCTGCTTTGAGCAGTTGACGTCGACGTTGCGTCGTGTCGCTTTACTCTTTACGCGCGTCGCTGTGTGAGTGCGAGCGAGTAAGCTATATGTACTAGAAGTATTTGTGCGGAATTTTCTGTTTGAAATTATGAGTGTGGTTACACGTTTGTAACGAATTTAGAAAATTGGTAGAAGGGTATCTTACTGTCAGGCGCCCGACTGTAGCCTTACCCACTTGTTTTTTTATACCCTTCGACCATTGAAAATGGTCAAAAAAGGGTATACTAACTTTGTGAAAAATGTATGTAACAGGCATAAGGAGGCGTGGCAGACCCCATAAAGTATATATATTCTTGCTCAGGATCACTAGCCGAGTCAATTGAGACATGTCCGTCTGTCCGTCCGTCCGTCTGTCCGTCTGTATGAGACAACAGATCTCAGCTATTAAAAAAGCTAGAGATACCAAATTTGGTATGGAGGTTCCTATCTATCATAGGCAGATCAAGTTTATATCAAATGTTTGATGCCACGCCCACCGCCCCCGCAAATCGGTTATTTGCGATTATTAAGCAATGTATTAAACTCATAACTTTCTGCTTTGGTATGTATAAAGCTAATTGCAATATGAACATATTCTCCTAATTACAATCCGATCGGACCAATAACACAGAAGTTATTCAAGTCAACGTTTTCAGTACAAATGTTCGGTACGGGCAGCAGCTTGCGCGCTGCTTTGAGCAGTTGACGTCGACGTTGCGTCGTGTCGCTTTACTCTTTACGCGCGTCGCTGTGTGAGTGCGAGCGAGTAAGCTATATGTACTAGAAGTATTTGTGCGGAATTTTCTGTTTGAAATTATGAGTGTGGTTACACGTTTGTAACGAATTTAGAAAATTGGGAGAAGGGTATCTTACTGTCGGGCGCCCGACTGTAGCCTTACCCACTTGTTTTTTTATACCCTTCGACCATTGAAAATGGTCAAAAAAGGGTATACTAACTTTGTGCAAAATGTATGTAACAGGCATAAGGAGGCGTGGCAGACCCCATAAAGTATATATATTCTTGCTCAGGATCACAAGCCGAGTCGATTGAGACATGTCCGTCTGTCCGTCCGTCCGTATGTCCGTCTGTCCGTCTGTATGAGACAACAGATCTCAGCTATTAAAAAAAGCTAGAGACACCAAATTTGGTATGGAGGTTCCTATCTATCATAGGCAGATCAAGTTTATATCAAATGTTTGATACCACGCCCACCGCCCCCGCAAATCGGTTATTTGCGATTATTATTAAGTAATGTATTAAACTCATAACTTTCTGCTTTGGTATGTATAAAGCTAAATGCAATTTGAACATATTCTCCAAATTACAATTCGATCGGACCAATAACACAGAAGTTATTCAAGTCAACGTTTTCAGTACAAAAGTTCGGTACGGGCAGCAGCTTGCGCGCTGCTTTGAGCAGTTGACGTCGACGTCGTCGTTGCGTCGTGTCGCTTTACTCTTTACGCGCGTCGCTGTGTGAGTGCGAGCGAGTAAGCTATATGTACTAGAAGTATTTGTACAGAATTCTCTGTTTGAAATTATGAGTGTGGTTACACGTTTGTAACGAATTTAGAAAATTGGTAGAAGGGTATCCTACTGTCGGGCGCCCGACTGTAGCCTTACCCACTTGTTTTTTTTATACCATCGACCATTGAAAATGGTCAAAAAAGAGTATACTAACTCTGTGCAAAATGTATGTAACAGGCATAAGGAGGCGTGGCAGACCCCATAAAGTATATATATTCTTGCTCAGGATCACAAGCCGAGTCGATTGAGACATGTCCGTCTGTCTGTCCGTCTGTCCGTCCGTCCGTCTGTCCGTCTGTCTGTCTGTATGAGACAACAGATCTCAGCTATTAAAAAAGCTAGAGACACCAAATTTGGTATGGAGGTTCCTATCTATCATAGGCAGATCAAGTTTATATCAAATGTTTGATGCCACGCCCACCGCCCCCGCAAATCGGTTATTTGCGATTATTAAGCAATGTATTAAACTCATAACTTTCTGCTTTGGTATGTATAAAGCTAAATGCAATATGAACATATTCTCCAAATTACAATCCGATCGGACCAATAACACAGAAGTTATTCAAGTCAACGTTTTCAGTACAAATGTTCGGTACGGGCAGCAGCTTGCGCGCTGCTTTGAGCAGTTGACGTCGACGTCGACGTTGCGTCATGTCGCTTTACTCTTTACGCGCGTCGCTGTGTGAGTGCGAGCCAGTTAGCTATATGTACTAGAAGTATTTGTGCAGAATTTTCTGTTTGAAATTATGAGTGTGGTTACACGTTTGTAACGAATTTAGAAAATTGGGAGAAGGGTATCTTACTGTCGGGCGCCCGACTGTAGCCTTACCTACTTGTTTTTTTATACCATCGACCATTGAAAATGGTCAAAAAAGAGTATACTAACTTTGTGCAAAATGTATGTAACAGGCATAAGGAGGCGTGGCAGACCCCATAAAGTATATATATTCTTGCTCAGGATCACAAGCCGAGTCGATTGAGACATGTCCGTCTGTCTGTCCGTCCGTCCGTCTGTCCGTCTGTATGAGACAACAGATCTCAGCTATTAAAAAAGCTAGAGACACCAAATTTGGTATAGAGGTTCCTATCTATCATAGGCAGATCAAGTTTATATCAAATGTTTGATGCCACGCCCACTGCCCCCGCAAATCGGGTATTTGCGATTATTAAGCAATGTATTAAACTCATAACTTTCTGCTTTGGTATGTATAAAGCTAAATGCAATATGAACATATTCTCCAAATTACAATCCGATCGGACCAATAACACAGAAGTTATTCAAGTCAACGTTTTCAGTACAAATGTTCGGTACGGGCAGCAGCTTGCGCGCTGCTTTGAGCAGTTGACGTCGACGTCGACGTTGCGTCGTGTCGCTTTACTCTTTACGCGCGTCGCTGTGTGAGTGCGAGCGAGTAAGCTATATGTACTAGAAGTATTTGTGCAGAATTTTCTGTTTGAAATTATGAGTGTGGTTACACGTTTGTAACGAATTTAGAAAATTGGGAGAAGGGTATCTTACTGTCGGGTGCCCGACTGTAGCCTTACCCACTTGTTTTTTATACCCTTCGACCATTGAAAATGGTCAAAAAAGGGTATACTAACTTTGTGCAAAATGTATGTAACAGGCATAAGGAGGCGTGGCAGACCCCATAAAGTATATATATTCTTGCTCAGGATCACAAGCCGAGTCGATTGAGACATTTCCGTCTGTCCGTCCGTCCGTATGTCCGTCTGTCCGTCTGTATGAGACAACAGATCTCAGCTATTAAAAAAGCTAGAGACACCAAATTTGGTATGGAGGTTCCTATCTATCATAGGCAGATCAAGTTTATATCAAATGTTTGATACCACGCCCACCGCCCCCACAAATCGGTTATTTGCGATTATTATTAAGTAATGTATTAAACTCATTTTCTGCTTTATTATGAATAAAGTTAAATGCAATTTGAACATATTCTCCAAATTACAATTCGATCGGACCAATAACACAGAAGTTATTCAAGTCAACGTTTTCAGTACAAATGTTCGGTACGGGCAGCAGCTTGCGCGCTGCTTTGAGCAGTTGACGTCGACGTCGACGTTGCGTCGTGTCGCTTTACTCTTTACGCGCGTCGCTGTGTGAGTGCGAGCGAGTAAGCTATATGTACTAGAAGTATTTGTGCAGAATTTTCTGTTTGAAATTATGAGTGTGGTTACACGTTTGTAACGAATTTAGAAAATTGGTAGAAGGGTATCTTACTGTCGGGCGCCCGACTGTAGCCTTACCCACTTGTTTTTTTATACCCTTCGACCATTGAAAATGGTCAAAAAAGGGTATACTAACTTTGTGCAAAATGTATGTAACAGGCATAAGGAGGCGTGGCAGACCCCATAAAGTATATATATTCTTGCTCAGGATAACAAGCCGAGTCGATTGAGACATTTCCGTCTGTCCGTCCGTCCGTATGTCCGTCTGTCCGTCTGTATGAGACAACAGATCTCAGCTATTAAAAAAGCTAGAGACACCAAATTTGGTATGGAGGTTCCTATCTATCATAGGCAGATCAAGTTTATATCAAATGTTTGATACCACGCCCACCGCCCCCGCAAATCGGTTATTTGCGATTATTATTAAGTAATGTATTAAACTCATAACTTTCTGCTTTATTATGAATAAAGCTAAATGCAATTTGAACATATTCTCCAAATTACAATTCGATCGGACCAATAACACAGAAGTTATTCAAGTCAACGTTTTCAGTACAAATGTTCGGTACGGGCAGCAGCTTGCGCGCTGCTTTGAGCAGTTGACGTCGACGTCGACGTTGCGTCGTGTCGCTTTACTCTTTACGCGCGTCGCTGTGTGAGTGCGAGCGAGTAAGCTATATGTACTAGAAGTATTTGTGCAGAATTCTCTGTTTGAAATTATGAGTGTGGTTACACGTTTGTAACGAATTTAGAAAATTGGTAGAAGGGTATCTTACTGTCGGGCGCCCGACTGTAGCCTTACCCACTTGTTTTTTTATACCCTTCGACCATTGAAAATGGTCAAAAAAGGGTATACTAACTTTGTGCAAAATGTATGTAACAGGCATAAGGAGGCGTGGAAGACCCCACAAAGTATATATATTTTTGCTCAGGATCACAAGCCGAGTCGATTGAGACATGTCCGTCTGTTAAACTCATAACGTTCTGCTTTGGTATGTATAAAGCTAAATGCAATATGAACATATTCTCCAAATTACAATCCGATCGGACCAATAACACGGAAGTTATTCAAGTCAACGTTTTCAGTACATATGTTCGGTACTGGCAGCAGCTTGCGCGCTGCTTTGAGCAGTTGACGTCGACGTCGACGTTGCGTCGTGTCGCTTTACTCTTTACGCGCGTCGCTGTGTGAGTGCGAGCGAGTAAGCTATATGTACTAGAAGTATTTGTGCAGAATTCTCTGTTTGAAATTATGAGTGTGGTTACACGTTTGTAACGGATTTAGAAAATTGGGAGAAGGGTATCTTACTGTCGGGCGCCCGACTGTAGCCTTACCCACTTGTTTTTTTATACCCTTCGACCATTGAAAATGGTCAAAAAAGGGTATACTAACTTTGTGCAAAATGTATGTAACAGGCATAAGGAGGCGTGGAAGACCCCACAAAGTATATATATTTTTGCTCAGGATCACAAGCCGAGTCGATTGAGACATGTCCGTCTGTTAAACTCATAACGTTCTGCTTTGGTATGTATAAAGCTAAATGCAATATGAACATATTCTCCAAATTACAATCCGATCGGACCAATAACACAGAAGTTATTCAAGTCAACGTTTTCAGTACAAATGTTCGGTACGGGCAGCAGCTTGCGCGCTGCTTTGAGCAGTTGACGTCGACGTCGACGTTGCGTCGTGTCGCTTTACTCTTTACGCGCGTCGCTGTGTGAGTGCGAGCGAGTAAGCTATATGTACTAGAAGTATTTGTGCAGAATTCTCTGTTTGAAATTATGAGTGTGGTTACACGTTTGTAACGGATTTAGAAAATTGGGAGAAGGGTATCTTACTGTCGGGCGCCCGACTGTAGCCTTACCTACTTGTTTTTTTATACCATCGACCATTGAAAATGGTCAAAAAAGAGTATACTAACTTTGTGCAAAATGTATGTAACAGGCATAAGGAGGCGTGGCAGACCCCATAAAGTATATATATTCTTGCTCAGGATCACAAGCCGAGTCGATTGAGACATGTCCGTCTGTCTGTCCGTCTGTCCGTCCGTCCGTCTGTCCGTCTGTATGAGACAACAGATCTCAGCTATTAAAAAAGCTAGAGACACCAAATTTGGTATAGAGGTTCCTATCTATCATAGGCAGATCAAGTTTATATCAAATGTTTGATGCCACGCCCACTGCCCCCGCAAATCGGGTATTTGCGATTATTAAGCAATGTATTAAACTCATAACTTTCTGCTTTGGTATGTATAAAGCTAAATGCAATATGAACATATTCTCCAAATTACAATCCGATCGGACCAATAACACAGAAGTTATTCAAGTCAACGTTTTCAGTACAAATGTTCGGTACGGGCAGCAGCTTGCGCGCTGCTTTGAGCAGTTGACGTCGACGTCGACGTTGCGTCGTGTCGCTTTACTCTTTACGCGCGTCGCTGTGTGAGTGCGAGCGAGTAAGCTATATGTACTAGAAGTATTTGTGCAGAATTTTCTGTTTGAAATTATGAGTGTGGTTACACGTTTGTAACGAATTTAGAAAATTGGGAGAAGGGTATCTTACTGTCGGGTGCCCGACTGTAGCCTTACCCACTTGTTTTTTTATACCCTTCGACCATTGAAAATGGTCAAAAAAGGGTATACTAACTTTGTGCAAAATGTATGTAACAGGCATAAGGAGGCGTGGCAGACCCCATAAAGTATATATATTCTTGCTCAGGATCACAAGCCGAGTCGATTGAGACATTTCCGTCTGTCCGTCCGTCCGTATGTCCGTCTGTCCGTCTGTATGAGACAACAGATCTCAGCTATTAAAAAAGCTAGAGACACCAAATTTGGTATGGAGGTTCCTATCTATCATAGGCAGATCAAGTTTATATCAAATGTTTGATACCACGCCCACCGCCCCCACAAATCGGTTATTTGCGATTATTATTAAGTAATGTATTAAACTCATTTTCTGCTTTATTATGAATAAAGTTAAATGCAATTTGAACATATTCTCCAAATTACAATTCGATCGGACCAATAACACAGAAGTTATTCAAGTCAACGTTTTCAGTACAAATGTTCGGTACGGGCAGCAGCTTGCGCGCTGCTTTGAGCAGTTGACGTCGACGTCGACGTTGCGTCGTGTCGCTTTACTCTTTACGCGCGTCGCTGTGTGAGTGCGAGCGAGTAAGCTATATGTACTAGAAGTATTTGTGCAGAATTTTCTGTTTGAAATTATGAGTGTGGTTACACGTTTGTAACGAATTTAGAAAATTGGTAGAAGGGTATCTTACTGTCGGGCGCCCGACTGTAGCCTTACCCACTTGTTTTTTTATACCCTTCGACCATTGAAAATGGTCAAAAAAGGGTATACTAACTTTGTGCAAAATGTATGTAACAGGCATAAGGAGGCGTGGCAGACCCCATAAAGTATATATATTCTTGCTCAGGATAACAAGCCGAGTCGATTGAGACATTTCCGTCTGTCCGTCCGTCCGTATGTCCGTCTGTCCGTCTGTATGAGACAACAGATCTCAGCTATTAAAAAAGCTAGAGACACCAAATTTGGTATGGAGGTTCCTATCTATCATAGGCAGATCAAGTTTATATCAAATGTTTGATACCACGCCCACCGCCCCCGCAAATCGGTTATTTGCGATTATTATTAAGTAATGTATTAAACTCATAACTTTCTGCTTTATTATGAATAAAGCTAAATGCAATTTGAACATATTCTCCAAATTACAATTCGATCGGACCAATAACACAGAAGTTATTCAAGTCAACGTTTTCAGTACAAATGTTCGGTACTGGCAGCAGCTTGCGCGCTGCTTTGAGCAGTTGACGTCGACGTCGACGTCGACGTTGCGTCGTGTCGCTTTACTCTTTACGCGCGTCGCTGTGTGAGTGCGAGCGAGTAAGCTATATGTACTAGAAGTATTTGTGCAGAATTCTCTGTTTGAAATTATGAGTGTGGTTACACGTTTGTAACGAATTTAGAAAATTGGTAGAAGGGTATCTTACTGTCGGGCGCCCGACTGTAGCCTTACCCACTTGTTTTTTTATACCCTTCGACCATTGAAAATGGTCAAAAAAGGGTATACTAACTTTGTGCAAAATGTATGTAACAGGCATAAGGAGGCGTGGCAGACCCCACAAAGTATCTATATTTTTGCTCAGGATCACAAGCCGAGTCGATTGAGACATGTCCGTCTGTTAAACTCATAACGTTCTGCTTTGGTATGTATAAAGCTAAATGCAATATGAACATATTCTCCAAATTACAATCCGATCGGACCAATAACACGGAAGTTATTCAAGTCAACGTTTTCAGTACATATGTTCGGTACTGGCAGCAGCTTGCGCGCTGCTTTGAGCAGTTGACGTCGACGTCGACGTCGACGTTGCGTCGTGTCGCTTTACTCTTTACGCGCGTCGCTGTGTGAGTGCGAGCCAGTTAGCTATATGTACTAGAAGTATTTGTGCAGAATTTTCTGTTTGAAATTATGAGTGTGGTTACACGTTTGTAACGAATTTAGAAAATTGGTAGAAGGGTATCTTACTGTCGGGCGCCCGACTGTAGCCTTACCCACTTGTTTTTTTATACCCTTCGACCATTGAAAATGGTCAAAAAAGGGTATACTAACTTTGTGCAAAATGTATGTAACAGGCATAAGGAGGCGTGGCAGACCCCATAAAGTATATATATTCTTGCTCAGGATCACAAGCCGAGTCGATTGAGACATTTCCGTCTGTCCGTCCGTCCGTATGTCCGTCTGTCCGTCTGTATGAGACAACAGATCTCAGCTATTAAAAAAGCTAGAGACACAAAATTTGGTATGGAGGTTCCTATCTATCATAGGCAGATCAAGTTTATATCAAATGTTTGATACCACGCCCACCGCCCCCGCAAATCGGTTATTTGCGATTATAAAGCAATGTATTAAACTCATAACTTTCTGCTTTGGTATGTATAAAGCTAAATGCAATATGAACATATTCTCCAAATTACAATCCGATCGGACCAATAACACAGAAGTTATTCAAGTCAACGTTTTCAGTACAAATGTTCGGTACGGGCAGCAGCTTGCGCGCTGCTTTGAGCAGTTGACGTCGACGTCGACGTTGCGTCATGTCGCTTTACTCTTTACGCGCGTCGCTGTGTGAGTGCGAGCCAGTTAGCTATATGTACTAGAAGTATTTGTGCAGAATTTTCTGTTTGAAATTATGAGTGTGGTTACACGTTTGTAACGAATTTAGAAAATTGGGAGAAGGGTATCTTACTGTCGGGCGCCCGACTGTAGCCTTACCCACTTGTTTTTTTATACCCTTCGACCATTGAAAATGGTCAAAAAAGGGTATACTAACTTTGTGCAAAATGTATGTAACAGGCATAAGGAGGCGTGGCAGACCCCATAAAGTATATATATTCTTGCTCAGGATCACAAGCCGAGTCGATTGAGACATGTCCGTCTGTCCGTCCGTCCGTATGTCCGTCTGTCCGTCTGTATGAGACAACAGATCTCAGCTATTAAAAAAGCTAGAGACACCAAATTTGGTATGGAGGTTCCTATCTATCATAGGCAGATCAAGTTTATATCAAATGTTTGATACCACGCCCACCGCCCCCGCAAATCGGTTATTTGCGATTATTATTAAGTAAAGTATTAAACTCATAACTTTCTGCTTTGGTATGTATAAAGCTAAATGCAATTTGAACATATTCTCCAAATTACAATTCGATCGTACCAATAACACAGAAGTTATTCAAGTCAACGTTTTCAGTACAAAAGTTCGGTACGGGCAGCAGCTTGCGCGCTGCTTTGAGCAGTTGACGTCGACGTCGACGTTGCGTCGTGTCGCTTTACTCTTTACGCGCGTCGCTGTGTGAGTGCGAGCGAGTAAGCTATATGTACTAGAAGTATTTGTGCAGAATTCTCTGTTTGAAATTATGAGTGTGGTTACACGTTTGTAACGAATTTAGAAAATTGGTAGAAGGGTATCCTACTGTCGGGCGCCCGACTGTAGCCTTACCCACTTGTTTTTTTTATACCATCGACCATTGAAAATGGTCAAAAAAGAGTATACTAACTTTGTGCAAAATGTATGTAACAGGCATAAGGAGGCGTGGCAGACCCCATAAAGTATATATATTCTTGCTCAGGATCACAAGCCGAGTCGATTGAGACATGTCCGTCTGTCTGTCCGTCTGTCCGTCCGTCCGTCTGTCCGTCTGTCCGTCTGTCCGTCTGTCCGTCTGTCTGTCTGTATGAGACAACAGATCTCAGCTATTAAAAAAGCTAGAGACACCAAATTTGGTATGGAGGTTCCTATCTATCATAGGCAGATCAAGTTTATATCAAATGTTTGATGCCACGCCCACCGCCCCCGCAAATCGGTTATTTGCAATTATTAAGCAATGTATTAAACTCATAACTTTCTGCTTTGGTATGTATAAAGCTAAATGCAATTTGAACATATTCTCCAAATTACAATTCGATCGGACCAATAACACAGAAGTTATTCAAGTCAACGTTTTCAGTACAAAAGTTCGGTACGGGCAGCAGCTTGCGCGCTGCTTTGAGCAGTTGACGTCGACGTCGTCGTTGCGTCGTGTCGCTTTACTCTTTACGCGCGTCGCTGTGTGAGTGCGAGCGAGTAAGCTATAGGTACCAGAAGTATTTGTGCAGAATTCTCTGTTTGAAATGATGAGTGTGGTTACACGTTTGTAACGAATTTAGAAAATTGGTAGAAGGGTATCCTACTGTCGGGCGCCCGACTGTAGCCTTACCCACTTGTTTTTTATACCCTTCAACCATTGAAAATGGTCAAAAAAGGGTATACTAACTTTGTGCAAAATGTATGTAACAGGCATAAGGAGGCGTGGCAGACCCCATAAAGTATATATATTCTTGCTCAGGATCACTAGCCGAGTCGATTGAGACATGTCCGTCTGTCTGTCCGTCTGTCCGTCTGTTTGTTTGAGACAACAGATCTCAGCTATTAAAAAAGCTAGAGACACCAAATTTGGTATGGAGGTTCCTATCTATCATAGGCAGATCAAGTTTATATCAAATGATTGATGCCACGCCCACCGCCCCCGCAAATCGGTAATTTACGATTATTAAGCAAAGTGTTAAACTTATAAAGTTCTGCTTTGGTATGTATGAAGCTGAATGCAATATGAACATGTCCTCCAAATTACAATCCGATCGGACAAATAACACGGAAGTTATTAAAGTCAACGTTTTCAGTACAAATGTTCGCTACGAGCGGCAGCCGACGCGCTGCTTTGAGCAGTTGACGCCGACGTCGACGTTGCGTCGTGTCGCTTTACTTTTTACGCGCGTCGCTGTGTGAGTGCGAGCGAGTTAGCTATATGTAGTAGAATAATTTGTGCAGAATTTTTGTTTGAAATTATGAGTGTGGTTACACGTTTGTAACGAATTTAGAAAATTGGGAGAAGGGTATCTTACTGTCGGGCGCCCGACTGTAGCCTTACCCACTTGTTTTTTTATACCCTTCGACCATTGAAAATGGTCAAAAAAGGGTATACTAACTTTGTGCAAAATGTATGTAACAGGCATAAGGAGGCGTGGCAGACCCCATAAAGTATATATATTCTTGCTCAGGATAACAAGCCGAGTCGATTGAGACATTTCCGTCTGTCCGTCCGTCCGTATGTCCGTCTGTCCGTCTGTATGAGACAACAGATCTCAGCTATTAAAAAAGCTAGAGACACCAAATTTGGTATGGAGGTTCCTATCTATCATAGGCAGATCAAGTTTATATCAAATGTTTGATACCACGCCCACCGCCCCCGCAAATCGGTTATTTGCGATTATTATTAAGTAATGTATTAAACTCATAACTTTCTGCTTTATTATGAATAAAGCTAAATGCAATTTGAACATATTCTCCAAATTACAATTCGATCGGACCAATAACACAGAAGTTATTCAAGTCAACGTTTTCAGTACAAATGTTCGGTACGGGCAGCAGCTTGCGCGCTGCTTTGAGCAGTTGACGTCGACGTCGACGTTGCGTCGTGTCGCTTTACTCTTTACGCGCGTCGCTGTGTGAGTGCGAGCGAGTAAGCTATATGTACTAGAAGTATTTGTGCAGAATTCTCTGTTTGAAATTATGAGTGTGGTTACACGTTTGTAACGAATTTAGAAAATTGGTAGAAGGGTATCTTACTGTCGGGCGCCCGACTGTAGCCTTACCCACTTGTTTTTTTATACCCTTCGACCATTGAAAATGGTCAAAAAAGGGTATACTAACTTTGTGCAAAATGTATGTAACAGGCATAAGGAGGCGTGGCGAACCCCATAAAGTATATATATTCTTGCTCAGGATCACAAGCCGAGTCGATTGAGACATTTTCGTCTGTCCGTCCGTCCGTATGTCCGTCTGTCCGTCTGTATGAGACAACAGATCTCAGCTATTAAAAAAGCTAGAGACACCAAATTTGGTATGGAGGTTCCTATCTATCATAGGCAGATCAAGTTTATATCAAATGTTTGATACCACGCCCACCGCCCCCGCAAATCGGTTATTTGCGATTATTATTAAGTAATGTATTAAACTCATAACTTTCTGCTTTGGTATGTATAAAGCTAAATGCAATTTGAACATATTCTCCAAATTACAATTCGATCGGACCAATAACACAGAAGTTATTCAAGTCAACGTTTTCAGTACAAATGTTCGGTACGGGCAGCAGCTTGCGCGCTGCTTTGAGCAGTTGACGTCGACGTCGACGTTGCGTGTTGTCGCTTTACTCTTTACGCGCGTCGCTGTGTGAGTGCGAGCGAGTAAGCTATATGTACTAGAAGTATTTGTGCAGAATTCTCTGTTTGAAATTATGAGTGTGGTTACACGTTTGTAACGAATTTAGAAAATTGGTAGAAGGGTATCCTACTGTCGGGCGCCCGACTGTAGCCTTACCCACTTGTTTTTTTATACCATCGACCATTGAAAATGGTCAAAAAAGTGTATACTAACTTTGTGCAAAATGTATGTAACAGGCATAAGGAGGCGTGGCAGACCCCATAAAGTATATATATTCTTGCTCAGGATCACAAGCCGAGTCGATTGAGACATGTCCGTCTGTCTGTCCGTCTGTCCGTCCGTCCGTCTGTCCGTCTGTCCGTCTGTATGAGACAACAGATCTCAGCTATTAAAAAAGCTAGAGACACCAAATTTGGTATGGAGGTTCCTATCTATCATAGGCAGATCAAGTTTATATCAAATGTTTGATGCCACGCCCACTGCCCCCGCAAATCGGTTATTTGCGATTATTAAGCAATGTACTAAACTCATAACTTCCTGTTGTTGTGAGGGCCCCAAGTAAGCCTTCTGTCCAGGGTAAGCCCAAAGTATTATTTATTTATTTATTTATTTATTTATTTATTTATTTATTTATTTATTTATTTATTTATTTATTTATTTATTTATTTATTTATTTATTTATTTATTTATTTATTTATTTATTTATTTATTTATTTATTTATTTATTTATTTATTTATTTATTTATTTATTTATTTATTTATTTATTTATTTATTTATTTATTTATTTATTTATTTATTTATTTATTTATTTATTTATTTATTTATTTATTTATTTATTTATTTATTTATTTATTTATTTATTTATTTATTTATTTATTTATTTATTTATTTATTTATTTATTTATTTATTTATTTATTTATTTATTTATTTATTTATTTATTTATTTATTTATTTATTTATTTATTTATTTATTTATTTATTTATTTATTTATTTATTTATTTATTTATTTATTTATTTATTTATTTATTTATTTATTTATTTATTTATTTATTTATTTATTTATTTATTTATTTATTTATTTATTTATTTATTTATTTATTTATTTATTTATTTATTTATTTATTTATTTATTTATTTATTTATTTATTTATTTATTTATTTATTTATTTATTTATTTATTTATTTGTTTATTTATTTATTTATTTATTTATTTATTTATTTATTTATTTATTTATTTATTTATTTATTTATTTATTTATTTATTTATTTATTTATTTATTTATTTATTTATTTATTTATTTATTTATTTATTTATTTATTTATTTATTTATTTATTTATTTATTTATTTATTTATTTATTTATTTATTTATTTATTTATTTATTTATTTATTTATTTATTTATTTATTTATTTATTTATTTATTTATTTATTTAACGTCAACTAAGAGCAGTCGACTCAAAGACTAAAATATAATAAAACAAGTGGGTAAGGCTACAGTCGGGCGCCCGACAGTAAGATACCCTTCTCCCAATTTTAAAATCCGTTACAAACGTGTAACCACGCTCATAATTTCAAACAGAGAATTCTGCACAAATACTTCTAGTACATATAGCTTACTCGCTCGCACTCACACAGCGACGCGCGTAAAGAGTAAAGCGACACGACGCAACGTCGACGTCGGCGTCAACTGCTCAACAGCTCGTCGGCTGCTGCGCGTACCGAACATTTGTACTGAAAACGTTGACTTGAAGACCTTCTGTATTATTGGTCCGATCGGATTGTAATTTGGAGAATATGTTCATATTGCATTTAGCTTTATACATACCAAAGCAGAAAGTTATGAGTTTAATACTTTGCTTAATAATCACAAATAACCGATTTGCGGGGGCGGTGGGCGTGGCATCAAACATTTGACATAAACTTTATCTGCCTATGATTAATAGGAACCTTCATGCCAAATTTGGTATCTCTAGCTTTTTTAATAGCTAAGATCTTTTGTCTCATACAGACGGACAGACGGACATGTCTCAATCGACTCGGCTAGTGATCCTGAGCAAGAATATATATACTTTATGGGGTCTGCTACGCCTCCTTATGCCTGTTACATACATTTTGCACAAAGTTAGTATACCCTTTTTTGACAATTTTCAATGGTCGAAGGGTATAATTACAAGTGTAGATTAAAATTAAAAATATAAGTATAATTTAAGTTGAAGGTAAGTATTGTATTAAAAATTATTTTTTTTTTTATTTAAAATTTGTTATTATTAATTAATCATTAAATTATTTATTTAATTTATTTAATCTGGGAGTAAAAAGATAATTTTAGTTGATCCAACATTTGTTGCAACATCAGATCAAAAGAAGAGTGTTAATGGATTAAAGCGCTCGTAACGCCCGAGGAGCGCAGTTAACGAATAGGAAGGTCGCGAGATCGTTAACTTCTAGCCAGGTGGGAAAGTAGTTAAAGTTTAAGATTATTAGTCGATTAGCTGTTACATATAATAAAGTAGTATTTGTTGTAGTCCGAACATAATACCCTGAACGGTTCGTGCAAGGCATAGTTCGACCTAGGAAGAGTTAGTGGAATATAATTTCTTGTTAGTCGGCAAGGGACAGAGAAGTGTAACTGGCTAACCAAGTCATCACTGTCAATGTCGCCTTTAATAAGGTTATTGATAAAAACCACACCAAGCATAGTACGCCGATTGGCTAAGGAAGGTAGATTTAGTAGAAGAAGTCTGTTAGTATAGGAAGGTAGTCTTAAGTTTGAATCCCAATTAAGTCCACGCAATGCGAAAAGCCGAGTCGATTGAGACATGTCCGTCTGTCTGTCTGTCTGTCCATCCGTCCGTCTGTCCGTCTGTATGAGACAACAGATCTCAGCTATTAAAAAAGCTAGAGACACCGAATTTGGTATGGAGGTTCCTATCTATCATAGGCCGATCAAGTTTATATCAAATGTTTGATGCCACGCCCACCGCCCCCGCAAATTGGTTATTTGCGATTATTAAGCAAAGTATTAAACTCATAACTTTCTGCTTTGGTATGTATAAAGCTAAATGCAATATGAACATATTCTCCAAATTACAATCCGATCGGACCAACAACACAGAAGTTATTCAAGTCAACGTTTTCAGTACAAATGTTCGGTACGGGCAGCAGCTTGCGCGCTGCTTTGAGCAGTTGACGTCGACGTCGACGTTGCGTCGTGTCGCTTTACTCTTTACGCGCGTCGCTGTGTGAGTGCGAGCGAGTAAGCTATATGTACTAGAAGTATTTGTGCAGAATTCTCTGTTTGAAATTATGAGTGTGGTTACACGTTTGTAACGAATTTAGAAAATTAGGAGAAGGGTATCTTACTGTCGGGCGCCCGACTGTAGCCTTACCCACTTGTTTTTTTTTGTTTTCTCCAAAAGCACTAGAACTGGACACTAAAATTTCTTTATAACTTCCAGATTTAACTTGCACTCCCAATGGCTGACTCGGAACGACTGACTTGGGGGAAAAAAAAAAATGGCAGAGTACCGCTTGGAACCCAGCGCACGATGACCCGCCATGTTAACCTCGCTCTCTTCGTGCCTCAAGATCTTTGGCAACATCCCCGATAAGTAGACATACCAACTTAAACCATAGATGGCGCTTTATAAATATTTTCTTTTTTTTCGTTACAGTTTGAACTGGACGTTACATTATGTGCCTTGCCGACGGAATATAAAATTCAACAAATATAAAATCATATGAAAAAATTTCATATGAAAGCTTATATGAAACATAGTCTTCATGTAAAAAACTTATATGAACAAAATTTTTCATATGAAGTTAATAAATATGAAACTTCATATGGTTGTGGAGGATTATTTGTCTACCTATTTTTTTTTTTTTTTGTGGTATAGCTTTTTATTTATTTATTTTTTAAGATCTATCCTAGTGGACAATAATTAAATTTTATGGGGGGAAACATTAAGGTAAGGGTAGTACTTGGAATGTACTTGGGTAGGGGTTAAGTATAATTATTAATGTTGAGTAAGGTCAAGCGGGTGCGTTCTCTGCAGGCGTCTTAGGGATTGGCTATTGTCCAGAAGGTTGATGGCCAGGTTGTTGGGGTGGTTCTCCAGTCTGCTAGCATATCTCACACTGTGTCTATAGATCTCGTCATCTACCCATGAGATCCCGAGCTCCTCGTGTATGGCGGAATTTTCGTGATAGGGATGGGCGTTGGAGACTATTCTCAAGCATCTGTTTTGGAATCGCTGTATCTTCCTTCTATGCGAAGCGCTTGCAGTGCGCCAGAGCTGTATTCCGTACGTCCAGATAGGCTTGAGAATAGTCTTGTAGACGAGAATCTTAAGTTTTTCTCGCAGTTTGGACTTTTTTCCGATTAGCCAGTGGAGTTGCTTAAGGCGTATGTTGGCCTGGATACGCTTCCTGTTGTTGTGAGGGCCCCAAGTAAGCCTTCTGTCCAGGGTAAGCCCAAAGTATTTATTTATTTATTTATTTATTTATTTATTTATTTATTTATTTATTTATTTATTTATTTATTTATTTATTTATTTATTTATTTATTTATTTATTTATTTATTTATTTATTTATTTATTTATTTATTTATTTATTTATTTATTTATTTATTTATTTATTTATTTATTTATTTATTTATTTATTTATTTATTTATTTATTTATTTATTTATTTATTTATTTATTTATTTATTTATTTATTTATTTATTTATTTATTTATTTATTTATTTATTTATTTATTTATTTATTTATTTATTTATTTATTTATTTATTTATTTATTTATTTATTTATTTATTTATTTATTTATTTATTTATTTATTTATTTATTTATTTATTTATTTATTTATTTATTTATTTATTTATTTATTTATTTATTTATTTATTTATTTATTTATTTATTTATTTATTTATTTATTTATTTATTTATTTATTTATTTATTTATTTATTTATTTATTTATTTATTTATTTATTTATTTATTTATTTATTTATTTATTTATTTATTTATTTATTTATTTATTTATTTATTTATTTATTTATTTATTTATTTATTTATTTATTTATTTATTTATTTATTTATTTATTTATTTATTTATTTATTTATTTATTTATTTATTTATTTATTTATTTATTTATTTATTTATTTATTTATTTATTTATTTATTTATTTATTTATTTATTTATTTATTTATTTATTTATTTATTTATTTATTTATTTATTTATTTATTTATTTATTTATTTATTTATTTATTTATTTATTTATTTATTTATTTATTTATTTATTTATTTATTTATTTATTTATTTATTTAACGTCAACTAAGAGCAGTCGACTCAAAGACTAAAATATAATAAAACAAGTGGGTAAGGCTACAGTCGGGCGCCCGACAGTAAGATACCCTTCTCCCAATTTTAAAATCCGTTACAAACGTGTAACCACGCTCATAATTTCAAACAGAGAATTCTGCACAAATACTTCTAGTACATATAGCTTACTCGCTCGCACTCACACAGCGACGCGCGTAAAGAGTAAAGCGACACGACGCAACGTCGACGTCGGCGTCAACTGCTCAACAGCTCGTCGGCTGCTGCGCGTACCGAACATTTGTACTGAAAACGTTGACTTGAAGACCTTCTGTATTATTGGTCCGATCGGATTGTAATTTGGAGAATATGTTCATATTGCATTTAGCTTTATACATACCAAAGCAGAAAGTTATGAGTTTAATACTTTGCTTAATAATCACAAATAACCGATTTGCGGGGGCGGTGGGCGTGGCATCAAACATTTGACATAAACTTTATCTGCCTATGATTAATAGGAACCTTCATGCCAAATTTGGTATCTCTAGCTTTTTTAATAGCTAAGATCTTTTGTCTCATACAGACGGACAGACGGACATGTCTCAATCGACTCGGCTAGTGATCCTGAGCAAGAATATATATACTTTATGGGGTCTGCTACGCCTCCTTATGCCTGTTACATACATTTTGCACAAAGTTAGTATACCCTTTTTTGACAATTTTCAATGGTCGAAGGGTATAATTACAAGTGTAGATTAAAATTAAAAATATAAGTATAATTTAAGTTGAAGGTAAGTATTGTATTAAAAATTATTTTTTTTTTATTTAAAATTTGTTATTATTAATTAATCATTAAATTATTTATTTAATTTATTTAATCTGGGAGTAAAAAGATAATTTTAGTTGATCCAACATTTGTTGCAACATCAGATCAAAAGAAGAGTGTTAATGGATTAAAGCGCTCGTAACGCCCGAGGAGCGCAGTTAACGAATAGGAAGGTCGCGAGATCGTTAACTTCTAGCCAGGTGGGAAAGTAGTTAAAGTTTAAGATTATTAGTCGATTAGCTGTTACATATAATAAAGTAGTATTTGTTGTAGTCCGAACATAATACCCTGAACGGTTCGTGCAAGGCATAGTTCGACCTAGGAAGAGTTAGTGGAATATAATTTCTTGTTAGTCGGCAAGGGACAGAGAAGTGTAACTGGCTAACCAAGTCATCACTGTCAATGTCGCCTTTAATAAGGTTATTGATAAAAACCACACCAAGCATAGTACGCCGATTGGCTAAGGAAGGTAGATTTAGTAGAAGAAGTCTGTTAGTATAGGAAGGTAGTCTTAAGTTTGAATCCCAATTAAGTCCACGCAATGCGAAAATTAAAAAGTTCTATTGAACGGATTCAATGCGGTCCTTGTAGGTTGAAAACTGAGGACACCAAACACATGATCCATACTCCAGAATAGGACGCACAAGTGAGGTTTAAAGGGTCTTAGTTATATAAGGATCGTTAAATTCCTTAGCCCACCTCTTAATAAATCCGAGTACACTCAAAGCCTTATTGACTATGGAAGAAATGTGCTCAGAGAACTTGAGTTTAGCGTCCAGGCGTACTCCAAGGTCGTCCACAGAGGTAATTCTTTCCAGAGGACAACCACATAAAGTGTAAGTTTCGTACTTAGGACTGGCACGAGAGAATGTCATCAACTTGCATTTTGAGCTGTTCAGATTTAATAGGTTTGCACCACACCAACTGTTACAACTATTGAGGTCGGCTTGAAGGGATGAATGACAGGAGGCGTCTTTAAATTGAAAACAAAGCTTTACATCATCTGCATACATAAGAGTACGCGAATTATGTATGGCCGAAGGAAGGTCATTGATGAAAAGCGTAAAAAGAAGGGGACCTAAATGGCTTCCCTGAGGAACACCAGAAGTAACTTGAATAGGGTCAGAAAGAGCATTTTTAAAGAAGACTCTTTGTGTTCTGTTGGCCAAATAACTTATAAGCCAGCTTAAAAGATTTGGTGAGAAACCAAGAATGTTAAGTTTATGTGCAAGAAGGGAGTGATTTACTGAGTCAAATGCTTTACTGAAATCAGTATAAATGACGTCAGTTTGAAAATTTTTCTGAAAGCCCGTTTTAAAAATCCGTGCTGACAAGGAGAAATGACGGATCTACAGAAATGCTGCAAGTGAGGAGTTATGACATTCTCGAAGAGTTTGGGAATAGCCGACAATTTTGAGATACCTTTATAGTTTAAAGCATCAGACTTGCTGCCCTTCTTGTGAAGCGGTAAAATGAAAGATTCCTTCCATATGGAAGGAAAGGTGAAAGTTTTCAGGGACAGCGAGAAAAGTTTGAGCAATAGCTTAGATATAGGATCGGCACAGTATCGAAGTACGCAACTAGAAATTCCATCAGGATTAGGTGAGAAAACTGGTTTTATCAAACATAAATCCCTGAAAATTTAACTTTTGTTTAATTGTGGGTCGAAAATGCCAGTTGAACTGGGAATGGTGAAAGGATAAGAATTTTCATCGCGTGTTGAAATTGAATAGGTGGTTTGAAAGAACTTTGCAAACGGATCAGCCATGTCCTGGTCAGTATTTGCATTTACACCTTCAAACGATAGCTTAGATGGATAGGCAGATGACTTACGCTTCATGTTAACAAAATTATAGAACTGAATCCCGCAACGAGTCAAATAATTTTTATAGCATGTAGCGTTGAGAGCAACAAAATTTGACCGAACAATAAGATATCTTGAAAAAATAGACGAGGAATAACATCTAGTATATTTTTTAAAAGAGTCTAGACTTTAGATTTTTAAGACTGGATAGTTCTTTAGTAAACCATGGGGGTTTACTCGAATGCCTCGGATAAGAAAAAGGCACACAAATGTCAAAAAAGTTATTTAATGTTTTATAAAATAAATTAAGAGCCATATCCATATTGTTACATTTGTAAAAATTAGAACAGTCATAATTTGAAATTAAATAATTAATTTTATCAAAATCGGCTTTACGAAAACAATGCGCTCTCTTACACGACGTTACTTTTTTATCCAATACGTTCAAACCAGTGTCAAAAACAACCTCGAACGTTGGATGATAGGGATCTTCTGGTTGGGTAAGTGGGTGGACTCTAGTCAGAGTTACCATACTCTGATCGGAGACAAAGCATAAATCAAGAGTTCTATTAAGAGAATTTTGTAGCTGGTTGATCTGCAGCAGAGAAATGTCATGCAGGCCGTCAATAAGATCGTGATGTTGTGAGGGCATCAGGAAATTTGCCTCATCACTTTGTGTCCAACTATACTCAGGTATGTTAAAGTCGCCAAGGACTATGAGGTGGTCTTTGTTAGATAACAAATTGAAGACATACTTTATTGCAAGCAAATGTTGAGTGTAGATAAGAATATCCGACGAAGGTGGGATGTACGAGCAGGTTATAAAAACCTGGAAGCCGGGAAGGTGTAATTTTACACAAATGAATTCAATATCATATTGAATCTCCGTGTGTACATGTTCTGACGCGATATCAGAAATTACCGCAATAAGAACACCGCCGCCCCGCCGATCATGACGATCAAACCTATAAGTTATGAACTTGCTTGGAAAAATTTCAGAGCATAAAATCTCAGGTTTTAACCAAGTCTCAGTGAACACAAGCACATGGGATTCAAACGAAAGGCTACTTAAGAATAACGTAGGTAGCTTGCTACGCAGGCCCCTTACGTTTTGGTAGGTTAATGTTAAAAATTTTATTAGTTTTTTGAAGTCGCATTTTTGGAATTGGTGGCCTGGTTTGGCAAAGGTAGTCTAATCGGTTGACGACTCTTTTTTTTCTTTGCTTCGAATTCTTTAACCACAATATGATCGGGCCAGAAGTTAGCTGAGCATATTTGGTTAAATAAATCGTTAGAGACACTTATTTTAAAGGATGATTATCCCTTTCATATGAAAACCTAAATTGTTCCACCTTTAAATCTTGGACTTGAGATTTGGCTTGGATATAAGCCATAACATCTGAAGATGTGAGATCAGGGGCTAGCCTCGAGACAAATATGTGCCTCTTCGGTGGAATTCCGGTGACAGGCTTAGGTCCCACAGATTTAGGACCAGTGGGAGCTGGTTGTGCCGATAATCCCGAAGGCGAGCTTGCCTGAGGGACTATCGGTTGGGTAATTAGTATTTGCGGTTTCATAGGAATAGAAATCGCAGATGAAGTATTGGGCAAAGGGGAAATGAGCTCCACGGGCTCAACAGAGACATTTGCTGATTTTTTGCGCTTGGGAGACTCGTTTAGTAGCTTAAGGCTATTTAATGAAGTGTCCAGCGCGGAGAACTGATCGGCAAGTTTGAGAAAACTACCAAACAGTTCCCTAAATCCCGTCCTAGTTTGGCGCATGAACGATACAAAATCGTTCTCAACCTCACGACACGCATCACAACAATAGTGCAGCCCGTTTCGCTTGCCTACAGCATCGCCCGTTGGGCCACTGAAGCCCGCACATTTTGCATAAGCTACGTTGTTGCAGATCCAACAACAAATACTTGCCTGAGCAGATGTAATCTGCTTTTGGCAGGTTTTCTTAAAACATACAATTCCTCCTTCCATTATTAGGGGTGACCACTGTCAAAAATGCACACAACAAAAATAGAGAGAGAGGAAAGGTTAGGCACACACAGAAACTGTGATAAGAAGAGCGCGGTAAGAGAGTTTGTGCAGCAGTGCACAAGAACAAAGATAAAAAAAAGAGTTAGTGAGAGCCCGAGAGAGTCGAATTCGCTCACGAAAGTCGATGTAAAAGAAAATGTTTTGCAGAAGCAATAACAACGTTTCTAAAAATAGAAACGTTAACAAAAGAAATCGAAAGAAGAAAGTGAAAAAACTCTTTTTGCAAACAAGATTAGTTTAGCAAATTAAAAGAGTGCACTCGCGCAGTAAACGGATTTCTGAATATCAGCAGGTTAAGTGATAATGTTAGTATTTTTTAGAGTTATTAAGCACCGATTGCTTTATAATTAAACTAAGCTTCGGAGAGCAAGAAAAAAACGCGTCCGTTCACTTTGAAAGAGAATGAATGATTTGGAGGTGCTGGTGGTAGGGATGATGTCGCCGTCGAGTGTGACCGGGGGTCATTCTCCTCTGCGCAGAGAGAAGGTTGTGTGGGAGGATTTTTCAGCATTGACCACGATGTTCCAGCGTTTCAGCGTTGTTCCACGTTGTTCCACGATGCTCCAGCGTTTCAGAACTGGGAAGGTGGGACTTGAGCTTGTAGAGGAGTCCAGGATGCCACACTCTGTCAAACGCCTGCTTGACATCCAGGTAGACGGCCGAACAGTATCGTTTGTTCTCGAATGCATCGTGCCACGAGCCGGTGACATTGCTCGGGGATTGCCATTTGCCTTAAGTGCATATAGAATTCATGAAATATAAAATCATATGAAAAAAATTCATATGAAAACTTATATGAAACAAAAAAAACTTATATGAATAAAATTGTTCATATGAAATTAATATATATGAAATTTCATATGGTTGTGGAGTATTTTTTGCCTTTCCGACGGAATATAGAATTCAAGAAATATAATATCATATGAAAAAAGTTCATATGAAAGCGTATATGAAACAAAGTCTTCATATAAAAAACTTATATGAACAAAATTTTTCATATATAAAACTTCTATGAATAAAATTTTTCATATGAAATTAATAAATATGAAATTTTATATGGTTGTGGAGTATTATTTGCCTTGCCGACGGAATATAGAATTCAAGAAATATAAAATCATATGAAGAAATTTCGTATGAAAACTTATATGAAACAAATTCTTCATGTAAAAAACTTATATAAACAAAATTTTTCATATGAAATGAATATGAAATTTCATATGGTTGTGGAGTATTATTTGCCTTGCCGATGGAATATAGAATTCAAGAAATATAAAATCATATGAATAAATTGCATATGAAACAAAGTTTTAATGTATAAAACTTATATGTAAAAAATTTATCATACGAAATTAATATAAAGATAGATATAGATATATAGATTTCATATGGTTGTAGAATATTATTTGCCTTGCCGACGGCATATAGAACTCAAGAAATATAAAATCATATGAAAAACTTATATGAAACAAAGTCTTCATATAAAAACTTATATAAACAAAAATTTTCATATGAGAAACTTCTATGATTAAAATTATTATTTACCTTTTTTTTTGGTATATCCTTTATTTGTATTTAAGATCTGTCCCATTGGACAATAATTAAATTATATGGGGGAACATTGACATAAGGGGGAGTACCTAGGATGTACTTGTGTAAGGGTTGGATTTATATTTTATTGTTTGGAGTGGTCAAGAGGGTGTGTTCTCTGCAGTCGTCTTCGGGATTGGCTGTTGTCCAGGAGATTGATGGCCACGTGGTTGGGGTGGTTCTCCAATCTTCTTGCGTATCTCTCGCTGTGTCGAAGAATCTCGTCATCTACCCATGGAATCCCGAGCTCCTCGTGGATGGCGGAATTTTCTTGGTAGGGATGTGCGTTGGAGACTATTCTCAGGCATCTGCTTTGGAATCGCTGCATCTTTATTCGATGCGAAACGCTTGCAGTGCCCCACAGCTGGATTCCATACGTCCAAAATGGCTTGAGAATAGTCTTATAGACAAGAATCTTGACTTTCTCTCTCAGTTTGGAATTTTTCCCAATGAGCCAATGTAGTTGTTTGAGGCGTATGTTCGCCTCAATAAGCTTCCTATTGATGTTAGGGCCCCAAGTCAGCCTTGGGTCCAGGGTTAGCCCTAGGTATTTGGGGGTGCTGGTGGTTGGGATGGTGTCGCCGTCGAGTGTGAACGGGGGGCATTCTTCTTTGCGTAGTGCGAAAGTTGTATGGGAGGATTTCTCGGCATTGACAACGATGTTCCAGCGTTTTAGCCATGGATCCAGTACATCCAGTTGTCTCTGGATGATGGTTGATGCTCTTTGCGGATTTGTTGCGGTGGCAAGGAACGCGGTGTCATCTGCGTAGGTGGCTGTTGTGAGGTTACGGGAGGGTATGATAGGAAGGTCTGCGGTGAAAAGGGTGTATAGGATGGGGCCAAGGACGCTGCCTTGAGGTACTCCGGCTCGTATGGGCCTTGGCGTGCTGGTTCAGGAACCGCATCGCACTTGGAGCTCTCTTCCTTCAGTATACGATTTGAGTAGGGCATAGTGGGAACTGGGAAGGTGGGACTTGAGTTTGTAGAGGAGTCCAGGATGCCACACTCTGTCGAATGCCTGTTTAACGTCTAGGAAGACGGCAGAACAGTAACGCTAGTTTTCGAATGCGTCGAGAATGCGTGCCACGAGCCGGTGGCATTGCTCGGGTGTACCGTGGGATCGCCTGAAGCCAAACTGGTGATCAGGGATCAGTCCATCCTCGTCCAGTTCTGGCAACACTCTGCGCAGAAATACTCTTTCGAGTATTTTGGAGAGGATTGCCAGCAGACTAATCGGTCTATATGTGGCAAAATTGGCTTCAAGTTTTCCAGGTTTGAGGATGAGTATGACTTCTGCACGTTTCCACGATCTCGGGAAGTACCCTAGTGCGAAGCATCTGTTGTAAATATTCGACAACAACTGGGAACAGGAAGTGGGAGCATTTTGAGGGATGTGGCATCAATGCGATCCAGTCCTGGAGATTTGCTAGCCTTTAGGGAGGCGATCTCCTGCGCAACCTCTTCTGGGGTGACGGGCTCTATTGGTAGGCTAGGAGGACATGGACTCTCTAGGAACCTGGTGGTGGCACCAGGCTCTTCGCCAGTGCATCTGTCAAATGGGGTGAATGCAATCTGGAGGTGATCTGAAAACGCTTCAGCTCTTTCGGCTTCAGAGCGGCACCAAGAACCGTCCGCTTTGCGCACCGGCGACGCCTTCTTTGCAGGCCTCCTGATATGACGCGTGACATGCCACAGATTGTGTTGCGGGTCACCAGGTTCCAGCTCCTCAAGGAATCTATTGAAGGAGTCTTGCCGTAGGGTACACAGCTTGTCCTTGAGTTCCTTGGTGGCTCTGTTGAGCGCTGCTTTGTCCCTTGGGTTGCGCGAGGAGAACCAGATTCGTCTGAGGCGCCTCTTCTCCGCCACGAAGGCCGCAATTACCGGAGACCACAGGCGAAGGTCTCGTTCAGGTGTATTGTATATTTTAGAATTATTAAACACCGATTGCTATATAATTAAACTTAGCTTCGGAGAGCAAGAAAAAAGCGCGTCCGTTCACTTTGAAAGAGAATGAATGATTTGGAGGTGCTGGTGGTACGGATGATGTTGCCGTCGAGTGTGACCGGGGGTCATTCTCCTCTGCGCAGAGAGAAGGTTGTGTGGGAGGATTTTTCAGCATTGACCACGATGTTCCAGCGTTTCAGCGTTGTTCCACGTTGTTCCACGATGTTCCAGCGTTTCAGAACTGGGAAGGTGGGACTTGAGCTTGTAGAGGAGTCCAGGATGCCAAACTCTGTTGAACGCCTGCTTGACATCCAGGAAGACGGCCGAACAGTATCGTTTGTTCTCGAATGCATCGTGCTACGAGCCGGTGACATTGCTCGGGGATTGCCATTTGCCTTAAGTGCATAAAGAATTCATGAAATATAAAATCATATGAAAAAATTTCATATGAAAACTTATATGAAACAAAAAAAACTTATATGAATAAAATTGTTCATATGAAATTAATATATATGAAATTTCATATGGTTGAGGAGTATTTTTTGCCTTTCCGACGGAATATAGAATTCAAGAAATATAATATCATATGAAAAAAGTTCATATGAAAGCGTATATGAAACAAAGTCTTCATATAAAAAACTTATATGTACAAAATTTTTCATATATAAAACTTCTATGAATAAAATTTTTCATATGAAATTAATAAATATGAAATTTTATATGGTTGTGGAGTATTATTTGCCTTGCCGACGGAATATAGAATTCAAGAAATATAAAATCATATGAAGAAATTTCGTATGAAAACTTATATGAAACAAATTCTTCATGTAAAAAACTTATATAAACAAAATTTTTCATATGAAATGAATATGAAATTTCATATGGTTGTGGAGTATTATTTACCTTGCCGATGGAATATAGAATTCAAGAAATATAAAATCATATGAAAAAATTGCATATGAAACAAAGTTTTAATGTATAAAACTTATATGTAAAAAAATTTTCATACGAAATTAATATATAGATAGATATAGATATTTAGATTTCATATGGTTGTAGAATATTATTTGCCTTGCCGACGGCATATAGAACTCAAGAAATATAAAATCATATGAAAAACTTATATGAAACAAAGTCTTCATATAAAAAACTTATATAAACAAAAATGTTCATATGAGAAACTTCTATGATTAAAATTATTATTTACCCTTTTTTTGGTATATCTTTTATTTGTATTTAAGATCTGTTTCATTGGACAATTATTAAATTTTATGGGGGAACATTGACATAAGGGGGAGTACCTAGGATGTACTTGTGTAAGGGTTGGATTTATATTTTATTGTTGGGAGCGGTCAAGAGGGTGTGTTCTCTGCAGTCGTCTTCGGGATTGGCTGTTGTCCAGGAGATTGACTTCTGCACGTTTCCACAATCTCGGGAAGTACCCTAGTGCAAAGCATCTGTTGTAAATATTCGACAACAACTGGGAACAGGAAGTGGGAGCATTTTGAGGGATGTGGCATCAATGCGATCCAGTCCTGGAGATTTGCTAGCCTTTAGGGAGGCGATCTCCTGCGCAACCTCTTCTGGGGTGACGGGCTCTATTGGTGGGCTAGGAGGACATGGACTCTCTAGGAACCTGGTGGTGGCAGCACGCTCTTCGCCAGTGCATCTGTCAAATGGGGTGAATGCAATCTGGAGGTGATCTGAAAACGCTTCAGCTCTTTCGGCTTCAGAGCGGCACCAAGAACCGTCCGCTTTGCGCACCGGCGACGCCTTCTTTGCAGGCCTCCTGATATGACGCGTGACATGCCACAGATTGTGTTGCGGGTCACCAGGTTCCAGCTCCTCAAGGAATCTATTGAAGGAGTCTTGCCGTAGAGTAAACAGCTTGTCCTTGAGTTCCTTGGTGGCTCTGTTGAGTGCTGCTTTGTCCCTTGGGTTGCACGAGGAGAACCAGATTCGTTTGAGGCGCCTCTTCTCCGCCACGAAGGCCGCAATTACCGGAGACCAGAGGTGAAGGTCTCGTTCAGGTGTTCTCGGGGTCGTTGGAGGAGGAGGATTGGCAAACTCCGCAGCATTGTACATCTCCTCGGTCAGAGTCTTGATCGCTGCATCGATGTTTCTTGGAGTGGAGCATGTTGTAGTTGGAGCAAGTTAGTCTGGCTTGACCTATGCCTTTGGAGATGGCAAAGTCCAGGAGGTCACCAGAGGAGAGGCAATCTAGTCTTCTGCTCTGCAGGAATCTGTGGAGCGTTCTGCCTTTGGGGTTGATGGAGCGGGACCCCGACCAGGAGTGTTTGGCGTTGAAGTCACCGGCTGCCATAAAGCGTGGTCCAAAGGACTCGAAAAACTCTTGTAGGTGAGTCTCGGTGATCGAGTGTCTGGGGGGGAAGTAGACCGTTCCAACGGTGACGTCTCCATGTAGGCTGGAGATTCTGGCCAGTGCACACTGGGCCCATTCCTCCTGAAACGCAATTGGATGGTTGGTAGGGATAACATCGTAACCGCTAATGCTAAAATGGGATCTGGGACAAAAGTGGGTTTCTGATACCAGTAGTACATCGATGGCATCTGTTTTTAGGAGGTGTTCCACCTCGGCTCTGCTCCACTGCAGGCCGCTAGCATTCCAAATAACTATTTTAAGGCTTATTTGCATGCTTTTGCGTTGAGAATGGAAGCAGCAAGCTGCGTTATTTGCGAGAACATCTTCTCCATCATCCTTTCGACCATGCCTTCAAAGCGAGCAAACATTTGTTCCAGGTTGCTGGGTTGCGGAGCTTCAGGTGGGGTTTGACGGGTTTGGTTGGGATTGGTTTGCTGTGGCACTTGGGTAGACATGAGCGCTTCCTTGTAACTCATATTGGAGATACTTGGGAGCTGGGTGGTGCAGGGCTTGCTGATAGAGGTGGTCTTTGCCTAAACGACGCAGGGTGGACGGCTTGGCAGTGAAGGCAGCATGCCTTCTCGTCCTCCTTTATCGCGCATGTTCGTGTGTCGTGATGGCCTCCACATTTTACGCAGCGGTGTTCGAGAAAGCAGTAGCGCTGGGTGTGTCCAAAGCCTTGGCATCTAAAGCATTGCGGCGCGTCATTGAATTTGAGCGGAGGCTCGATGGTGACGACCGACCTGCACAGCTGATCTAGTATACCTCCTTGTTGTTGCTAGCAGGTTCGAGGTTGGCAAAGAAGATCCCAAGTGGTTCTTTAGTTTTCCTCCCAATAGGATTGTGAAGGTCTCTGACCTTATGCCCCAGTTTTTCCAGTTCTTCTTGGATTTCGGCACGATCAGCGGTGTGATGTAGACCCTTGATTACGACTCTGTAGGCTCTCTCATCCTTGGGTTGGAATGTGCGATGCCTTTTATTCTGGGTCACGGGTGGCTGACGTAGCTTAGTATAAGACTCCTTGTCGGGCATCATAACTCGCACGTTGTTATTTTTTTCCGTTTTATATGAGAAGTCTTTGCTGGGGCCCACGAGAGTCGTAATCATCTTCAACAATGCAGATATGTTGGTCACGTCCGGGATGAAGATTGGTGGTGGCTTGAAAGTCCTCGGGGTAAGCTTGGGTTTGTCCGGGGTTTTGGTGGCAGCAGGTCCAGGTTCTCCGTATGGGATGCCTTGTTCGTCGTCGTCATCGTCGTCCTATTCGCTCGAGAGAATGGCAAACAGATTGTTTGCCAACCTTCGACGCGAGGCTGCGCGACGGCATATAGAATTCAAGAAATATAAAATCATATGAACAAATATCATATAAAATACTTATATGAAACAAAGTTTTCATATAAAAAACATATATGAACAAAAGTTTTCATATGAAAAACTTATATGAATAAAATTTTTCATATGAAATTAATATATATGAAATTTCATATGGTTGTGGAGTATTATTTGCCTTGCCGACGGAATATAGAATTCAAGAAATATAAAATCATATGAAAAAATTTGAGATGAAAGCTTATAGAAACAAAGCGTTCATATAAAAAACTTATATGAACAAAATTTTTTATATGAAAATCTTATATGAATATAATTTTGTATATGAAATTAATATATATGAAATTTCATATAGTTGTGGAGGATTATTTGCCTTACCTACTGCATGTAGAATTGAAATATTAAATAATATAAAAAAAAGATAACATATGAAAACTTATATGAAACAAAGTCTTCATGTAAAAAATGTATATGAATAAAACTTTTCATATGAAATTAATATATATGAAATTTTATATGGTTGTGGAGTATTATTTGCCTTGCCCACGGAATATAGAATTCAAGAAATATAAAATCATATGAAAAAATTTCATATGAAAAACTTATATGAAACAAAGTCTTCTATGATTAAAATTATTATTTACCTTTTTTTTTGGTATATCTTTTATTTGTATTTAAGATCTGTCCCATTGGACAATAATTAAATTTTATGGGGGAACATTGACATAAGGGGGAGTACCTAGGATGTACTTGTGTAAGGGTTGGATTTTTATTTTATTGTTGGGAGCGGTCAAGAGGGTGTGTTCTCTGCAGTCGTCTTCGGGATTGGCTGTTGTCCAGGAGATTGATGGCCACGTGGTTGGGGTGGTTCTCCAATCTTCTTGCTTATTTCTCGCTGTGTCGAAGAATCTCGTCATCTACCCATGGAATTCCGAGCTCCTCGTGGATGGCGGAATTTTCTTGGTAGGGATGTGCGTTGGAGACTATTCTCAGGCATCTGCTTTGGAATCGCTGCATCTTTATTCGATGCGAAACGCTTGCAGTGCCCCACAGCTGGATTCCATACGTCCAAAATGGCTTGAGAATAGTCTTATAGACAAGAATCTTGACTTTGCAAGAAAAAAGCGCGTCCGTTCACTTTGAAAGAGAATGAATGATTTGGAGGTGCTGGTGGTACGGATGATGTTGCCGTCGAGTGTGACCGGGGGTCATTCTCCTCTGCGCAGAGAAAAGGTTGTGTGGGAGGATTTTTCAGCATTGACCACGATGTTCCAGCGTTTCAGCGTTGTTCCACGTTGTTCCACGATGTTCCAGCGTTTCAGAACTGGGAAGGTGGGACTTGAGCTTGTAGAGGAGTCCAGGATGCCAAACTCTGTTGAACGCCTGCTTGACATCCAGGAAGACGGCCGAACAGTATCGTTTGTTCTCGAATGCATCGTGCTACGAGCCGGTGACATTGCTCGGGGATTGCCATTTGCCTTAAGTGCATATAGAATTCATGAAATATAAAATCATATGAAAAAATTTTATATGAAAACTTATATGAAACAAAAAAAACTTATATGAATAAAATTGTTCATATGAAATTAATATATATGAAATTTCATATGGTTGTGGAGTATTTTTTGCCTTGCCGACGGAATATAGAATTCAAGAAATATAATATCATATGAAAAAAATTCATATGAAAGCGTATATGAAACAAAGTCTTCATATAAAAAACTTATATGAACAAAATTTTTCATATATAAAACTTTTATGAATAAAATTTTTCATATGAAATTAATAAATATGAAATTTTATATGATTGTGGAGTATTATTTGCCTTGCCGACGGAATATAGAATTCAAGAAATATAAAATCATATGAAGAAATTTCGTAATAAAACTTATATGAAACAAATTCTTCATGTAAAAAACTTATATAAACAAAATTTTTCATATGAAATGAATATGAAATTTCATATGGTTGTGGAGTATTATTTACCTTGCCGATGGAATATAGAATTCAAGAAATATAAAATCATATGAAAAAATTGCATATGAAACAAAGTTTTAATGTATAAAACTTATATGTAAAAAATTTTTCATACGAAATTAATATATAGATAGATAAAGATATTTAGATTTCATATGGTTGTAGAATATTATTTGCCTTGCCGACGGCATATAGAACTCAAGAAATATAAAATCATATGAAAAACTTATATGAAACAAAGTCTTCATATAAAAAACTTATATAAACAAAAATGTTCATATGAGAAACTACTATGATTAAAATTATTATTTACCCTTTTTTTGGTATATCTTTTATTTGTATTTAAGATCTGTCCCATTGGACAATTATTAAATTTTATGGGGGAACATTGACATAAGGGGGAGTACCTAGGATGTACTTGTGTAAGGGTTGGATTTATATTTTATTGTTGGGAGCGGTCAAGAGGGTGTGTTCTCTGCAGTCGTCTTCGGGATTGGCTGTTGTCCAGGAGATTGACTTCTGCACGTTTCCACAATCTCTGGAAGTACCCTAGTGCAAAGCATCTGTTGTAAATATTCGACAACAACTGGGAACAGGAAGTGGGAGCATTTTGAGGGATGTGGCATCAATGCGATCCAGTCCTGGAGATTTGCTAGCCTTTAGGGAGGCGATCTCCTGCGCAACCTCTTCTGGGGTGACGGGCTCTATTGGTAGGCTAGGAGGACATGGACTCTCTAGGAACCTGGTGGTGGCAGCACGCTCTTCGCCAGTGCATCTGTCAAATGGGGTGAATGCAATCTGGAGGTGATCTGAAAACGCTTCAGCTCTTTCGGCTTCAGAGCGGCACCAAGAACCGTCCGCTTTGCGCACCGGCGACGCCTTCTTTGCAGGCCTCCTGATATGACGCGTGACATGCCACAGATTGTGTTGCGGGTCACCAGGTTCCAGCTCCTCAAGGAATCTATTGAAGGAGTCTTGCCGTAGGGTACACAGCTTGTCCTTGAGTTCCTTGGTGGCTCTGTTGAGTGCTGCTTTGTCCCTTGGGTTGCGCGAGGAGAACCAGATTCGTCTGAGGCGCCTCTTCTCCGCCACGAAGGCCGCAATTACCGGAGACCAGAGGTGAAGGTCTCGTTCAGGTGTTCTCGGGGTCGTTGGAGGAGGAGGATTGGCAAACTCCGCAGCATTGTACATCTCCTCGGTCAGAGTCTTGATCGCTGCATCGATGTTTCTTGGAGTGGAGCATGTTGTAGTTGGAGCAAGTTAGTCTGGCTTGACCTATGCCTTTGGAGATGGCAAAGTCCAGGAGGTCACCAGAGGAGAGGCAATCTAGTCTTCTGCTCTGCAGGAATCTGTGGAGCGTTCTGCCTTTGGGGTTGATGGAGCGGGACCCCGACCAGGAGTGTTTGGCGTTGAAGTCACCGGCTGCCATAAAGCGTGGTCATGAACAATGAACAAATATCATATAAAATACTTATATGAAACAAAGTTTTCATATAAAAAAACATATATGAACAAAAGTTTTCATATGAAAAACTTATATGAATAAAATTTTTCATATGAAATTAATATATATGAAATTTCATATGGTTGTGGAGTATTATTTGCCTTGCCGACGGAATATAGAATTCATGAAATATAAAATCATATGAAAAAATTTCATATGAAAAACTTATATGAAACAAAGTCTTCTATGATTAAAATTATTATTTACCTTTTTTTTTGGTATATTTTTTATTTGTATTTAAGATCTGTCCCATTGGACAATAATTAAATTTTATGGGGGAACATTGACATAAGGGGGAGTACCTAGGATGTACTTGTGTAAGGGTTGGATTTATATTTTATTGTTGGGAGCGGTCAAGAGGGTGTGTTCTCTGCAGTCGTCTTCGGGATTGGCTGTTGTCCAGGAGATTGATGGCCACGTGGTTGGGGTGGTTCTCCAATCTTCTTGCTTATTTCTCGCTGTGTCGAAGAATCTCGTCATCTACCCATGGAATTCCGAGCTCCTCGTGGATGGCGGAATTTTCTTGGTAGGGATGTGCGTTGGAGACTATTCTCAGGCATCTGCTTTGGAATCGCTGCATCTTTATTCGATGCGAAACGCTTGCAGTGCCCCACAGCTGGATTCCATACGTCCAAAATGGCTTTGTCAATTATATACAGAACATGTACAAGGGCGGCGGCACCTCTCTCAAGGGTCGAGGTTGGAGCTCAGAGGAATTTATCCCTGCTAGAGGAGTGAAGCAGGGTGATCCACTGTCTCCAATACTATTTAACTTGGTCATTGACCGGTTACTTAGGTCTCTTCCCGACGAAATTGGTGTCAAAGTCGGAAATGCAACCACAAACGCTGCTGCGTTCGCAGATGATTTGGTGCTGTTTGCTTCTACTCCGAAAGGCCTTCAGAAACTTCTGGATACCACGGTTGACTTTTTGTCTTCCGTCGGGCTTACCCTAAATGCTGATAAGTGTTTTACTGTCAGTATAAAGGGGCAACCGAAGCAGAAATGTACGGTGGTAGAACACCGTTCTTTCAGTGTAGGTTCGCGCATGTGTCCAGCTCTGAAGCGCTCGGAAGAGTGGAAGTATCTCGGTGTCCATTTCACTGCGGAGGGGCGGGCTAGGTACGATCCGGCCGCGGACCTTGGTCCAAAGCTAGATCGTTTAACCAAATCCCCCCTCAAACCACAACAGAAGATGTTCGCCCTCAGGACTGTCCTAATACCACAGCTCTATCACAAGCTAACCCTTGGGAGTGTGGCACTAGGCGTTTTGAGAAAGTGTGACAAGCTGGTACGTTCTACCATTAGGAAATGGCTAGATTTACCTATGGACGTGTCGGTAGGTTTCTTCCACGCCCCTCACATTAGTGGGGGTCTCGGTATTCCATCTTTAAGATGGATTGCACCAATGTTGCGCATGAAACGATTGGAGAACATAAAATGGCCCCACCTCGAGCAGTCAGTGGAAGCCAACTCCTTTCTCAGTGCAGAGCTTCAAAGGGCCCGAGATAGATGCCAGGCTGGAATTGAACTACTGATATCACGGACCACGGTGGACACGTACTGGGCGAACAGACTGTTCTCTTCGGTTGATGGTAGCGGGCTACGTGAAGCAAACCGTTTTGGTGCGCAACACGGGTGTTTTAGTCAGCCCACGCGTTTGTTAACTGGAAAGGCTTATTTGAATGGGATCAAACTGCGGATTAATGCCCTCCCTACGAGGTCTCGTACCACAAGGGGTCGGCAGGAATTGGCAAGGCAGTGTCGTGCAGGATGTGATGCTCCCGAATCACTAAACCATGTTCTGCAACAATGTCACCGTACGCATGGGAGGCGGGTGGCACGACACAACAATGTAGTAACGAGGATCAAGCAGGGGCTTGTGAGACGGGGCTATGTTGTCATTGCTGAGCCGAGTCTGCAGGGAGAGAACAGGATTTATAAGCCGGACCTGGTAGCACTCCGACACGATCGCACGTTAGTGCTGGACGCACAGGTTGTGACAGACGGACTAGAACTGGATAGGTCTCATCAGAGCAAAATTGACAAATACAGCGGACAAGACGTACAGACGGCATTGCGACGAGACCACCCGGTACATGGGGACATCGAGGTCGTTTCCGCCACACTAAACTGGCGTGGCATCTGGAGTTATCGGTCGTACACGCGACTGAGAGCACTAGATGTCATAACAGCTAGTGATAGCAATATCATTAGTGCCAGGGTATTCACTGACGGGATCTGCGGCTTTAAGATGTTCATGCATCACACCGGATACCACCGTGGTGTGACTTGACGAAGCATCCCCTTTATCTCGGTTGCTATCTGGCCAAACACCTTTCAGGTACAAAATCGTCAACATATGCTAATACGCTAAGGAGGTTTTAGTGCGTAGGCGTCTAGGGCTTGCTCTTGATGAATCGCACATAACTCTTACACTGTGAATGCTTTGTAAGAGTATCTTTTGAAGATTTCCTTCCTTCGACGACAAAAAAAAAAAAAAAAAAAGCCAAATGCCTCGTCATCTAATTAGTGACGCGCATGAATGGATTAACGAGATTCCTACTGTCCCTTTCTACTATCTAGCGAAACCACAGCCAAGGGAACGGGCTTGGAATAATTAGCGGGGAAAGAAGACCCTTTTGAGCTTGACTCTAATCTCGCAGTGTAAGGAGACATAAGAGGTGTAGAATAAGTGGGAGATATTAGATTTCGGTTTGATATCGACAATGAAATACCACTACTCTTATTGTTTCCTTACTTACTTGATTAAATGGAACGTGTATCATTTCCTAGCCATTATACGGATATATTTATTATATCTTATGGTATTGGGTTTTGATGCAAGCTTCTTGATCAAAGTATCACGAGTTTGTTATATAATCGCAAACAAATTCTTTAATGAGAGAGTGCATTTATGTAATTTTGATTTAATAATTTGGTATAACTCCAATTACTCAGGTATGATCCAATTCAAGGACATTGCCAGGTAGGGAGTTTGACTGGGGCGGTACATCTCTCAAATAATAACGGAGGTGTCCCAAGGCCAGCTCAGTGCGGACAGAAACCACACATAGAGCAAAAGGGCAAATGCTGACTTGATCTCGGTGTTCAGTACACACAGGGACAGCAAAAGCTCGGCCTATCGATCCTTTTGGTTTAAAGAGTTTTTAACAAGAGGTGTCAGAAAAGTTACCATAGGGATAACTGGCTTGTGGCGGCCAAGCGTTCATAGCGACGTCGCTTTTTGATCCTTCGATGTCGGCTCTTCCTATCATTGTGAAGCAAAATTCACCAAGCGTTGGATTGTTCACCCATGCAAGGGAACGTGAGCTGGGTTTAGACCGTCGTGAGACAGGTTAGTTTTACCCTACTAATGACAAAACGTTGTTGCGACAGCATTCCTGCGTAGTACGAGAGGAACCGCAGGTACGGACCAATGGCACAATACTTGTTCGAGCGAACAGTGGTATGACGCTACGTCCGTTGGATTATGCCTGAACGCCTCTAAGGTCGTATCCGTGCTGGACTGCAATGATAAATAAGGGGCAATTTGCATTGTATGGCTTCTAAACCATTTAAAGCTTATAATTTATTTTATAAACGACAATGGATGTGATGCCAATGTTATTTGTAACATAGTAAATTGGGAGGATCTTCGATCACCTGATGCCGCGCTAGTTATATATAAAAACATTATTTAATACAATGACAAAGCCTAGAATCAATTGTAAACGACTTTTGTAACAGGCAAGGTGTTGTAAGTGGTTGAGCAGCTGCCATACTGCGATCCACTGAAGCTTATCCTTTGCTTGATGATTCGACATACAAAACATAATGGTACATTTAACATGAATACTGTATTGTATAAATGTTTTATGTACTGAGAAAACGGGAACATGAAGAAGAAAGAATATATGTAAAAGAAAAAGAATATAAGAAACAAAGAGAAAATATAATAAACAAAAACTTATATATAAATTATATATCATTTATGTATTAATATAATATGGATAATGTGGAGATTATCTTGTCATATCTAATTGAATTAACTTAAGAAAAAAGTATACTGAAGTAATACTGTATTAAACACACGAATAAATAAAATAGACTTAACAAATTTTAATTATCAAACATTTAAGATGGTATTGAATGATATAAAAAATTTCATATAAAAAGAATTAATAAATAAAAGTCTTTATATAAATAAACTTATATGAATAAATTTGTTCATATGAAAAACTTATCTGCATAAAATATTTCATATAAAATTAATACATATAAAATTGCATATGACTGCGGAGTATTATTTGCCGTGCCGACGGCATATAGAATTCAAGAAATATAAAATTATATGAAAAAATTACATATGAAAAACTTATATGAAACAAAGTCTTCATATAAAAAAACTTATATGAACAAAATTTTTCATATGAAAAACTTATATGAATAAAATTTTTCATATGAAAAACTTATATGAATAAAATTTTTCATACGAAATTAATATATATGAAATTTCATATGGTTTTGGAGTATTATTTGCCTTGCCGACGGCATATAAAATTCAAGAAATATAAAATCATATGAAAAAAATTCATATGAAAAACTTATATGAAACAAAGTGTTCATATAAAAAACGTATATGAACAAAATTTTTCATATGAAAAACTTATATGAATAAAATTTTTCATATGAAAAACTTATATGAATAAAATTTTTCATACGAAATTAATATATATGAAATTTCATATGGTTTTGGAGTATTATTTGCCTTGCCGTCGGCATATAAAATTCAAGAAATATAAAATCATATGAAAAATGTGTTATTTATATTGAATACACGCATGTGAAAAGTATTTGAAAATTTTTCCATATGAAAAATGATCGGCTTGAAGGCTGCGTGTCAAAAAACCCTTATAGGTGGAGTGGTGTCGCGCAAGGCAAGTCATATGAAAAAAATTTTATATATGAAAAATCATATGACTGTGGAGTGTTTGTCTTGCCGGCAGTCTGAAAATAAAATGAATTCAAATATATTAATGGAAAATATAGAATTCAAGAAGAAATGAAGTTTTTAGTGTATTATTTTATTGATACACACATATGAAATGTACTAGGAGAGGATTTCATATGAAAAATGATCGGTTTGAAGGCTGCGTGTCAAAAAACCCTTATAGGTGGAGTGGTGTCGCGCAAGGCAAGTCATATGAAAAAAATTTTATATATGAAAAATCATATGACTGTGGAGTGTTTGTCTTGCCGGCAGTCTGAAAATAAAATGAATTCAAATATATTAATGGAAAATATAGAATTCAAGAAGAAATGAAGTTTTTAGTGTATTATTTTATTGATACACACATATGAAATGTACTAGGAGAGGATTTCATATGAAAAATGATCGGCTTGAAGGCTGCGTGTCAAAAAACCCTTATATGTGGAGTGATGTCGAGCAAGGCAAGTCATATGAAAAAAATGTTTTGTTGGAAAATTAATATGGGTATGGAGTGCTTGTCTTGCCGGCAGTCTTAGAATAAAATGAATTCAAATATATTTATGAAAAATAAAGAATTCAAAATAAAAAGAAGAAATGAAGTTTTTAGTGTATTATTGTTTAAATATACGAATGTATTGAGCAATATAAAAGAAATGAAAATGAAAAATTATCGCTTTAAAGGCTGCGTGTCAAAAAACCCTTACATGAACAGCAGTGTGTGCTGATCTGTATATGAGTACTCATATACATATATCGCCTTTACCGTCGTATTATTTATTAATACGCTTGGCTGCGAAATATGAAAGTAATGTAAAGATAATTATTACACATTTGGAATAAGCCAAGGTATATTGATTTCATACAATATATTCACTAATGATTCCATAACATAATTATTATTCAGTTTATAAGGTTGTTTAGAAAAAACTAGTAGGGTTTAGAATAAAAGGCGACAAATAATTTAATTTAGAAAAAAAAAGGAATTTATTCCTATTTAATATGAAGCTTGTCGACCTGTTGTTATGTAAAATATATAATTAGAGTGGCGTCAATTATATATTGAGGATGAATATTAATTTATCCATCAAAATACAAATTTTAATTTAATCAAATTAAAACTTAAAAGTGTGAATGAATTATATTAAGTAAGTGTACATATAAAGATATTTTTGAATGATTATCAATAGATTAAAATGTTAAATTTTAATAATATCGAAAACGTAAGCTATGTAATAAAAGCCGTTCTCGTTATTTTATATGTCAAAATAACATATCTGTTTGCGGGTACACTGATTTGTGCAACCGCCTTACTTTCGTAGTTTTTATTTTGCTTGAAAGCAAGGATTTAAGTTTATTAAATTTAATTGTGCCGCTGCACTTTTTACATGTGTTTTGAGAAGAGACTGTGGTTCAACTGAACTGAGTTAGACTTGACAGCTGCTAACATAAGACTTAACAGGTGCTTAGCATAAATTTAACAGATGCTTAGAACATAGATTTGGACAGCTGATTCTAATCGTATGGCAACTTTGAGCAATTAGATAAAGCAGTGATCTGCCGCCAACATACTCCCCCCATTGGAAGGTTTAACTTTCAATCGATTTGGTCTTGATTGGCAGCACTGCTATCTTGGCGATGGCTCTCTTTGTTAATCCTGTGGCTGTGCGTATGACTGCTACTCTGACTGCGCCGTCGTCTCCAGCTATTGTGCTTTCAATTCGCCCGAGAGGCCACTTGAGCGGAGGCGCGTTTTCTTCCTTCAACAGCACGATGTCTCCAGGATGAATGTTTGGCTTGCGAGAGTTCCATTTGCTGCGCTCCTGTAGAGCAGAGAGGTACGAGATACTCCATTTCTGCCAAAAGGTCTGCTGCATGTGGCAAACACGCTGCCAGCGACTGAGGCGATCCATGTTGAGGTGTGTCACGCTCGGCTCATCGATGTTCGCATTTGCTTTGCCCCAAAGAAAGTGACCAGGTGTGAGAATGTCTAGGTCGTTTGGATTCTCTGAAATGGAACATAGAGGCCTTGAGTTCAACATAGCTGAGATTTGACAGATGAGCGTGCGAAGCTCATGAAATGTGAGAGTTGAGTTGCCAACGATGCGGTAGAAATGGTACTTCGCTGCTTTGACAGCAGCTTCCCATAATCCGCCAAAATGCGGAGATCGTGGTGGAATGAAGTGCCAATTAATTCCGAGGGCGAGGGCGCCATTGACAATTTGCTGGCGCTGAGGTTCGCTGAGGAAAAGATCCTTGAGCTCCGCTAGCTCGTTTCGAGCGCCGACAAAATTTGTTGCGTTGTCCGTCCAAATGTCTCGTGGCTTCCCTCGAAGACTGACGAAACGTTTAAGAGCAGCGATGAATGAAGGTGTCGACAGGTCCTCCACGAGCTCTAGATGGCATGCTTTTGTTGAGAAGCAAATGAATATTGCTATGTAGCATTTTGTGGCCGCACGATTTCTCACTTCTGATTTTGAGAAGAAGGGCCCGCAAAAGTCTATTCCGGTTACATAAAATGTAGGGCTGGGTGTTACGCGGTCCGCTGGTAGTGGAGCCATTACTTGCTGCAGTGTGTTAGGTCGAGCGCGAAAGCAACGAATGCATTTGTTGACAACACTAGAGACAGCTTTGATTCCTCCTATGGGCCAGTAGCGTTGCCTTATGTTTGCAAGTAGGCATTGCGGACCAGCGTGAAGAAATTGAATGTGGTAATGCATGATGATTGACTGCGTCACAGGATGGTGTTTGGGCAATAAGATTGGATGCTTGGCTTCATACTCCAAGTAAGAGTTCTGCAGCCTTCCTCCAACTCGCATGAGTCCTGTAGAGTCCATGAATGGTTGCAAAGATTTCAGCAAACTTCTTCCGGGCAGCAACTTGCTCTCTCTGAGTGCTTTGTAATCCTCGACGAAATGATTCTTCTGGATGCTTCGAATCATGAGATGAGTACCCGATTTCATTTCCTGCAGTGTGATAGAGCCCTTTTGCTTTGGGGAGTCCCTTGTCACGAATCGATGTACATACGCAAATATTCGCTGCAACTTTGCAAAGGAGTTGTGAAACTTGCAATCAGTTGCGATGTCTTTGTGTGACGTAGAAATGAGGACTCTGCTTCGTCGCTCTGGAAGTTCCACTGATGGGACTACCGTTTTCGGCCATTTTGAGGTGGGAAGGCGCAAAAAGGATGGTCCATGATGCCATAGTTGCGAGTTGATTAGTTCAAGTGGCGTGCATCCTCGCGATAGGATATCAGCTGGGTTCAGTTGTGAAGTGACATGATGCCATGTCATGCCTCTCGTAAGGTCCTGAATTTGCGTTACACGATTTGCCACAAACACATTGTAGTTGGAAGGAGAGTCGCGCATCCATGCTAACGCTACTGTTGAATCTGTCCAGCAATGATATTCACATTTGAATGAAATGTCCTTTGCGACGTTTGATATGAGTTCCGATAGGATGAGTGCAGAAGAAAGTTCAAGTTTAGGAATTGTTAATGTTTTTAACGGAGCTACTCTCGACTTTGAGCACAGCAAATGCGTTGAGTAGTCTCCATCGATTTCAGATCTCACGTAGATACATGCTCCATACGCTGATATACTGGCATCGCAGAAACCGTGGATTTCATATTTTCCTGCAGGTGCCATGACGAAACGTGGAAACTTGAGGCTGCGAACAAAGGATAACTGCGATGTTATTTCCGTCCATGCTGAATGAAGATGCTGTGAGAGGCTCTCATCCCAGTCGATGTTTTCCTTCCAGAGTGCTTGCATGAACACTTTCATCCTTGTGATGATAGGCGAGATGAGTCCCAGTGGGTCGTAGAATTTTGCTAGTGTCGATAATACGCTGCGCTTTGTAGTGGGTCCGTTAGAGATAATGTCAGTGAAGTTGAAAAGAAGAAAGTCAGATGCGGGGTCCCAGGCTAAGCCGAGCGCCTTGGTAATACTCGTGCCATCGTGAAACTGCATAAGCTTTTCGCAATCAGTTTCGGCTTCACCCTCAAGAGCGGCAGGCTCATTCGAGCACCATTTCCTTATTGGAAATAATCCTCTGGCGAGTAGCTGCTTGACTTGCTGTCGAATTTCCTTCGCTTCTTTAATGGAGTCACCACCTGAGATCAAGTCGTCCACGTAGAAATCTTTTCGAACGATCCTTGCGGCAAGCGGAAATGACGGTTCCTCATCGTAGGTGAGCTGATGCATGGCGCGAATTGCGAGAAATGCTGCAGGCTTTGTTCCGTACGTAACTGTATTCAGGGTATATACGTTAATTGGTTTGTCGGGATTGTTGCGCCACAGAATGCATTGCAGATGTTGATCTTGTGGTGAAATACGCACGCAACGATACATTTTTGAAATATCTCCACACATAGCAACCTTGAAGAAACGAAATCTGATCAGTATGTTGAAAAGTTTAGATTGAATTGATGGGCCAGCGAATAAAAGGTCATTAAGAGATGCGCCACTTGTAGTTTTTGCTGATCCGTCAAAAACTACGCGCAACTTTGTGGACGTGCTGTCCGGTTTTTCTACACAGTGGTGAGGCAAATAAAAACGAGGTCCGTCATGATGACTGGAGGCTAATGACATGTGTCCTAGGTCGATGTATTCCTGAAGAAATGCTGAATACTGCTCTTTCAGCTGTCGATTCCTCTGAAGCCTAGACTCGAGTGACTTGAAGCGCCTCAAGGCACGATAAAATGAGTCTCCAAGGGTGTCCAGATCCTCCTTTGCTGGTAAGCGCACTGAGTATTGTCCAGTCTCCAGACGCGTGTAGCTTTTCAGGAACAAGTTTTCACAAATCATGTCTTCCTCCGTGGCTGTTGATGTGGAGCCATAGCAACTGTCAATTTCCCAAAATCGTTTGACTATATCAGTCAGGTTGCCATCCTCTGGAGATTCCTTGCGTACGGCTGCTAACGCATGATGCTTGATGGGCTGAGATAATGCTCCGGAAACGATCCATCCAAGCCTTGTTTTTTGGAAAATTGGCAAGTGTCTGGCTATGTGAGTCTGTCCAACGCAAAGTAATTCGAAGAACAGGCCAGCACCAAGTAATACGTCGACTCGCTGCGATTTGTAGAACGATGGATCGGCGAGTGCTATGTTCTTCGGGATATTCCAGTTGGTTATGTCGATTCCGGTATGAGGGTGGTAGTCCGTGATCGTCCGTGTGACAACGGCCGAGAATGCTGCGCTGTATTTCCGATCAAGCGATTGAGCAGCGAGATCGACTGCTGCGTTTGACGACAGAGAAGCTTCACCTATTCCGGAAATTGAAACTGCTGATTTTCGTGTGACCAGCTGCAATTGGTTGGCCAGTCTACTAGTCACGAAATTTAATTGTGATGCTGAGTCGAGCAAGGCACGACATGGTATAAAAGTGCCTGCTCTGTTTTTAATGTATATGATGGCTGTGGGCAACAATACGTAATCAGCTGACTGCGTTTTTGTGTTCTCAGGAGCATGGTTTGAGCCAGTTGTGATTAGCGTTTGCTGCCGCTCAATTGTTCCATGCTGAGCATTGGGAGCGGTTGACGTCGAGGGAATTTGGCCTGTATGCAGCAGGGTGTGATGCTTCTGCTGGCAGTGTCTGCAATGTCCAGCTCGACATTGCTGTAAGGCATGACCTTTACGAAGGCAGTTAAAGCATAGATGCATTCGCTTAGCTTCATTATAGCGCAGAGACGGAGATAGGTTGGCAAAACGAGGACATTTAGGCAGGAAGTGATCCTTTGAGTCGCATAAATGGCATGCTTTTGCGTTGCTGGTAGAGGCTACAAGTGAATTTCCACCATTTTTCTTGTGCGCAACCTGTAAACTGGCTGATTGCAGTATAGCACCTTCCATGTTCTCCAGCTTGCGACATCTGCGCTCGATAAAGGACGCCATATTGGACCATTTCGGGATCTTCTCAGATTCCAGAGACTCTTCCCATTTCTCCTGCGAGTTTGCGTCTAGCTTGCGACTTATAATGTTAATAAGTAGGCCATCTGCGATTTGCTCACTTGTTGCTATTGTACCGAGAGCTCGAAGATGAGCGTTTACGTTATCGCTAAGAGCACGTAGGCTCTGTGCAGATCCCTTTTCAACAACTTGCAACCCGAAAATCGAGCGTATGTGACCCTGAAATTGAAGCAACTTATTATCAAAGCGTCTTATAAGAAGTTCCATTGCCTTTTCGTAATTTTCTTCAGAGGGCTCCAATGACTTGATGGTGTCAATTGCAGAACCGCTCAGGCAAGAACGCAGATGCTGTAGCTTTTCAATCTTACTCAGATCCTCGTTGCTACCAACAACTGTGTTGAACATCGCATAGAACTCGGGCCAATCTTCATATTTTCCATTAAATGTTGCCAGTTGCATCTCCGGTAGTCGAGACCTGCGAGTGCAAGTTTGGTTCACATGGTCGTTGAATCTGGGAATTGTCGTTGAGTTGAGCACAGTGTGACGAGCCTTGAGTGCATCCAATTGACGAGTGAGCCTTGATTTAACTTTCCAATAAATTTCGGCGAATTCAGTGCGCGTATTCAACGCCAGCTCTGAGAAGTCAAGTTTCTCAAGCGCGGTCTGAGCCTCCACGAATTCGGCCTGCATCTGGTTTACGGAGTCGATTCTCACGGATAAATCACTTTCATCAAGATTTTCAATTTCGTCAGATTTGAAGAACTCGAGCATAGAGGTCATGTGACGTTTCACTTGAGAGCATTTTGCGCGATAAAAGTCAATAGAACTTGGTTCGGCCATTCTAGTTAGTGTTCACTGTAACGAACCAAAGCAGAACGCGCGCGAAACGGTTTATTTTCCGTTTCTTTTTGTCACCAAGAAACCGTAAGAAAACGAAGGAGGTAAGAACAACTAATGTTCGTTGTATATAAGAACAGTTTGAAACGGTTAAATGCACTTGCCCTATGTATATATGTATGTAGGTGATAGGGCAATGCTTTCGTGTGCGAAGTTCACTTATTGAGGGCCAAATTGTTTGCGAGAGTGTGTAATAATATTTGTATTAAAACAGCTTAGAAATGAGAATATTAATCGACAATATTCTGCGGAATAACAATTGTACGGCGCGCGCTCAAAAGTTGCGAAAAGACGTATGCACGTATGTATGTATGCACGAAAGCGATACCGAAAAATGTTTGTGTGTATGTACGTATGTATGTATGCACGAAAGCGATACCGAAAAATGTTTGTGTGTATGTACGTATGTACGCGAACGAAAGCGAGATCAAAAAAATGCGGCGGCAGCGATTGCGCGAATAAATTACGAATGTGCTACTAAAAGGTTTAGAACCACATGTAATTTTTATAAAAAAAGATCACGTCGGGGTCACCAATGTTTGCGGGTACACTGATTTGTGCAACCGCCTTACTTTCGTAGTTTTTATTTTGCTTGAAAGCAAGGATTTAAGTTTATTAAATTTAATTGTGCCGCTGCACTTTTTACATGTGTTTTGAGAAGAGACTGTGGTTCAACTGAACTGAGTTAGACTTGACAGCTGCTAACATAAGACTTAACAGGTGCTTAGCATAAATTTAACAGATGCTTAGAACATAGATTTGGACAGCTGATTCTAATCGTATGATTTTTTTTTTTTTTTTAAAAATTTTTTTCCCAAAAAAAAATTATATTTATTATAATATTATATATATACATAAAATACAAATATTATTCTGGTTGATCCTGCCAGTAGTTATATGCTTGTCTCAAAGATTAAGCCATGCATGTCTAAGTACACACGAATTAAAAGTGAAACCGCAAAAGGCTCATTATATCAGTTATGGTTCCTTAGATCGTTAACAGTTACTTGGATAACTGTGGTAATTCTAGAGCTAATACATGCAATTAAAACACGGACCTTCTGGAACGTGTGCTTTTATTAGGCTAAAACCAAGCGATCGCAAGATCGTTACATTGGTTGAACTCTAGATAACATGCAGATCGTATGGTCTTGTACCGACGACAGATCTTTCAAATGTCTGCCCTATCAACTTTTGATGGTAGTATCTAGGACTACCATGGTTGCAACGGGTAACGGGGAATCAGGGTTCGATTCCGGAGAGGGAGCCTGAGAAACGGCTACCACATCTAAGGAAGGCAGCAGGCGCGTAAATTACCCACTCCCAGCTCGGGGAGGTAGTGACGAAAAATAACAATACAGGACTCATATCCGAGGCCCTGTAATTGGAATGAGTACA